>CM048745.1:257772246-258079746 GCA_026315105.1 Locusta migratoria | reverse complement strand
TCATGATGATCACAGAAGTTAAGTCCCTTAAATTTACAAACATTTGAACTTATTTTGACCAAATATCAACGTATGTCAAACTGCACTTACGTTAATGTAAAGATGATTTTGAAATAACTTACCTTGTTGATAGCTGATGTCTGGCTTCTTTCCATTACTGGGTGTAGTTGATGGTGGGGCAATTTACCGTTGACTCGTTCCTGGCTGGTTTGTATGGTTTGGTGATGTATAAGATACCGGTGAAAGTCCTATTTTACCGTATTCAGGCTATACCCTTGCAATGTCTTTGAGAAATACGGGCAAAATGTCACAAGCGTTATTTTTCTTCACCAGTTTCTGATTGTGAAAGTAAAAGAATTGAAACAAAAGTTTATCTCTAACGCCCGGTCTACCCTCTTTCTTATATATTTTACAGATTTCCGAAGTGTTTCAAGGTTTTGAGTATGAATTGATGGATCTTCTGGTGAAACGAGAGAATGGTTAACAAACTCTTGATTTATTCTTTCTGCTTGTAAACGTTCCTAATACCACCAATAGAGACAATATCGTACGATACCATTACACAACAAACCTCTCTCCAAACCAGAAATGGTGTTTATATTAAGATACGTTTCCGCAGTACATGGCTCTTAGGTATATTTACACAATGAGTATTATACTTCGTTGCATACTTATTGTTGGCCAACCAATTGTTGATACAAATTGTTGTCTTTTTTCTTGCACTTGGTACAACATTATTCGAAAGTAAAATTCTATTGCATTCTTTCTTTTTTTTCTATAAGTTTCACACTATCATCATAGTTACAATCAAGTGCAATCTACACATTTCTTTGGTTTACTGAAAGGCAGCAGGCCGAATTCCCAACAAAATTCCAGACATTTCTCTACGGAAGAAATGCGCAGAATAAGTTAAGTCCACGATAACTTATTCATCACAATGGATTCGCTACAGTAATTTCACACACTAACCATTGCACACTTCGTAAACTTACTTTCAACATCGAAATGTCAGATCTCAATGTCATTTGTAAATCGCGAGTACGTCAACGTTTTCGATGAATTTCGCTCGAGCCGTAAGAGCGATATAATCTTTCCGGCTTCGATTCCCGAGCGTTCTAGGAAATTACGCAGACATATTTACAGTGGAATACAACATAGGTAAAATATTAATTCCCGTTAGGCATGATCGATATTCATCGATGTTTAGTGTTAAAACATCGATGACTTTACATCGATGTTAAGTTCTCTTAAACATCGGAACAGCGAAGTTATGAAAACAACATTGGACTAAAGATACTTCCATGATGATGATTCATCATCATGATCTAAAATTTTGGTGTAGTCTAGGATGCCACGTCACAAAAAAAAAGATCATTAGTGTGCTAATGTTGACCACAAAGTGTTCGCTTCACGAGTAGCAAATAGTAGCGTTTGACGGCTGCTATCAGCTTGAGCGTGAGTAAAATTTTACTCTTTACTGGAGAAGGAAATTGGAGAATCAACGAAAGAGTAAGTTACTTATATAAACGTATTAAAGAGTACTATGAAGATGGGAAAGAACCACCGACAGATTTGCTCAGCAGTAAAATAATAATTAAAAAAATACGAAATGCTCTGAACTATGAGAACAATAGAGCTATCTACTTACGATCCCACACTTCCAAAATAACATAATAAAAACATTAAAAATCAAAGAAAAAAGAAAATTGAAGCAAACCTAGGAGAAGACCAATTTGGTTTCAGATCTGGAGCTAGAGAGGCAATACTAGCCCTGAAGATGGTATTAGAAAGACGAATTGGAGTTAATAGAAAAATATACTTAACCTTTATAGATTTACCAAAAGCATTTGACATGGTTAATTGGAAATTGTTATTTTGAACAGTGAAAGAAAGAAATCTTGATGGGAGGAATAGAAGATGAATATGTAACCTGTATAACAGACAGGAAGCAGAGATAGAAGCGAATGGTGTGAAGAAGAAAGCAAAAATAAGGAGGGTAGTAAGGCAAGGATGCCCATTATCACCATATTTGTTCAACTTATTTATTGAAAAAGCCACTGAAAAGAATAACCAAAGGAATTAAAATTAACGGGGAACGAATACACTGTATCCGTTTTGCAGATGATATAGTAGTACTTGAGGACTGAGTAAAGGAAATGGAGTTTATGTTGCTAAAATTTGCCAAAATCCTAAGATAATTTAATCTAAAAATTAATAGGAAGAAAACAAACTATAGTGGTAGGGAAGATAAAAGAAAATGTTAAAGTTTAATATTAAACTAGAAGAATATGTTCTAGAGCAGGTTAATAACTTCTGTTATTTGGGAACACAATCACTGACGACAATAAATGTATCGCAGATATAAAGAGAAGAATACCCTTGGCAAAGTAAGCATTTCAAAATAAAAGGAATTTACTAACAGACTATCATATAAGCCTAGAAAGTAGGAAAAAGTTTGCCAAAACTTTTGGTTGGAGTGTCTTAACATACGGATGTGAAGCGTGGACTCTGAAAGGCCGAGAAAAAGAGACTGGAAGCAATGGAAATGTGGATATGAAGAAGAATGACGAAAACAAGCTGGGTAGATAGGAAAAGTAATGAACAGGTCTTAAGAGAAGAGAATGAGAACACAACGCTGCTAAATTATATAGGAAGTTTTGTGTCCCAACTCGTCGCCGCTTTTATGTCCCAGCCTCGTCGTAGGTGTCGGTGGCCGAGTGGAATAAGACCGACACGCTGGTGCAGGTACGGAGGGGAGCAGCCAGAAACTATAAACACTCGAGTAAATTAGAAAGAGATATATATTGCATAGAATGAAACAATACTTAACTTTTACATAGTACTGCAGAATGTTGATACATAGTTGTTAGAGGCCTGCCTAGTGCCTGTACAATAGCAAAGTCTTCACTCGTGCCTATCGGATTGCGAAGGTCCTAACTCGTTGCTATCTCAGTCCGAAGTGCCCGGTGTCTTTCCGTGGTGGCCACGAGCGGGGTTCCAGCAGAGGGCGCTCGTGGCTGTCGTCGGAAGAACGCCGCGCCGTGCATGCATGGCGGCGCGCGGCGAAAGTAGGTGGCGCGCACTTTGTACTTGTGCGACACCACACCCCTCCCCCCCAAACCGCCGCGCCGTCGTGGCGTAGGGCTGAGGGCCACGGCGACGGCACTGGGAGGAGGGCCTGGGCGGGGGCGTTACTGGTGGGACGGGCGTCGTAGCTGAGGCTGGGATCGAGACGCCGTCCGCGCCCCGGCATCCGCCTTGCGATCCTCCAGGGAACCCACCGAAACCTGGGGAAGGGCGCACCCCCCCCGCCCAGAGGGAGCAGGTCATCTTCTGAGGTGCGTGGCCCAGGCGGCGGCGGCACGCACGGTCCCGGAGTCCCTCTCGGTGACGCTGTCATCTGCGGCGGCGACAGCGGCGGCGTCGCGTCGATCTCCATCGGGACGATCTCGTAGTCCGGGGACGCTGGACCCGTTGACGAACGATGTGATTGTGCTCCCTGGCGGTGAACTGGGTCTGGAATCAAGAAACCGGAGACAGGATCGCGCGGCCTGTGCAGGCGCAATTGGTTTGAGTGGCGCCGCAGCTCCGACCCTGTGGAAGAACGTACAACAAACATATTGCGCCCGAGCACGCGCTGAATGATGCCCGGCATCCATTTCTTCTTGTTTCCAGCAAACACCCTGTACAGCACCGGCGTGGAAACCTGAAAACGCGTAGCGCCATACGAACCGACTCGGTGCGTGGGAGGCTGCAGCAGGTGAAGGAGAGTGCGGTGACGGCGGCCGTGTAGCAGCTCGGCAGGAGACGGGCCGTCACGTGGCATGCACCGATACGTAGACAGGAAAATTTGAAGAGCTTGCTGCCTGGAGTGCTGACCTTTCATCTTCTCCATGTGAGACTTGAATGTTCGAACGAAACGTTCTGCTTCACCATTGGACTGAGGGTGAAAAGGTGCAGTGGTAATATGCTGAATGCCATTCACACGACAAAACTGTTGAAATTCCGCACTAACAAACTGAGGTCCATTGTCACTGACGATAGTTTCAGGCAAGCCTTCGATGCAAAACACTGATGTTAAGGCACTGATTGTACTAGAAGCCGTCGTTGAGTTCATGGCAATCACAAAAGGAAACTTGCTGAAAGCGTCTACAACAATTAACCATCGCGTATTCCAGAAAGGTCCGGCAAAGTCAGTGTGTAAACGTTGCCATGGTCCCTTGGGGCGTGGCCAGTCTGAAAAACGTTGCGGAGGAGCCGCCTGATGCTCCGCACAAACAGTACACTGTGACGTCATGTTCTCTATCTGAGCGTCCATACCAACCCAGGTACAATGACGTCTGGCCAGTTGCTTTGTCCTAACAATACCCCAATGTCCTTGATGCAGGAGGCGTAACACTTCTCGTTGCAGGGAACGAGGAACAATCACTCTTGCTTGGTCGTTGTCGGTATGCAACAACAGTACACCCTGACTTAAAGATAATGCATGACGTTGTGCAAAATAACGTCGAACCAGAGGCCGATCAATGTCTTTGGCTCTGGCAGGCCAACCAAAGCGAACAAAACGTGCTACCACACTTAGGTCTGCATCCGCAGCTGTTTCCTGTGCGACCCGACGAGAGTTCAAAGGGAAATCTGCGACAGCGGTAGCATCTCTGGAGTCTATCTGACAACATGCCATTTCCGAAGAATCAAACGACACATCCTGGCCAACCGGAAGTCGGGAAAGTGTGTCCGCGTTGGCATGTTTAGTGGTAGGTCGGTACAAAATCTCATACTGATAATTAGACAATATCAAGGACCATCTCTGAAGCTTTTGTGCCGTTCGTGGCGGAATTGGCTTTGTGGGTGAGAACAACGACGTGAGAGGCTTGTGGTCTGTCAACAAATAGAATTTTCTGCCATAGAGATAATGATGAAACTTTGTGACGCCGTAAATGATTGCTAAGGCCTCCTTTTCTATCTGACTATAATTCTGTTGCGTCGGCGTCAGTAGCTTGGATGCAAAGGCAATAGGACGATCGTGACATCCAATACGATGTGAGATTACAGCGCCCACACCGTACGACGAGGCGTCAACTGCTAGCACTACAGGCTTCTGTGGGTCAAAGGGAATCAAACATGCATCACTGAGTAGTGCAGACTTTAGTTTGTCAAAGGCAACCTGACAATCTTTGGACCATACAAAAGGAACATTCTTCCTACGTAAGTGATGCAGTGGAGCTGCAATCTGAGAGGCATTGGGAATAAATCTGAAATAATAGTTCAGCTTCCCCATTACTGCTTGCAATTCATGCACATTCTTAGGAGGAGGCAAGTCTTTGATTGCTCGAAGATGTGACTGTAAGGGATGAATTCCTTGGGCATTAATCACATGGCCTAGGTACTCTATTTCAGTTTGAAAAAACGAACACTTTGCTTTATTGCAACGTAGACCTGCTGCAGTCAAAACTTTGAAAAGGCACTCCAGGTTTGCTAAATGTTCTTCAACTGTACGTCCGGATACCACAATATCATCTAAATAGTTCGAGCAACACGGTACAGAAACTGTCAGCTGTTCCAAAAAACGCTGAAAAATAGCGGGAGCGGAAGAACTGCCAAAGGGTAGGCGTTGAAATTGAAAAAGGCCCATGTGAGTATTAATGACGAAAAACTTTTTTGACTCGTCATCAAGTGGAATCTGTAAGTATGCCTCTGCTAAATCAATCTTGGAAAAGAAGCGAGACTGTCCTAATTTGTCCATAAGTTCCTCAGGTCTGGGCAGAGGGTAAGTGTCTACAATTGTTTGACTGTTCACTGTTGATTTAAAGTCTGCACAGAGACGAAGTTTTCCTGACGGCTTGGGTATAATTACTATAGGCGAGGCCCACTGACTCGCAGAAACAGGAGAAATCACCCCACTATCTTGCCAACGTTTAAGTTCTTCGGCAACTGTATCACGCAAGGCGATAGGCACTGGTCTAGCTTTACGAAATTTTGGAACTGCAGAT
Source organism: Locusta migratoria (assembly GCA_026315105.1). Taxonomy (NCBI): domain Eukaryota; kingdom Metazoa; phylum Arthropoda; class Insecta; order Orthoptera; family Acrididae; genus Locusta; species Locusta migratoria. The sequence continues at coordinate 258,073,756 of CM048745.1, read as the reverse complement.
TCTTTTAAAGTTACATGTGCCACGAAGTCTTTTGCACAACCTAGTTCCGGCGAAAACAAGTCACTGTATTTTTCACATAATGCATTAATTTTGTCCTGAGGCACTATTGACGAAATTTGAAGCACATCTCTTTGAATTGATAAACCAAATAAGTCAAAAGCATCTAGTCCAAAAATGTTCTGTGTCGATTTGGCCTGAAGAACTACAAAAGCAACTGTTTTTGTTACACCTTGAAAAGAGGCGGGCAGGCTACATGTTCCTAGCACGGGAATATTTTCACCTGTATAAGCTGTTAACACTTGCTGTGACGGCGACAATTTTGGCGAACCCAGAAGTTCATAAGTATCTTTATTAATGTAACAGCGGAACCAGTATCAAGCTGAAATTGCACAGTCTTATTTTCTATAGAGAGAGTAACAAACAGCTTGTGCTTCTGGCGCACGACCGGTGCGCGAATGTGGGCAACGTCTAATACATATTGTTTTCTGCGCTTGCGCGGGTTGCGTGCGGTAGGAAGCGGCGCATACTCGGCACACAGGGGAGTAACCACACTGTCACTAGATGACACTACCGCCGGATCGGCGTCCGCGCAATGCGAGGCTACTGCACTAAAATTACTTTGAGTAGCTACACCAATTCTACTGTCACTAGCTACACAGTACTGGGCACTATTACAGTTAGTAGTTGCAGAAGGCACTATTTTCACTACAGGAATGCACTGTTCATAGTCATTTTGCTTGTCCCGAACCCTTTTTCGTTGCACTGTTTTACGCGCTCGTCGGCGCTTGCTACGTGGTGCACTATATAGTTTTGCCATAGGCGCAGAACTACTTTCTTGCAATGGAGATCCAAGGAGAGCACTGTTCAATTCCACAGCCCGTACAACATTTACAGAATGAACTGTTCTCGCACTCTGCGAAGCACTGTTTCTAACGGTACCGTTCTTTGAGTTTTTAATTTGCATACACACAGACTGTACATGTCCTGATTTGCCACATTGATAACAGGTTGCGTTGCGACTAGGGCAATGAGCACGCTTGTGGCGAGACACACACTGGGGGCAAGATTTACGTACATTTTTCTGAAATGAGCGTTGGCGCCCGTTATTCAAATTACTGTTTCTAACACTACGGGGCGACCTTTGCGTCGCACTTTTACACTGGCTACTGTTCACTGTCTGTGCAGCACGGCCGGTAGAAAAATAAGAATCACTAGTACTATACTGAGAACTATGGCTAGGAAAGCGTCCGTTGCGGCGCACTGAATTAACACTGTGGCTTTGCATTTCTACATCTGTTAAGTCAAAAGTATCATGCGCTTCTATAAGCTGCAGTACACTGTCTAATGAGGGGTCTGACTGTTTCAGAATTGCTGCCCTAATTCTGGGGTCCTGAATGTTCTGCGTAATCGCATCCCTCAACATCACGTCACTATACGAAAGTCCACAAGAGCAAGTAAATTTACATTGGCGGGTTAAGCCCTTCAATTCCGTAATCCACTCTTGGTGTGACTGCTGCGGTAATTTTTTAAGTCTGAAAAATCGGTATCGTGCAGCGGCTACAAGAACTTTTCTCTCATAATGAGCATTCAGTGCATCTACAATTTGTTCAAAGTCTACATCACGAGGAGATGCGTGCGGGAATATTTTTTGCAGTAACACGAAAGTTTTGGGGCCCACCACAGACAATAAAAGATGCTTAACTTTCTGACCTGTAATTTGATGAGCCGCGACGAGTTCTTGAAACTGTGCGAAGTAGTCGCTCCATTCTTCCTCACGTTCGTTGTACTGGCGAAACGTAGGAAGAGGTGCAGCGGCCGGTGTGGGCTGCTGAAGCGGCGGCTGTTGTTGTTGGTTAGCTGCCTGCGCTGTGAGCTCGGCCACCGCCTGGAGCAACTGGGTGATTTGCGCCGTCTGTAACTGAATAATTTCCATTAAGTTTGGGTTCGGGGTAGTGGCCATGCTGACCGATTAGGCGCCGCGCATACAAGTAAATTATAACAAAACACAAATGCAATATGAAAGAGGACTCGCTCTGAAACAAAAAAGTCCACAAAACACGTAACAAAATATCTTCCCCCAAAATTGTTATAATAAGGGTGGGTGGGAGCAATTTTTTGCGTGCTCCGACTGCTGCTGTCTGGCTGCTGTAAGCGGGCTGGTCCAAGGTTCTATCCCATCATCGTCGCCACTTTTGTGTCCCAACTCGTCGCCGCTTTTGTGTCCCAGCCTCGTCGTAGGTGTCGGTGGCCGAGTGGAATAAGACCGACACGCTGGTGCAGGTACGGAGGGGAGCAGCCAGAAACTATAAACACTCGAGTAAATTAGAAAGAGATATATATTGCATAGAATGAAACAATACTTAACTTTTACATAGTACTGCAGAATGTTGATACATAGTTGTTAGAGGCCTGCCTAGTGCCTGTACAATAGCAAAGTCTTCACTCGTGCCTATCGGATTACGAAGGTCCTAACTCGTTGCTATCTCAGTCCGAAGTGCCCGGTGTCTTTCCGTGGTGGCCACGAGCGGGGTTCCAGCAGAGGGCGCTCGTGGCTGTCGTCGGAAGAACGCCGCGCCGTGCGTGCATGGCGGCGCGCGGCGAAAGTAGGTGGCGCGCACTTTGTACTTGTGCGACACCACAGGAAGAAGAAAATCAAAAAGTGATAGGGCACATAATGAGACACAACCAGTTCCTAAAGAATGAATTTGAAGGAAAAAAAAAAACAAAGAGGTAGGCCACGAGCAACGTATTTTAATAACATCAAAGAAGATATGGGATAAAATCCTACGAAGTACTGAAGAGGATGACAATGGAGAGAAATAAATGTTCAAATGTTTGTAAAGCTTAAGGGACTTAACTGGCTGGTCATCAGTCCCTAAACTTACAAACTACTTATGAACTAACAGATACTAAAGACAAAAAAATTTACGTGCCCGAGGGAGTCCCAAAACTTACAGAATGTCTTATACTATAGACAACTCAAACATCCATGGCCAAGGGAGGATTGGAACCCCCAACGGGAACGGCTTCTCGCATCGGAGCATAGCGCCTCAATACGCTCAGCCACTCCGCCGCGGCAATAGCATCGTTATATTGATCTTAAATTGATTTTTTATATTAGGGAACGTATGTAATGCCATAAAATAGGTAATAACTTAATAATAGCTCAACATTTGTTTTTCCTTTGGTTTACTAAGATCCCTGACAAGGTAAGAAACAGTACATTACAGGACAGTTTTATTACCAACTATCTTGTAACCTACAGGATTTAATAAATAATTTAATTTTCTATTAAAAATGAAAAAAATGGATAGGAAACAACAAACGACCTGCTCTTTGGTAGAAAGACGTTGATCTTCTACTCTGGAACGTTAAGACTTCTTTACAATAATTCCAATGAAATCGGTGAGGGTGGAATGTAGGAAACGTAAACAGAATGCAGTTCCTACAGTATTTATCTTACCAAATCAGACAGTACCCCTGTAGTTGTGAGGGAAAAATCACAGACGCGGCAATAAAACTGCAAAAGCAATCAAACTGCTTCCCAACAAAGAAGAAACAAATTGCACAATTGTTACTACATCTGTACCACAAGAATCTTCAAATCGTTGGATTTTTTAAGCTGAAGTAGTTACACTCAAAAGCATATGTGCGTATAAGAAGTGTAAAATTGTGGGAATGAAAGACTGCGTGCCGGCCGCGGTGGCCGAGGAGACTGAGGCGCTTCAGTCACAGTCTGCACGGCCACCACGGTCGGGGGTTCGAATCCCCCCTCGGGCATGGATATTTGTGCCGTCCGTAGTTGTAGCTAGTTCTAAAGTAGTTTGTAAGTTTAGGGACTGATGACCCCGTATTTAAGTCCCATAAGCTTAACAAACATTTGAACATTTGAAAGATTGCGTAGCGAATTGATACGCGTAAAAAAAAACTTTTTGACAAAGTATGAACCGACCATAACAGAAATTTATGTTTCTCTTATGTTTATATTCTACTCACTTTCTGCCGAATAAGCTGCAAATAAACACATATTTGTATTTGTTCATAATGAAGGTGTTCTTTATACACTGATCAGTGAAATCCGGCTCTGTTTTTACATTAATTTACTGATTATTTATATGTCTTGATATTTTGCTAATGCCTGTAACGCAAAAAATGTAGTAACTATTTCATTAATTACGTGCAAAACTAATTATAAACAAAAATTAATGGTTCAGCAGCTTGCCCGCCACTAGGAGCGCTAGTGCCGTTACAACTGTTGATTACGACATTCACGGCTGTGCGTGTCGCGACATTTTATGTTAAACCAGAGTCTTTAGACTATGATTAAACTGTGATGTTAATATTAGAAATACGAAACTCTTAGGAGGACAGATAGTAAATGAATAGTGATGTTGCTGTTCTTTAGTTAACAGGTTCTTGTATGAACTCTATTTCGCTCAGTAAAAGTAATTGTCCTCGTACCACAAAGATTTCATGACAAAACGTTTATGTCGCCAAGCGTTTGGCTAATGCTAACGTCACGTGATTGCCGGCATTCTGCATCCTTTGCCAACATTATTCTTGCGAAGTCGCCAGGTTGAAAGTAAAATTTAGGGTAATTGTGAAGAACGCTTGCACGAGCGCCCGTTCTGATAAATCTCGAACGCGCGATCACACTTCGATATATGGTCATTTCGATATGCTCCAAGGTGGCGGGAGAATCTGTTTGTTGATGTACGAAACGGTGATCATTTTACGTGAAAGTTAGGTTAGTTATAGGTTAAACAAGATTTTTTTTTTCCTTCTTTTTCTTTTTTTTTTTTTTTTTAGTACGTGAGGGCGCGTCTCCGGTTCAGAAACACTCAAAGTTGCCAACATACGCGCCATGCTAATAACACGGGGCAACAGACTCTGCAATTCTACCTTCCTGAACCGGAGATTCGGGCGCTACGCGCCCTCACATACTAAATAAAATCTTATTTAACCTATACCTAACCTAACTTTCACTTAAAATGATCACTGTTTCATACATCAACAAATCAGATCCTCTCACCAGCTTTGAACATTTCGAAATGCACCATGTATCTAAGTGTAATCGCGCATTCGAGATTTATCGAAACGGGCGTCCGTGCAAGCGTTTTTCACAATTACTAAAATTTAGCACACAACGTGATACGACACATAATTTTAAACTGCGATACGCGCAATAACAATAATAACCAAAATGCTGTCAGACAAGTCGAGAAGCTAGTTCTGCTCTAGTCAGCCCATATGCGCCATTGGTTGCGCTGCGATAGAAACATTTTCTCAAACTGGTTACCAACTTTAATACCACCATACCTGAGCAGCTGTAGTAGTCGACAGGAACTGCGAATTACAAGTTCTTCAAACTTTTTCCACAAAAAATAAAGTAAAGGCAGACTTTACGATTATTTTTCTGTACTTACTTAAAAGGTTAACTGCAATTAACGTGTAAACAATGGAAAGATAATCAATTGACAAAATACTATCAACTGTTTGAACTTCCAAAGAGTTTCAGCACGTGCGGAAATTAGCTCGACTATAAACCTATCTCGACAACGGATAATTATTATTTGTCTAAAAAAAATCGTTTGGACTTTATACAGCCACTCAAGTATGGCCGGGCGTTTTCGAGCGTGCAGTCGCGCCGGTGGTTCGAGTCCTCCCTCGGGAATGGGTATGTTGGCCTTAGGATAAGTTAGTTAGTTTACGTAGTTTGTAAGTCTAGGGACCGAAGATCAGAGTTGTTTGGTTCCTTAGGTATACAAACATTTGATCTGATATTATACTCTCACTTACCTTCGTGCAAAGTTTGATCAGATTCGTACGGATATAGAAGTGACGCACTTAAAAAACCTCCCAGAAAAACAAATTTTTTGCACATAAAACCCGAATGGTGCACATAAATTAGAATTCCAGGAACCAAAGAGAAATCAAAGCGGGAGCGATATACAGGATGGTCCTAAGATAAGTCAGTTAGACGGGTCCGAAGTAAGTAGATTTCTTATATGAATGTGTGGTCAGTAATTACATGCGACAGCGCGTACAGAAGTAAGAAAGAAAGGAAACTGACAAGGGAAGTAAAGACAAAAAAATATTTCATATTCACTGCAAGGACTACTTAAGCACGCTTCCCGTCTGACGGGTGATCACTCTACCCCCAATGGAATAGTGGTCAGCGGAACTGCCTAGAAAGCGGGAGACCCGGGTGCGAATCCCGGCTGGGTACACATGTTTAGCTTTGCCCATGCGCAGTTCATGTTATGTATTCTGTGAATATGAAAGAAGAACAGGATTGGAAGTGACGTCTGTTCTTTCCGAATAGACGCCACATGTATATACAAAAGAATATTTTTGATAGTTTAAAAGAGTTGCCGTGAAACAGCGGCCACTTACAGCGATACAAGATCCACAGCAACTGTGCAGGGCAGTGGCGGACTAAATTTGTGCCGGCCGCGGTGGCCGAGGAGACTGAGGCGCTCCAGTCACGATCTGCACTGCCACTACGGTCGGGAGTTCGAATCCCCCCTCGGGCATGGATATTTGTGCCGTCCTAGTTCGTAAGTAGTTCATAAGTAGTTTGTAAGTTTAGGGACTGATGACCCCGTAGTTAAGTCCCATACACTATATAAACATTTGAACATTTGACTAAAGTTGTTGGAGGCGCAGGGCGGCGGCGAAACGAAAGCCCCCCTCCCCCCTTGGCAACTTGGAAATACATGTATTTAAAAAAAAGATTTGGAGGCCCCTTCCAGGACGAGAGGCACGGGACAGTCTGAGAAAATAGCTTCCGAGATTTGGAGGCCCCAGCAGAACTACATCCCAAACGCGTTAAAAAAAACGCCAAAGGGAGAAATCCTCGCATGTTAAATCAGGTGAACGGGGTGGCCGTGGAACTGGTCAGCCCCGTCCTATCCACCGTTAGTCGTAAACAGAGTACAAGTGTTTCCAGATTTTTCGACTGAAGTACACTGGGCTGAATCTGCGAACAGCTAGTAGAACATCGTCAAGAATTTCAAGTACGACCTCCTGTAGGAAATAAATATTTTGTCTTTACTTCCCTTTTCAGTTTCCTTTCTTTCACACCTAATGTACACATCAGCGCTGTCATATGTCGTTAATTACCACCCTTTCTCATGAGAAATGTGATTATTTCGGCCCCTTCTACGAGCCGTTTCATTTTTTCCTCTATACTTATAAGACGCATTTGTTGTCTGTCTGTCTGTTCCCTGATAACTCAAGATCCAGACAACCAAATACCGTAAAATTTGATACAAGTACAAAAAATTACACGGGGAAGGTTCTTTAATAGGCTTCGTTTCATCCCAACCTCACTCTGGCCATGTGCCTTTTCTAAGCCGTGTGATAATGAACCCCCCTCCCCTTTTATTACATGGAAATAAACGGTTTTCCACGCTTCTACAGAAAACCTCATTTTAAACCCGGGCAAAGCCGGGTACTTGCAGCTACTAATATATATATATATATAAGCACCACCCTGTCATCGTAGCGGCGATTTGGGATGTTGTTTTGTGTGGTGACAAGAAGATATACAACTTCTGACAAAGTTCGGTGAATAATCCTGTAGCACTAACATAGATGAACTACAGTTACCTTTCTATCCTTTGAAATATGTACCGCTGACTCCTGCGATACATGTCCTGGAAACTTTGCACGAAGTCTTCCATTGGGATGGTGTTAAAAAGCTTCATCACGTTCCGTTTGATGCCAATAATATCGTAAAAATCTCTTTTCTTTCAAACCCAGTTTGAGTGGTCAGAATAGGAAAAAGCCGGGAGGATTGAGAATGCGAGTATCGGAAACAGCAATTGCGGGACGGTAGCGCGGCTTATTCGAAAGAAAATTGTGGAAAAGCAATCACCACAGTGTAGTGCGAGAACAAAATATGGAGATGACTGTTAAGGGCATACAAAAACATTGTCGCTAATAATAAGTCATATTTTTGATAGCACAACGTTGAATTTACTGTCTCGCCATGATAAAAGCCCAATACTTCGGTACGGTGTCAACAAATGCCTCAGCCCGGGATAAGCACTTTCATCCAAAATATAAAAACATTGGAATTTTTCTTCAGTGATTTCTGACAGCGTACTCGTTTTGAATACTTCGATATCTTGGACACATTCCAGAATAGGTCTTTAATGCGTCTCTTGCTGAAATCATCTGCAAGTGAACCGGAAAAAATTCTGGATCTTCTTTGGGCCTCTCTATTCCTACATGGGTACCATCTATTGCACCTGGCATTCCTGTATTGCGCAAATGAGATTCGATGTCACCTCTTTCCTCTGCAGGTGACCACTTTATAACGACCACACGAAGGCTACTAATAATTTTGCTGCTCTTCTAATTTACAAACACAACGAGCTGACAACCGTTAAATGTGTGGTACACTACGAAAACCTGCAGCTTCATGGCCAGCAAACCACAAAAAGAATCAGATTAGGTTGTAATAGGAGTATTTCCATTTCTAAATTGTTCTGACAGAAGCCGCCGCACCCAAAAATGTTGGAAAAATTCTATATCTGAGAAACGTGGCACACAAACAAAGAAATTCTGATTTCTGTCTTTCATTTCGGTACAACATTGCGGGGAAATCGACGACATGGAGACGAAATCACAATCGCTCGACATTTGGAACAAATGTCATTTTGAATTCTGTTAACTTGTACAGGTGGTTTTATAAGAATAAATAAGAGAGTACAAGTACAGGAGAAACATACAGTAGACTAACGTGTCCAACTCTGAGATAACTTCCATTTTGAACAAGGGAGCATCGTGTATTCCCATTACAAGTAAGAGAGCTTCGCGCATGCGCGAATCTGGCTGCCAGAAAAATTTCTTCGGGCAGCATTTGGCTACTTGGCCCTGTTTGCTAGCAGCTCTTCGAACAGCTGGCGCCCCACTTCAAGTAGCCAGATTCGCGGCCAGGCGCTCTTCAAACGCAAACTTTCGCACTAGTCCAGTCAAATTAGGGTTTCACCTCGGAATGAGAGGTAACGAGCTGAATATTTGCATAAACCTTTGTTTTGGCATTCTAAATGATGTGTCAAAAGTCTCATTAAATCTCGTGTCCGCGTCTTAAGTTATTAAAGGTCAAAGGTCACGAAAATCAGTTTTTCGCAAATATTTCGCTTCCTATGCGTTAAATGGTATTTGCATCTCAGATAAAAGTTGTAGAGCATGAAATTCTCTACAATTTTTGTTTTAAACATTTTTTGTGCAATTCATCGTTTTTTAGATAGAGCGCGGAGAGCGCACAGGTCACAGCGCTCAGACATATAAGACGTAATACGAGGTCAGCTGCGAATCACAGTCAATGGTACATTGAATAAAACAATTATAATTGTAAATAAAATTTCATTATTTACGAATTAATGCCCAATTTTAATAATACTTACTTCTTTCAAGTAATTACAATGACATGAATTTCATACTTTAGGTATATTTTAATTCTGTTCCAATGTATCGTAACTATATTTATGTAGAAAATAATTTTATTATTTTTTCTCTTAAATGTGTAAACTGGAGAATATTTCTAGTAATACTAAGTTTATACCTGGAATTATGGACCCTTACATCGCGTCATATGGAGCAAAGACGATACTTTCACCGTTGTTTTAGATAAATATATAAGGTATTTACAAACACATTATGTCTCAAGAATGGTTGTTATATTGGACGGATACTCAGACTACAGTAGAAATACTAAAGCAATGGAACAACTAAGAAGAACTTCTGTTCTTTCAGAATCGTATGAAGTTTGCTTTGAGGAAACAACGATTGCGCCAATCAGCCAAGAGAAAATTTTATCAAGTCGATCTAATAAAAAAAGCTAATTGACTTGCTTGTTGAGAAATTAAAAATTGTTAATATTACTACAAAACAAGCCAGAGATGATGCTGATATTTGTATAATCGAAACAGGTATTGAGGAATCAAAGCACCAAAGGACTGCCGTCATCGTAGGAATAGATATTGATTTGCTTGTCATTTTAATTGGACGTACTCAATGGCATCAACAAGAAATTTTCTTTAAAAAAGTTGGTTAAGGCAATGTTAAAACACAAATATACTCCTACAAAAGTTTTGAACATTATCCCCGTTGTAAAATAACACATCTGCGTTGTTTAAAAAAGGCAACAAAAAAAACTTTTGTTAAAATATTGAGAAATTCCAGATTTGGATCAACTAGCTCAAGTATTTCAACAAGACAATTGCTCTGCGCAAACGTTACTTGAAAATGGGGTTCAAAAATGTTCAATTGTTTGTAGAACTTATGGGACTTAACTACGTGGTCATCAATCCCTAAGCTTACAAACTACTTATGAACTAGCTAAGACTAAGGACGGCACAAATATCCATGCCCGAGGGGGGATTCGAACCACCGACCGTAGTGGCCGTGCAGACGAAAATGGAGTACTTATCTTGTTGGTAATATATAACGCTCCAAAATCTGAAGACAATATAGATCATCTTCGATACACGCAATTTGTTAAATCGACAAAACTTAATAAACCTGTGCAACTATCAAATCTCCACCAACTAGTGCAGCAGCTCATCAACATATCAATCGTGCTTACTACCAAGTACAAACGTGGTTAGAAAACTATATAGAACCCCAGGAATGGGGTTGGGTGCTGCAGAATGAACATTTGGAGCCAATACTAACGATATTAGCACCTGCACCAGACGAGCTCATGAATACAATATTTTGCAACTGCAAAAATGGTTGTGGTTCGTGCTGCGGGTGCAGGAAATCGGGGAAGCAATGTTCTTCAGCTTGTGGCCAGTGAAATGGGCAAGCTTGCCTCAATACGTCATCACACCAGAACGATCTCGATGAAGAAAGTGCAGATGACCCCGAAATCTTGGAAGGTTTAGAGACGACGATCGTCGATTACGAGGATGATGATAATGAAATTGACGTTTTCGAGCGACCGGATGAAGACGACGATGATCAAGAAGATGAAAATTGAGACCTATGTATGATAAATAATTAAAGTGAATGAAAATCTTCCTCTCGTTTGAACTTCTTATTGTAATAAATGAAACCATACATGACTACTAAATAAAGATTTGCATAAAACGTATTTCCTGTTTTTTTATTTAATATATTTTTGCTTCAAATATAATTAAGCCTTAATTGTAGTTAATTTTATTCTTTTCTACATGAAACATAATTAAGATACATTAGAATATAATTAAAATATACTTGAAGTATTTGGCTTCATAACTTTATAATTTCATGAAATAAGTAAATATTTTTAAACAAATCTTTTTTATTTATGAATAATATTATGAAATATTGAACATAATTCATAAAGAATGAAGGTTTGTTATTGTAATTGTTGCAATGATTTATTAACTTTAAACAACCTACCATTGACTGGGATTCGCAGCTGACCTCGTATTACGTCTTACATGTCTGAGCACTGTGACCTGTGCGCTCTCCGCGCTCTATCTAAAAAACGATGAATTGTACAAAAAATGTTTAAAACAATTGTAGAGAATTTCATGCTCTACAACTTTTATCTGAGATGCAAATACCATTTAACGCATAGGAAGCGAGATATTTGCGAAAAACTGATTTTCGTGACCTTTGACCTTTAATATCTTAAGACGCGGACACGAGATTTAATGAGACTTTTGACACATCATTTAGAATGCCAAAACAAAGGTTTATGCAAATATTCAGCTTGTTACCACTCATTCCGAGGTTGGCGCCTTTTTTCGGCTTATTTGACTGGACTACACTGCGCATGCGCGGTAGCCAGAAAGCAACTTTTCGAACGAAGCTCGGGAAAACTGAAACATATGATGGTTTTGGAACAAATGAAGCCGTACAGCGTAAGGTTTCCCGCACCAAATGCACTGCTTTCGCAGTGAGTAACGTTCCAGATTTTCCGTTAGCTGAGGGCTGACGTTTTTAGGGCTAATGTCTAATATATTGGTTTTATCAAAGTAGCGGTTCAATTTTATCTACCATCTCGGCGCCTTCACGTGATTATATTGACAGCATAAACAAAGCGATAGAAAATCTTTGCCAAGATGTTAATATTCTTAGAAGTCCACATAGAATGAGTTAATTAGTACTTTCACAGTAGTGAGTGTCGCGACTATACCGTTAGAATGTTATGCTAATATTGGAAATACGAACATCTTACGACTTGATCAGTGTTTCGTACATTCCATGAAGTAAATAAATAGTGCTGTTTCTGTTCTATGGTTGACAGGTTCTTGTATGTATCCTTGCCCGCTCAGTAAATGTAATTTCCTTCCTAAAACGAAGATTTCATTGCATGCGTTGTCATGCAATTGGCTAATGCCTACGGTAAACGATTGCCAATATTAACACGCTAGGCCGCCAGAACGGTAAGTAAAATTTAACCCAAAGTAGATTTAATTAATACATTTTGTTTCCTCTATTCTAGTGCCTAATTTTGATAGGCGTTGTGTGGGCTAACCTGCATATGATCTATGTTATCACAAACTTTATTTGATTAACAATTTCGGAAGGGTTAAGTTTTTATACATCGTTATCACATTGCTGGGTTCTTCACTAAAATAAACCGTATCTTAAATTTGAGTTTTGGGGATATCCTTAATGCGTGATTTTATTTACCGTCCAAACTTTCCTAAAATGCAAGTATTAATACGAGATTCGTTAAATACGGCACATAATGTTAGATTTGCATGTATTTATTATCTTTTAAGAAATATCTTTTCTTTTACATAAGTGTTCGGGCAATATTGTGATGATGGTAGGTAACTTCGTATTCGCTTGCAAGAAACGGCATGGGGAAAAAGGGAAAAATTGTAACTCTTTTCACATGAGATCAAATTGCAATCTCCCCTTGTTAGTACAAAAACTGCCATTTCAGGTTTCATGTTGTTCCTTGTTTAAGAAAAGGTAATTGTAGGGTTTAGCCGTGTGCTTTTAATATGATTACCGCACAGTAACACACAAACCTAGAATTTTACTGGATATTTCAATGCAAATAATGAGCGTTGTTTTATTGTACATTTACGTTTATAAAGCAAATATTACGTCATTTGGGATTGCAGCAGTCACTTTAGAAATAAAATATGATTTCAGTAATCTTAAGCAGCAAACTAACGTCTTTCAAATAGTTTTTGACACTTCTTAAACTACTGACATCCGATTCTATCGGTAGTAAGTTTAACTTGTATCTGTGCCGAGCTGCAGCAAAATGAAACACCACTGTTTCGATAAAATTCGTCTCTTCCGCTTGCCTGCATTAGTGGTCTAAAACACCGCTGTTTTGAAGTAGTGAAACCGACAGGACGAAATAGTTTCAGTACTGACCGCAAATGTGATCTGAAACAACGGAATGAAACACGACGATTTCGAAACCCTGAAACATGGCGGTTTTGAAACACTGAAACAGTTTTGCGCATCCAAACATTGTTTCGAAACAAACAGTGAGTGAGTTGGCTGCCCTTTCTAATACAAAATAAAGCAATACTGGATATTCAAATGCCACCCGTCTGCTTTGAGCCATGACGTCAAAATGTTCAAATGTTTGTAAATCTATCGGACCAAACTGCGTGGTCATCAGTCCGTAGCTTACAAACTACTTAAGCCTAGGTAAACTAACCTACGGACAAACACATACACCCATGCCCCAGGGAGGACTCGAACCTCCACGGCGAGCAACCGCGCGCTCCGCAGCGAGACGCTTTAGGCCGTGTCCTACGTGGGCGACAAAAGCGTGCGACGGCGCGCGATATACAGCGACGCGACACTGCAGCTACAAGCGGCGACATTCGGCGACACGGCCGGGTGTCCTACGTGAGAGACAACTTCTCGCTACAAGATGGCCCCTAGAAGTGATCAGCTGTTTCTAAAATTTGCCACCAGTAAACCGTAGAATAACGATAGCTCCAGAGTAAGGCAATAAAGTTTTATTTACTTTATGAAATAAGACGTAAAGAGAGTTCTGTACATTAAATTTACAAAGTGAAGAATTTTCGTGGACTATTTCATTCATAACTTCAAATACGAAAATAGACAGTGAAGATCACTAGCCCAATACGAATACAGATACTTTAGAGTTTTTCTTTTGTGACTACAAACCAACAACTGAATAAGTACAAAATGAGTCTTTTTTTATTGTAGGACAACAGTAAATCATTTAATTCTGAACGGAATTGCTAGCAGCGGGCGTAGTGATGTGGGCTTCCAAGTTTTAATTTTTTTACCAAGTTAATACCAATATATTCATTTTTATTGCAAACATACGTATCCCACTGAAGCCCTACCAAACACATTAAATTCCTGTTGAAACATTATAGCAAGATATTTTATTCAGAAACGTAATTTTACACACATCTTGTGTGACATCCTATATATATCGAGTAAGTTTGTTGTTACTGCAAATGTTTAAAAAACACGCAGCCGGCCGCGGTGGCCGAGGAGACTGAGGCGCTTCAGTCACGGTCTGAACAGCCACTACGGTCGGGGGTTCGAATCCCCCCTCGGGCATGGATATTTGTGCCGTCCTAGTCCGTAAGTAGTTCATAAGTAGTTTGTAAGTTTAGGGACTCATGACCCCGTAGTTAAGTCCCATAAGCTGTACAAACATTTGAACATTTGAAAAACACGCAAATGTAATTGTTCAAAACACGTTCGTCATTGTGTAAATCAAACTACCACTCAGAATAAAAAGTAAAAACTGTCATACTAGAAACAATTTAAAAATGTACTTCTAATTACATGCACAACTGCAATTTTACATTCTGTAAATGCAGAAACAGTTGCACTTTCATAAACTTCAGGGATAATTAGGTCGCAGAATCTGGCGACATCCTTTATAACCTCGACAAGCAGACGATTTTCTACGAATTCGACACTTTGTCGCGCGTGCGACAGCGACAAGATTCAAGCAGGTTTGAGATTCAAACGTCGCTCGTTGTCGCGTCTGACGCGCGGCGCTGCAGATGTCGCTCACGTAGGACAGAACCATAGCGATACACTGTGTTGAGATTTGTCGCTTGAAGCTGTCGCGCGCTGTCGCTCGCTTTTGTCGCCCACGTAGGACACGGCCTTAGACCGCTCGGCTATCCATGACGTCAGGCACAACGTCATGACGGTAACCGACATTCATATTTCAATGCGAATGTCATGTGGCGTCGATAACATGAAATAAACGAAGCCACAAATATAAATGTAAGCAAAAAAGTAAAAGAATTTAACGGGATTACCGCGGGAATTAAGGGGATTTGGGCGGGAATATTATAAATAGAAAAACAAAAATAGCAATACTCAAATAAAAATGAAACATCGGAATAAATAAATGATAACGTTTCACTGTATGTAAATAGCACTTCCGGATAATGTAGGCCACAAATTCACCCTGAAAATGTCTCGTTTATCGAAGTTCTTGAATACGATGTAGCATCAGGAGAGCTTTTCTTCGTAATAATGAAGTACAATTACGCAACTGGTGAAATACGGCGCGAGAGACTAGCGAAGTGTTAAAGTGAAGCTACGTTTTGCAATGTTCTTTTGTTAAAAAATGAAGTCCAGGGAACGGAGTCCGTTTAGAGAAAAAAAAATGCTTCCACAAATGTTACGACCGTGCTATCGCGCGTGCGTTTAAATCCGACATAGGTCTTAATGTTTCAGTTTATTTAAAAAAATTAAAAAAATAAAACCAAAAAAATCTCACGGCATTCAGACAGGTCTATCTTTTACTGCAGTTATAGGAATGCCCAGATTAATGTGCCGTGTAAAATTAAAGAAAAAAAGGGGACAAAAAACCTAGCATGATGCGGACACGAACTTCAACAACTTCAACAACTACATATGAAACACCACTCCCGGACTCATAAACTGCATCTCAGCCCTTATAAATATAACTCGGGTCGTTTTTAATTTTTTAAAAGTATTTCCTATCGCTGTAGTAATTGTTCAACACAAAACGCGTAGGTAAATAAATAAATGCATTCTAATAAAAATTATCTCTGAAAATACTTTATTACACACAAACGAAACACGCAGAGCTGTTATCGAGCTTCACTGGAATCTGGCAGCTGCTGAAACGAACCTATAAATGCATTCTAATCAATATTACCTCTGACACATTTACAATATATTCAGTGACTAGTAATAAACAAATAGAAACACATCTACGACAAAATGACGTAATACATGATGTACTTGTGGTACGGACAGTCAAGGTGAGCCCAAAATACATAATAAAACGAGTCAAGAACTCAACCATCAACAAAGAACAATAACAATATCATGTCCGCAAAAAACCGATTTAACCGAGTGAAGGAAAAAATTAAAATACAAAGAAAATGAAACAGAAGTGTAAGACGACTGTTGTCCCGAAGTGGGAAAACCGGTTTCGAATCCCAGTCCAGCACAAATTTTCAACTTCACCACTGAATTATTTATTTAGTATTTGCAATTCGTTTCAACTTTTCTATAAAAAGTTATTTCACCTCAAAAATATGGAGCATAGGACAACAAAATGGTATTATTCGCGCTCATGCTAACGCTAAAAACGGTATATAGTAGTCAGGAACCGGCCGTGGCCAGTTTCACACAGCGCATCAAAAACGTTAAACAGGAACTATTTGCTGTTTATTGATGAATTAAATTATTATCTTGCAGTTTGATACTTAAATGAAGCATCGTGGGGAATACCTCAAAGGAAAATGTGTTATAACCAAATCCGTGTGAGTTACCGCGATAATGACTGTATTTCGAAGTATCCGCCGTTCACAGTGGACCACTTATCGGATTGTAGAGCCTTGGGTAGCTGATCGTAAACTCGCCTAGAGACAACGCGGGTCTAACCAAAAATTTGTCTTAATCAACGTCATGTTGAAGCCCTTTTGATCTACGTTTGCTTCATAAATATTTCTTTTCTTCTCTATGACGATCTGCATTGAGCAAAACACTGGTTTTTACTTTCTTTCCCACACATGTTTCGCTACAGTTATAGTATCTTCAGTCGGTCTTTTTATTGCTTTAAATTGAAAAACAGAAATACTTTAGCTTGTAGGCATACACGTTATTGTAAGTTTTTATAGTTAATTAGAAATTTATACAAGAATTTGACACACGCTTGTTCTGCATGCTGAAGTGGTTACAATTTTCCCATATTATCTGTGTATATCCTCCTTGACAGTTTTGTCATCTGCAACTATATGGAACCTATGTACAAAACCGTTTTATATCGAAATATTTTGTTCAAAATGTTCAAACGTTTGTAAATATATCGGACCAAAATGCGTGCTCACTTTGATTTTTGTTTTATTTTTATCGGTAGGTCAAGTACTATTTCATTTTACGTGAATGGGATCTCTGTGTGTTTATTCGTTTGCTTATGAACTATGTTCAACTTACATGTATTAATGTCTTCATTGGTGGAACGGTGAATGAAAATAGCAATAATTCAGTAGTCAGTGACACGTTTGAGAATTGTGAAAAGATGTCGGGTGCAGCAGACAGCTGACTGTCTTGAGTGGCAAGACGGCAGGGGGTTTGACAGTGTTGTGACCTCGTCGCCTTTTTTGTTTAGTACTCGTCCCGATCTAGTTGTTAGGAAAGGGACTGGCGCAGAATCCTTTGACATCTATAACATTGATACAGTTAGTATTACAAGATATTTATTTGAAACTGATAATACTCAACTTCAGAACATAAGTATGTTTCTTCTTTCTTCTTCCTTCTCATGACGTCGTCCGTATGATACTAGCTGCGCTGTGACCTAGTAGCGCTAAGTTCGTAGCCGCGTTCTGACTTAGTACTGTCGTAATTCTGTCGTCGTAGCTGCCTAGTAACTGACGAGTTCTCACTAGTAAATGACCGGTAACTGTCGTATTCCCGAATAGTAACTGACGGCCGTCCAGACGTATGTCGGCCTAGATATAGCCGCTTGTAGAGAGCGCGCATCTTCGGTTCCTCCCTCCAGGATGCGCGGTGCCTGCTTGCTATTGGCTTTCGGTTGATCGCTGCGTTCTCTACGTCTGGTGTGTGGCGCTGACTTTACGCCACAGCAGTGTTGGAGGGGGGAAGTTTGAATTTTGACACTGAGTGAGTGTGAGTAAGAATGAAGGTGTGTGTGTGTGTGTGTGTGTGTGTGTGTGTGTGTGTGTGTGTGTGTGTGTGTGTGAGTGAGAGAGAGAGAGAGTTATGGATTGGTGCTATCTGACGTTCTTTGAGGGCAGAAAATAAAGTTACATAAAATGGCTTATAAATATAGAGCGGAAGCTTCGTGGTATTTACATGGGTTTGTCTGGCGACACCGCTAGCAGTGCCATCTGTTGGTTCGAGTTGTAGGCTACACTTGCCTTGACATGTATGATTCCTTATTTAATTTTGCTGCATGTCTAAGTTACGTAGCAAGGTTTACATTTGTTACGTCATTTAAGATTTTATGTTAGATGATAATTTGTTTTAAATTGTAGGGCATAAAAAACTAAAGCAATCGTCTCTGTCATGAACTGTACAATAGCATGGCGTTCATGATGTCAGGCGAAAATCTAAGGAAAAATTTCCGTAAGTAAGAAAATCAACATTTTATAAATTTTTAACGAACTGTTTTCTATTTATGAAAACAAACCAAATTTAGGCCTACATATCTCTCATTTCATCAGACCACTGAAGATGTTTTATATTACCGGAAAGTGAAACGAAACGCGTCTGGTGAAAGACGATGGCACGTAGGCGGACAAATAATACCCTTCATAATGTGTACTGGATAGAATTTGAACGGAAAGGAACAGAATACATGACGTAAGTTTTAGCCATGTTCATGAGCGCAGTTTCCATGTGCGGTTAGGCAGCAGAACAGTTCATGCCAAATACTGAAAAAGACAATGAGAATGTAAGACATTATTTTAAATATCTGTTTAGTCTTGTATTTCAAAAAATAAAATTTTTGCTTAAATAAAAAAGCTGACAGTTAAAATATTGTGCCTCTTCTACGCTTTAAATGAAGGGATTAAAATAAAACTTATTGTTATACATTTGTTGTTATAATACGTTAACCACCATTAAAAAACTATACGCAATGAACAAACCACATTTACCGTTGGCTTTACAATCGTATTTCTGAAATCTTTCTCCACAAAGTAGCCTGGGCATAATACATAGCTTCTGTACATATGCTCTGTGTCCTTCTTTCTCGAAATTTTATCCAAGTCAGCTCTTCGGTTACGAATAACCCACTGCCTGTATCTACAAAGAACGTATAAAAAGAGTAAATCAAAGCGTTAAAGACACTGTTTATTAAAAGTAAACGATTTCAGTAGGCCTAATAGTAGCCTCCTTAAGCTATCATATTTAGAATTCTCCATTTTTCTGAAACTTGAAGAAAGATTTTGGAGTGCATCGCTGTTTGTAGTTAGGTGTTACAGCTTTATGTAGCACATACGCTCCCTCTTCCAACAATTTGGTATTTCTATAAAGTACGCCGTCGAATGATATAAGTGTCCTGAGTCTCACAGTGTTAATCGGCCGTTGACTCCCAGTTTTAGTTTACCGGGTGATCAAAAAGCCAGTATAAATTTGAAAAGTTAATAAATCACAGAATAATGTAGAGAGAGAGGTAAAAGTTGACACACATGCTTGGAATGACATAGGGTTTTATTAGAACAAAAAAAAATAAATGAATAAATAAATAAAGGTTCGTCCGACAGATGGCGCTTCATATGATCAGAAAAGCAATAATTATCATAACAAATTAAGACAAAGCAAAGATGATGTTCTTTACAGGAAATGCTCAATATGTTCACCATCATTCCTCAACAATAGCTGTAGTTGAGGAATAATGTTGTGACCAGCACTGTAAAGCATTTCCGGAGATGGCGCTTCATCTGATCAGAAAAGCAATAATTAGCATAACAAATTAAGAGAAAGCAAAGATGATGTTCTTTACAGGAAATGGTCAATATGTTCACCTTCATTCATCAACAATAGCTGCACTCGAGGAATAATGTTGTGAACAGCACAGCAAAGCATGTCCGGAGTTATGGTGAAGCATTGGCTTCGGATGTTGTCTTTCAGCATCCCTAGAGATGTCGGTCGACCACGATACACTTGCGGCTTCAGGTAACCTCAAAGCCAATAATCGCACGGACTGAGATCTGGGGACCTGGGAGGCCAAGCATGACGGAAGTGGCGGCTGAGCACACGGTCATCACCAAACGACGCGCGCAAGAGATCGTTCACACGTCTAGCAATGTGGGGTGGAGCGCCATCCTGCATAAAAATCGTTCGTTCCAGCCAAGCTGGGGATGATGCGATTCTGTAAAATATCGACGTACCTCTCGCCCGTCACGGCAGCAGTTACAAAACCAGAATCACGCGTCATTTGTCGAACATTTTTAGAACATTTTTTTGTTATTATAAAACCCCATGTTATTCCAAGCATGTGTGTCAATTTTTACCTCTCTATCTACATTATTCCGTGATTTATTAAGTTTTCATATTTATACTAACTTTTTGATCACCCGGTACAATTCACACCGCTAGAAGGTGCGCAGCCAAGAGTTTCCGCTGTCATCTTTATAACCTACTAGCCGAAAACCCGGCGTTGCCCGGGTATTTATTTGTTTATTTCTGCTGCCGGCCGCGGTGGCCGAGGGGACTGAGGCGCTCCAGTTACGGTCTGCACGGCCACTACGGTCGGGGGTTCGATTCCCCCCTCGGGCATGGATATTTGTGCAGTCCTTAGTTAGTTCATAAGTAGTTTGTAAGTTTAGGGACTGATGACCGCGTAGTTAAGTCCCATAAGCTATACAAACATTTGAACATTTGTTTATTTCTGCCTTTAGTTAGCATTTCTCCTATGCCTTCTATCTCTGTTCATCTCCTATTTTCTAAAATCATGTTATATTTGGCAGAGAATATATAAGAAGTTACGCTGTCTTGCATAATGTACAAAATTATAAGTGCAGTATCCAAAGAAAGATAGATAGTAGTCAAAATAGAAATGACACAAAATTCGTACTATATCATATTAATAGAAATATATGTTGTACAATTGCATAGTTTACGATTCTATGAAGGACATACAGTCATGCGTTGAAATGCCCGAATCAGAATGCAGCGTTGTGTCAAAATTTCATATCAGTAGTTCAATAAATTTCTGAGATTTTCTATTAAAAACAAACTTAGAGAAACTGTAGATGCTACTGATCGCAAATTTCCAAAAGTTGTCCTATTTCTTGGAAATTTTGATACAACGTTGCATTTGAATTCGAGCGTGTCTGTATATAGCTTCCTATTTAATTCGTTTCCGAAATTCTTTGCGCATAGCAATAGTACTGAAGAAGTAATAAAACGAAAATCCATGTATGAAGCGTCAGTTTTTAAACGCATTTCAACGTTTATGACATATGTCCTGAAGTATGTGTAGTGCAGTGATAGAAATTTGATGGCACATTTAGTGATACATATCAATACTATATGCAAAATATATTGCGAAGACAATAAACAGTAATCAAATAAAACATCACAAGGTCATGCCTGTTGCGACAGTTTTACGGCATATCCAGCGAAACTGTTGTGAGCGGTAGACTTCCTTTCATCATTTTGTGTGTGTGTGTGTGTGTGTGTGTGTGTGTGTGTGTGTGTGGGAGGGGGGGGGGGAAGGGGGTCAGTTACAAAACGCTTCATAGTCGCCCGAAATTACATGCGAACTTTTTTGTAGGTTCCTAACTACTCCCATTTTCCAATAATGGACGCATAAATCTGGGTATTCTCACGCAGTGGCCTCTCATTACCTATGGCGTCATATCTCCTGAGCTATGTGTCGTACTCCTTTGTTTTTGGTTCAGGAACCTTCGTGGGCGTACGGTGAACCGTTTACGAAAGTTTCATTCCAATCGAACGAATGGTTTATGAACTCATAGAGGATATGTGTGTGTGTGTGTGGTTTTACAAAAAGGTACGGCCAAACTTTCAGGAAACATTCCTCACACACAAAGAAAGAAAATATTTTATGTGGAATGTGTCCGGAAACGCTTAATTTCCATGTTAGAGCTCATTTTAGTATTTCTCTTTAAATGTAAATTGAAATAATTCACGCAGACAATTGTCAAAATACCCAATTGTTTCGTTAATATGTACTGTACTTCCTTGATTCCCCGCCAGTTGGCCCAATTGAAGGAAGGTAATGTTGACTTCAGTGCTTGTGTTGACATGCGACTCATTGCTCTACAGTACTAGCATCAAGCACATCAGGATTGGTAGAGGCGGACCAATGGAAGTTAAGCGTTTCCGGACACATGGCCATATAACATATTTTCTTTCTTTGTGTGTGAGGAATGTTTCCTGAAAGTTTGGCCGTACCTTTTTGTAACACCCTATCTGTTTACATTGCAGAGGGCTGTGTATTCATCTACTATTTGTTTTCATTCAAGTATGGCTTTCTGTATTGGTAGTTTTCATCGATTATTAATTTTTGTGGGGGGCTGTTGCTGCATTTGAGAATTTCACGATCTGTGTTCATATCTGTGTTTCATGTCCATAAGATGTTGGGCAAATGAAGATGCTACAACAATAGTGAAACACGTATGAGTATTAAAATAAAAAGCAGTGTTTTGCTTAAGGTAGCTCCTCAAAAAAAAGAAACGTAACTAATTTTTGCGTCGTCAAATATATGCATTTGTATGGGATGTGGTTCAAATGTCCAAATGTTTGTATAGTCTATGGGACTTAACTACGGGGTCATCAGTCCCTAAACTTACAAACTACTTATGAACTAGGACGGCACAAATATCCATGCCCGAGGGGGATTCGAACCCCCGACCGTAGTGGCCGTGAAGACCGTGACTGGAGCGCCTTAGTCCCCTCGGCCACCGCGGCCGGCTGGGATGTGGTGATCAGAGTAACATGGAAGTGCAGCCGTCGACGAGTTTTGCTGGTTGCGGTGGCAGGACTGCGTTACTGGCTGACAGTGGCGACTGTGGACGGTTTCTTAGGAAGGCCTCAGGCATGACGCCGCAGGCGCTGCCCGCTTTGAGGCGCCGCCGAGGCAGATAAGGCCTCTGCTGTGGCAGCTGAAGCTCTCTCCTCCAAGAACCCACTGCCGCTTCCGGATCGGCGGCAGCATCAAAACCGTACCGGCGGCACCGTCTAAACAAAAGGCGCCACACCAGTCTCTTTTTGTTACCCACGGTGCTTCAAGCGGCCACCAAGCTGCATTTCCCAATACGATATCGCACCAGTGCGAGTACTAGGGAAGAGTAATACACAGTGAAACATAAATTACCCTTTTGATTGTTTCGTATAAAATACGAATTTTCTTTATTTACTCGAAAGAACAAAACTATGTCAATATTTTTGAACAAAAAATAGTAATTTAGCTACTAATTAGTAAGTGAAATAACAATTTTAAGCCGGCCGCGGTGGCCGAGGGGACTGAGGCGCTTCAGTCACGGTCTGCACGGCCACTACGGTCGGGGGTTCGAATCCCCCCTTGTGCCGTCCTAGTTCGTAAGTAGTTCATAAGTAGTTTGTAAGCTTAGGGACTGATGACCCCATAGTTAAGTCCCATAAGTTCTACAAACAGTTTTTGAAAACAGCTGCCATTTCTTATATTTATTACTTGCTGAATGACTTATAAAACACAAATATCTTTGTTAAATACAAGTACAAACATTAACATATACTAAATTTTGTTCAGTGAATATTAAGTCCACCAAAGTTGAATGGAAAACGAATATACCGGTGGTTGGAGAGTCTCTTATTAGCCATAGGCAACGCAGGTGGCAAAATCATTGCAATGTCCTGATGTGAAACACAGAATATGACTTCTGCAAGTGGGAATACAAAACCAGTCATTTTCTTTTTGCTTTTCCGAAGGTATGAGACTGCATAATCAGTACCACAAACTACTGACTTCAAGACTTTAGCTACAAAATATACTTTGTTTTGGAATTACACCATGAATGTAGTGATCAAACATAACGTCCCACTTCAAGTTAAAAAGATCTAATGATACAATTATCTCTGTTTCACTGGATGGTCTTCATCTTTGTCACTTTCACTTGAAGCTGTTTTACTTACACACCACTATTTTATTTATTTATTTATTTATTGTCGACTGTCTTCATACTTATTTTCTCCTTTTCTTCCAGCTTGTCCTTTCTCTCAAAGTCTTTTCTTCAATATCTGCTCGCTCTGTTGTTAGGAGGAGTCATACATCCATCTGAGGCCAATGGTCCTGTTTCACTGTGTACCAAACTCACCATAAACTAAAAAAATAGTCACAACTCTTGACCTACGTATCTACAACTGGTCAATATATATAGCTAAAGATGTGTATCTTATCACAAAACATAATACGTCATTTAGCTGTATGTTATATCGAAAATATTTAACTTACAAAGAGGCATTAACTGTAACTACTGACTATCGAAAACCATTAATAACGTATAGAAATAAGAATAATCAACCAGAATGTCCACCATTACAGTCAAAGATGTATGTTATTATAGTAAACTTACAGGGATACCAACTAGTAGAAAAAAAGTTACTAAATACAATTGAGATGGAATGTTTCCCTGTGTACCGTGTTTCACTGTGTACTACTCTCCCCCAATTGTTTTTGTTGACTTGTAGTATACTTAAGAAAGAATGACGGACTGATAAAAACAGTTTTAGAGAAAACATAACACTTTACATGTAGGGCAATCACAGTCGAAAGATCCAATAATTTTTAACGGTTCCTCTACGACTATTAAAATCCTTTATTGGAGGACACACACGACCGGTTTCGCAACTTAGTTGCATCCTCAGGTGTTATCTGTTTACAAATGAATGACAACTGTCAGAATTTTAAGCACTATAAACATCAATGTAAGGTCGCGATATTCTTTGTCTACTTATTTTAAATCATTACAAAGAACTGGTGAAGCTCATTCCCTATCATTTGATTTCGGGCTTCTAATATTTATATGTAGCGATATTTGAAGCCATCCCAGTATCTAAAACGCAGTAAGAAGGAAAAATTTTAAAAATTAGACAATGCAGTTCAACTACGTAAATATATTATTTCTATAAATAAACACTCTCAATCTAGCCGCGTCTGAAGGCATAAAACCGCAAGGAAGTTGTCGTATTTACCTCCTTTGCAGATGATCTGGGGAGACACTTGGTGTTAACGGTCTACGCCTGGCCACTGGTCGCAGGTATTAGTTTTAGAAGGTTATATAGAGGGAAAAAGGAAACGAGAAAGGAGGAGATTTCAGTTACTGGATGGAAGGTACAACATTCAGCAGCCTTAAGAAGGAAGCAATGGATCGCAGAAAATGAAGCGGCAAAGGACCTGATAATAAAGCAGAAAACGGATGATGATGATGATGATGATGACAACGAGCAACCTGTAGCCAACAGGGAGAATATGTAATGCCACGAAAATCGACAACTGAAAAATAACCCTAGTATGCATACTGGAAGATATGAAGCGGTATGTTACGTGTCAGATTATCGACTATTCTCTTGTAACAAACAGTAGCATACTAAAGAATGAAATTTCCTCTCAGAATAAAGACGTTCTACCAAATTCCAGAAGAACCGGCGTTATGAAGAAGGCGGCGTTTCTCTGCCCAACGATGCGAATTACGGCTGCCGCGGTGTAACCGAGCGGTCTAAGGCGCCTTCTTTGAAGCGCGCAGTTGCTCGCCGTCGAGTCCTCTCTCGAGCATTGTCCTTAGTGTAAGTTAATTCACGTTGTTTGAAAGCTAGGGACTGATGACTGTAGCAGTTAACTCCCTTAGATTTACGAACATTTGAATTTGAATTTACAGTCGCTACACTTCCAGGTAAAGCAATGAATATCAATCGTAGGAAATTTGATCTAATCAAATGTTTGTTAACCTTATGGGACTTAACTGCGGGGTCATCAATTCCTAAACTTACAAACTACTTATACAACACAAACCTCCATACCAGAGGGGGGATTCGAACCTCCGACGGGGATAGGAAATTTGTATGGCATGGAATCAAATACCTACATTTAGTAACGTGACAAATAACTCACCGGACCTGTATCTAATAAAAACACACAAACGTCATAGTAAAACTTCAAAAGCATGAAAACGCTCAACATAGAAGAAATTATTTCCACAACAGTGGCTTACATCTGTTCTACAAATGTCAAGTCAGAAGAAAAGTAATTTCATTTATTTAATAGTCACATATTCATGTATTAGGGAGTCCAGTTAATTGTAAAAATGACCAAAACGATAGACTGCAGAACTATATGGTTCTCGTATATGTTTTTACATTATATTGCTTCCAGCAGAATAAGGTACAATTATACACATTTCACAGTATTTTTTCATGAATAAGTTCCATCTTACGCCTCTCAATATGTGAGATTCGGCTGTTTACACGATAATTCATCTCTCTTGGTAATTTAGTAACTAATGGAACGCAAAACATGCAAAATATTCCGTTAATTAAGTTAAAAATAATGTGAAACAAACATTATCTTGTAATTCCTCATTTTCTACCGGCGTATGGGCATTAAAAAAACTTACGGGTATGCAACTAGGTATGAAACTAGACTTCGGTCGATATTTCATTAGGAGAACACTCTGCCATTCTCGAGGCAATATTCAGGCATTCTTAGTATTTGAAGTCGAAGTGGTCAAACGTTTCGAACGTCTGGGGCGTTGGAATAAATTCAACGACAAAGTTGAAAATTTGTGCTAGACCGGGATTCGGACCCGGATTTTCCGCCTTGGGCCAGCGGTCACCTTAACCAATTCGGCTACCCAGACACGCTTACCCTCCAACCCAAGTTTTCATCTTATAGCACACTACGATTGTAGTGTTCTCTGACCATTGGTTCCTCTTGCTCGCAGCTTATAATGTTTTCGCGCAAGGAACCGAGCATACGAATGCGTCCACATTGAAATTGTTATTGCCTGTTGTGGGCATATTTACAATTATTCATATGGTGACTTCTTTTCGGACATGTCTAAAAGAACAGAAGCCAAATTTGTAAAACTTACACAGTATGCCGATAACGAGCAATGATCCTTTCTTCAGTGCGAAGGCACTCCTATGCCCTTACTCTTACGGCTGCGTTGGAGTAGCCGGGCCGCGGTGGAGTAGCCGAGCGATCTAAAGCGTCTCGCTGCGGAGCGCGCGGTTGCTCGCCGTGGAGGTTCGAGTCCTCCCTGGGGCATGGGTGTGTGTGTTTGTCCTTAGGTTAGTTTACCTAGGTTTAAGTAGTTTGTAAGCTACGGACTGATGACCACGCAGTTTGGTCCGATAGATTTACAAACATTTGATTTTTTTTGGAGTAGCCGGGCGGTCTAAGGCACCTCGCTACGGAGCGCGCGGTTGCTCGCCGTGGAGGTTCGAGTCCTCCCTGGGGCACATGTGTGTGTGTGTGTGTGTGTGTGTGTGTGTGTGTGTTGTCCTTAGGTTAGTTTACCTTAGTTTAAATAGTTTGTAAGCTACGGACTGAAGACCACGCAGTTTGGTCCGATAGATTTATAACATTTGAACATTTTTTTTTACTCTTACGGTTATCAGTTTACAAAAACTAAGAGTTTGAGTATTAGTGCGAAGGGTAAAACTGAGAACTTGTATCTAACGGAAGGCGTACTCGAGTAATTCCGTGCAGGGGTCGCGAAATTTTCCTAGAAAGATTGTTGTCCACACTCAAACAAATCGAATACAATGAAACACGTAGACACGAGATCGCCCGACGTGTAACCCACAGGTCAGATAACTCTTGGCATGAAAGCGATCGAGACACATCTACAAACGATGGCACACCCACCACGGATACCGACAGAGACTGACACAAATACAAACCTCAATGTACAAAAAACGGAACAAAGCACCCAAATAAACAATTGTGAACGAAGTGGAAATAAATTATGTTATCTTTCAGTTGCAGACTTAAATGTAAGATTGTAAAAGTTAATTATTGTAAATGTTTAGTAAAATTCGATATGTTCAAGATATTATAGAAACTAGACTTGCGCATAATAGTTCGCGATCGGGAGCGCTCTTTTAGTTCGTCCGCTCCCAGTGACGGCTGAGCGGCGTGGTCTGCGCGTGCAGGTGGAGGGGAAAGTTTCCCCACCTAGCTGATTCATGCGCTTGCTGCTTGAGCCGCTAACGATATCACGCAAACCAAAAGAAAGTTTGTGGATAATTTCTCGCGTTTAAGTTTAGAGTTATCTCTATATCTTGGCATTATATTAGTCAGATATTGTAGAGTGCAGAACACATCAAAACAGAAATTTTGTAACAATGAAGTACGTAATCTAGCAGACAGACGCTCACCTCGAAATGACAGCAGAAGGCAAACACGTGATTTTTAATTCTGCTGCGCGCCCTCTCGCTATTGCCCGTCGGTCTTCGGAAAAGAATCCAACGAACTATGAAGCGAGATACGTTTGGCATAATCGTCCGCTGCTCCTAGTTCGTCCGCTCTTTTTGGCTTTTGCTACCGCTACTCAAAGAGCTCTTTTTTATGACAGCTTTTTTATATAATGAATCAGTGTTGCCAAAGCGTGTGCTATTACCCGTATTTTTGGGCAATTTGACATCAAATACTTAGGCAAATAAACCAGTTATTTACACGAATGGATGATACAATGGTATTCAACTACTTTGCATACAGAGTACTCGTAGTACTTTATTTTTACAATAGATTTCTTGTGGCAGTGAACTATGAAACTACAGCTAAGCTGCATCTCAACTCGAACTGGCAGAAGGGAATCACGCGATTCTGCGCGCTCTCGCGTCCTCTCGCTGTTCCCCATCAGTCTTCGGAAAAGGAGCGGACGAACTAAGAGGCAAGGGATATGCGAAGTAGTTCCCGTTCGCCTGTGGGAGCGCTCTTCCGAACTACTCCTTTTGCGAACTACAAAAGACTAATAGAAACCCAAAATGTATGTAATACAAAAGTAGAATATATACATAATACATTACCCTCAGCAACCCACCAGGGTCACAGGGCTCGAGGTTTATTCCGAGGCCTCTGATCCTGGCTGGTCGCAGCCCAGCCTACCCCCTCTCTACATCCTTCCAACTTTCCTATCTTTCTTTTTGCAACCTTCTTAAATACCAAATTCCTTAGTTTCAATTTCAATAATTTTAGTTATATCCATTTTCTCCTACCTCCCCCTTTTTTAAAGCATAATGTAGTGTAACTCAAAACTTTAGGTAAAAACAACCATGTAAAATGTGTATTTAAATATGAAAGAAAATGGTTAACTAAACTATCCTAATCATCATAAAAAGTAATTGTTAAACTTAAGTGTCTAAGTAAATTGACCAGCTTTATTTTATACCCAAAGGCAGCTGGTTCGAATCGAGGAAATAAGTAAATGTTCCCTTAAAAAAATGGGAACCACTATCCCAAAGCAGCATTCGCCATTTGTATGATGGAATGAGTGCCGAAATCAACGCCAGCAGTGCCCCCTGTGCAGGCTGCACCACGTACTAACAGGGTTGTTTCAGCATAGATCGATACCCGGTACCTCAGAACCGCTTGAGCTATTGACCTGTAAATGTAATCATTCATTTAGTCTATATCATATGCACTGTTCCAACAACACATTTTGAGTGACTTGGAATTTTCTAAGAGGCTGAACTAATTTTTATGTCACGCAGAGTATTTTGCCTTTATGCTGTATTCACGGGGTCTGCATTGTTGGTATGGATCGGTCAATAAACAGGGTGAAGCGAAATTCGTGCTCTCGGGCTTCACAGAACGATTCCTCACATGCCTGCAATAAAAAGTCTGCCAGCCGCGGTGGCCGTGCGGTCTGCGGCGCGCCAGACACGTTCTGCACGGCCACTACGGTCGGGGGTTCGAATCCCCACTGGGGCATGGATATTTGTGCCGTCCTTAGTAGTAGATAGTTCATAAGTAGTTTGTAAGTTTAGGGATTGATAACCCCGTAGCCCCATAAGCTCTACAAACTAACTGATGACCCTGTAGTCCCATAAGCTCTACAAACATTTGATTTCAATAAAAAGTCTCTCACAAAATTCTGTCCTCTGAATATTTCCGGCAGTAAATGTGGTTCAGAATTACACAATTACACCATCAAACATCTAAGTACAACATTCCGGCACTTCACGGGGGTTGAGATGCGTTAATTAAATGCTGAGTCCCACTTACAGACCTGATAACTATAAATGTCAGTTCGTTAAGGGATGCCACCTATACTTGCAGTGTACATGAACTAAATACTCGCCGTAATTAGTTGCATTGCGGACACACACACACACACACTAAACTACGACTTCGTACAGTAGTACTGTCCACCTTTCAGTGTCGTGTGCCCATTTCCACTCAGTCTCTGAATAAACAGTTTAATGTTGTTTATCTCAGATTTACATGTCCCATTGGATAATCTTCTCCTCGGGTCGTGGACTCTAACGAAGTGGAGATCACAATATCGGTTGCAAAACTGTAAGTTAATGAAGCTATGGTTCTTTCTGCTCGGAATTACAGATGGCTATTTTAAAACACTTTTATGGTTAATGTATCTCAACAGATTATTAGTGTGAAGCCAGATTCACATTTGTCTTACGAAATACGCAGTAATGAATTATTAGCTTTGCCGAGCACTTTTCTGAATGGTAAAATCAAATTATTGTCTTATCATTTGCAGTCGCTATCTCGCTATCTCGTAACCTGCCTTAACTCGCACAGTTCACCAAAACTTCGTAGGTATAGGTATTACACTTTGACAGAACTTCATTGGCTCAATATTAGTCGGCACGATAGTATTATTTCACTGCATATAAATTTCCACTTATACTCGCGACCGACGACACAGTACTACGTCATGCCTACACAATGACCCGCTAGTTTTGGTACTTGCTACCTCCTCGCGCCTTGGCACCTGAACTCTACAAACTAGCACGCTATTGGTTGAATGCCAGCGTCCAATGAAAATCAGTTTTGAAAACGCAACCTAATTATTATTAACCCAGCCTGTTTAATAATTATATTATTACTTATGACAACTGTCGACATGAATGTAAACACTGGTAATGTTGAAGTTATTGTCCAGCCAATTTAAACAATAAAATGTTAACATAAAAGAGTGACAGTTCCCGCCATAGAAAACACGGATGAGTCCCGCGCTACTTGCAACGCTGCTAACCGCTGGCTTCCCACGGTTGGGCTGACCATCTGTCGCTGTCGCAACGATTCAGCCACTGCCTGTAACCGCTGCCCAGCGAATCTTAACTTGGGCGGCCAACGGCTGCCCACACAGCAATAAAATAAAATAAAAATAGCAAAAATGTGCGGTACCGCCACATAGGGGGAGTAGAAGGGGTATTGAGGTAAAAAAAGGAGCACAGAAACCAATGCCCGGAAACTCCGTTCAACGACGCTTCGGAGAGTCTTTAAGTTACATACACTGGCGCCTGTCACTAGAAGGAAAGAATCTTAGCGTTTACCACCCCGTCGACAGCGTGGTCATTAGAGACGGAGCCCACGCTCGAATTTTTGGGTAAGGATGGGGGATGAAATGGGCCGTGCCCTTGGAAGGAACTATCCCGGCATTTGCCTGGAGTGATATAAGGAAATCACGGAAAACCTAAATCTGGATGGCCGGAGGTGGATTTGAACCACCATCCTTCAGGATACGACGAGTCCAGTGTGTTTACCACTGCGCCATCTCGTTCGGTCCTGCCGCTAGACACCCTCTCCAGTAACTTCGATGCACTATAGCGTCGTTGTATGACGTTACCGACCATGGGTGCTCATTTTGTTCCTCAATACGCTTTCTACATCCCCTAGAAGTTTGTTGGTTCAAATGTTTGTAAATCTACCGGACCAAACTGCGTGGTCATCAGTACGTAGCTTACAAACTATTTAAACTAACCTAAGAACAAACACACACACACACACACACACACACACACACACACACACACATGCCCCAGGGAGGACTCGAACCTCCGACGGCGAGCAACCGCGCGCTCCGCAGCAAGGCGCCTTAGACCTCTCGGCTACTCCACCGCGGCTAGAAGTTTGTTGGTGTAATTCTGTAAGGTCGGACCTCGCTCCTCAAATCCGTCAATATCGCTGTCTACATTTGGGTTTTGGTGATTTCCCTACATGACTCAAGGCAAATGCCGCGATGGTTCCTTTGAAAGGGCACGACAGGTATCGTTCCCCGTCCAAGAAAACAGTCCGAACATGTGTCCCGTCTCTAATGACCACGCTATCGACGGACGTTAAACCCTAATCTTCCTTCTATTTACCAGCTCATGTGTGAGGCTACAGAACAATTTGAGAATTCAAAAACAACGATGAATAACCTCAGAACGAGTTTACTGAGGTAAACGCTGTTGCCTGGAGACTGCCTCGCCGTGCCTAAAAGTAGTTAACCAGCTGTCGTGAGCGCCTGGAATTGGGTCGCCAGTGTAATCAGCAGCTGCCCTTACAGACCTTGGCAGTTCCTATAGCTTTAATTTGCATTCGGATACACATTATGGAGGGAAGCAGGCGACATAGGCACAAGCACGTTACATAAAGAGTCGTTAGCCGCGGTGGAGTAGCCGAGTGGTCTAAGGCGCCTCGCTGCGGAGTGCGCGGTTGCTCGCCGTCGGAGGTTCGAGTCCTCCCTGGGGCATATGTGTGTGTGTGTGTGTGTGTGTGTGTGTGTGTGTTATCCTTAGGTTAGTTTAGTTTAGTTTAAGTAGTTTGTAAGCTACGGACAGATGACCACGCAGTTTGGTCCGATAGATTTACAAACAATTGAATTTTTTACAGTCGTTAAAAGAGCAGTGGTTGAAAAAAGACAAAAATGCACAGTTGTGACGTAAAAGGCAAACCAAAACCAAAAACAGTGGTGCACGGTGTAGAACGTACTGTGACTTGTGCAACACATCGGCGCCTCAGTATGTGAGTCGAAAATCCAGGACAAATTTCGTAAGTAAAGGCACCAGCAACTTAATCATATCTAACGAACTGTTTCTGATCCTAGGGAAAAAAAAAAAAAAAAAAAAAACATTGTTGTTGTTGTGGTCTTCAGTCCGGAGACTGGTTTGATGCAGCTCTCCACAATAACCAACATCGGTATGAATCTGCTTACTGTATCCATCTCTTGGTCTTCCTCTGTGGTTTTTATCCCACGCACTTCCCTCCAACGCTAAATTCACAATTTCTTGTTGTCTCAAAATGTGTCCTACCAATCGATCGCTTCTTTTACTCAAGGTAGGCCAGAAATTCCTTTTCTCCCCAATTCTGTTCAGTACCTCCTTATTAGCTACGCGATCCATCCACCTAATCTTCAGCATTCTTCTGTAACACCACATTTCAAAAGCCTCAATCCTCTTCCTGTCCGCACTGTTTATCGTCCATGTCTCACTTCCATACAAGGCAACACTCCACATAAATGTCTTCAGAAAGAACTTTCTTAGGCTTAAATCAATATTCGATGTTAACAAATTTCTCTTTTTCAAGAACGCTTTTCTACCCATTGCCATTCTACTTTTTATATCCTCTGTATTGTGGCCATCATTTGTTATTTTACTGCCCAAGTAACAAAACTCATCTACTTCCTTTATTGTTTCGTTACCTAATGTAATTCCTTCAGCATCACCTGATATTCTTAGACTGCACTCCATTACCCTAGTTTTGCTCTTGTTAATGTTCATCTTATATGCGCCTTTCAACACATTGTCCATTCCGTTCAACTGCTGTTTGCCGGCCGCGGTGGCTGAGGGGACTGAGGCGCGTCAGTCACGGTCTGCACGGCCCCTACGGTCGGGGGTTCGAATCCCCCCTCGGGCATGGATATTTGTGCCGTCCGTAGTGTTAGCTAGTTCATAAGTAGTTTGTAAGCTTAGGGACTGATGACCCCGTAGTTAAGTCCCATAAGTTCTACAAACATTTGAACATTTAAAGTAAGCTACTTTTCTTGATTTTATTTACACCACCTACGGAGTTATTCGAAGGGCTGTTAATTGTATTTGAAGTGATGCAAGAGTGCAGCTGGCTTTACCCAGCTGGTGGTTTTTAAATTATATTGTTTCGCATTATTCAGTGTTTAATTTAAATGTGACTCTCAACACGGGAATATGTAGGCCTAAGCCAAGCTATGAACAGGATGTCTGAAAGAAAAAAAATTGAAGTTCGCAAACAAATGTGAACAGGAAGTTGTACATGAAAGGCATTAAATTAAAAACTTTGCTTGCAACATTCATTTTATTTTGAAGGGCATGCTACCTGAGAGACTTTATTTAGGCGTTATCTAACGAAACCGGACGTTCGAACTTATTGATCGCATTTTGACGTAAAATCTTCTCTGAAATACGGTGTGTGTAAAATATGCGAGGCATTAGAGGAGGGAATACGGCAAGCGCAATATCGTAACTATTTTCAAATGGAACTATTAGTTACCGTAAACGTATGTGAACGTACCATTTATAATTCAAAAAATACGATATTTATAATGTATTTTAACTGTATGTGTTAAATATTTAGAATAGCATAATATGCCTTACTTTTGAATTGAAATGAATGCATCATATCGCTAAATATCTATGTAATTACTAAATTTAAGTTGCCTGTCCCTTACAGTCAAATGTAAGTAAATAAATTTCCTATGGTGTTATATTTACTGCGTTAGAAAAGTATATTTAATGGATTTAAGATCATGTTAAAAAGCGTAAGAGTTTCGCGCCCTCAATGTGGTATTCAAAATGGCGCACTGTTCTGCTTGTACTATACAGTGCTCTACACAAGACGCTGACGTCAGCAATCGGATCTCTGTACTCTGGCCACTGAGTCACAGTAGCGCAAGCCACGTCGATATTGCGTGACAGCGCGCTGGTGTGAGGTGGCGGGGGGAGGGTAGAGGGGGGAAGGCAATGGCAGCCAATGAGAGAGTCGCAGCGGCCGTTTCCGCCACAGCGAGAACCTCGCGCGCCTGCCGGGGGCGGAGCCGCTGGTGGGCGTGGCCACAGGAATCACGCCACTGCGCTGCGTAAACGGTTTCAACCGCCGCCAACCCAACGAAACCGCTGAGTGGTGCATGTTTTCAGTAGACTTCTTAGCTTCGGCACAACGGCAGAATACTACTGATAAATGCGCGAGGTCGCAACAGTACATTTGTATTACTAGAAAGCTAAACTCGAACACGATCCTCACGCAACTTCCAGTTAGACCAATAATTTGATTTTAGATAATTTGCGTTAAAAGTTGACCAATTTTAAAAATTTAAAAGGCTGTTATATTCAACGCTTTCACAACATTTCAAATCTCCAAATTGTCTGTTAAGCTTAAGGGACTTAACTACGGGGTCATCAGTCCCTAAACTTACAAACTACTTATGAACTAGCTAATACTAAGGACGGCACAAATATCCATGCCCGAGGGGGGATTCGAAGCCCCGACCGTAGTGGCCGTGCAGAACGTGACTGGCGCACCGCAGTTCCCTCGGCCACCGCGGCCGGCTCACAACGTTTCATACAACACATCTTCCGGACGACGAAAACCGAATTTCGTTTTTGGAAAAAAATATTCAAATGTTTGTAAATCTTTGGGACGTAAGTAATGAGGTTATCAGTCCCTAGGCTTACAAACTACTCGAGCCTTCTACGGGAAGCAACCGCGCGCTCCGCAGCATGGCGCCTTTAGGTGTTGCTTAAACCCAGTTTTCCGAGCGAGGTGGCGCCGTGGTAACACACTGGACTCGCATTCGGCTAAAAGGTGGATCAAATCCATCTCCGACCATCCATACTTAGGTTTTCAGTGATTTTCGGAAATCACTCCAGGCAATTGCAGGGATGGTTCCTTTCAAAGGGAACGACCGATTTCCTTCCTCATCCTTGCCCAAACGAGCCGAGCGTAAGCTCCGCCTCTAATGACCACGCAGTCGACGGGGCGTGTAATATTTCTGGCTTAAAGCCATCATATTAAGATCGAAGTATTGCTTCAGTGCAGCCGGTTAGGACCAGTAGGCGACAGATGGTAAAAGCTGGTGAGAATCACGACAGGTGGTACAATAGGTCGGGTTCTCGTGGGAAAGAGCACTGGCAAATCTCCCCAGATTCTAGGGAAGTCCCCGAGCGGCAGGCACTGGACGCCGATTGGCCGTATTACTGGCGGTCATGCGCCAAAACGCAATCATATTTATATTTAATAAACGAAGTATTTATTCAAAGTGAAATTCAATTTAGAAAAACCCCTCAAAGCTAAGCTATGCCCTGAGTAGGTAAAACATATTAACAGTTGCTAATTCAATAACCAAAATAATTTAAGACTGACGATGCACGGCAGCCACGTTTGCGCTCCAAATCATGGAGCGAAGGCAGCCTTGCATCGAGCCGCCACCGTTCAGTTCAGAACAGGCACTCGGAGGAGTAACTTCAGTACGTGCACTCGGTGGAGTAACATGCAAACGTAGGCGGTCATAAAACATTGTTTAATCATCTTAGATTACTTTCAGTTAAGAAAATGTGTGTCAAGTAAATATTATTATGCAGTTTACTGGTTTTCTGTGTTCTTTAAATAAATCAGTTGGTATTCCGAACTACCACAGTTTTATTCCGTAATTAGATCAGTTCCTGCCAATCGTTTAGCAATTTCAGCCTCATTCAAGAATCCCGACCTGCGTGCTATCATCTGCGTGGGGACATCTATAGAAGACATCAGGTTGGTGAACTTTTAGAGTTTCTACTCTTCACACAGTGCAGTGGGGAGTAACTACAACCCTCGCGTACACTGTCATTGCGGTACAAATGCAAACTGTTGTGCGTCATCCATGGCAACATTGAGGAGGAAAGGAAATGATATAGGGCCGGTTAGCATAACCCACTGTAGTCTTTTTCCTGCTGTTGGCGTTAAACACTAATCTTCCTTCCTTCTTAAGCCCAGTTTACCGGGTGATCAAAAAGTCAGTATGAATTTGAAAACTTAATAAATCACGGAATAATGTAGACAGAGAGGTAAAAATTGACACACATGCTTGGTTTGACATGGGGTTTTATTAGGGAAAAAAAAACAATGTTAAAAAAAAATCTCTCTTGCGCGCGTCGTTTGGTGATGATCATGTGCTCAGCCGCCACTTTCGTCATGCTTGGTGTCCCAGGTCCCCAGACCTCAGCCCGTGCGATTATTGGCTTTGGGGTTTCCTGACGTTGCAAGTGTATCGTGATCGACCGACATCTGTAGGGATGCTGAAAGACAACATCCGACGCCAATGCCTTACCATAACTCCGGACATGCTTTACAGTGCTGTTCACAACATTATTCCTCGACTTCAGCGATTGATGAGGAATGAGGGAGAACATATTGAGCATTTCCTGTAAAGAACATCTTTGCTTTGTCTTAATTTGTTATGCTAATTATTGCTTTTCTGATCAGATGAAGCGCCATCTGTCGCACTTTTTTGAACTTTTTTTTATTGTATTGAAACCGCATGTCATTCCAAAAATGTGTGTCAATTTTTACCTCCTCATCTACATTATTCCGTGATTTATTAACTTTTCAAATTTATAATGACTTTTTGATCACCCGGTAAATGATGATCGTGAACAGATCACACACTACATCTAGCGACGTAAATGCGGAACTACCAGTATGTCGTGTATGCAGACGTTTCTTAATAGCTAGTACATTATAGGACGGATTCTAAATTTGCTAGTAGCGACGTGAAGTGAGCTCGTTGTCTCGCTTTCATGTTATGTGTGGAAACAGCCGCATCCTTATCGAAATTACTTGTTTTGTTCGAGTGAAACAGAGCAGGAATTGCGCTTTTGATTGAGGCGTGCTGAGTCGACGTGGAAAATCCTCTCTCTTCTAATAAGGTACAACAACCGCTATTTTGCAAGACACTAATAGGAAAGTGTTAGAAGCTTGCAAGAAAATTCGAGAGCGTGATGCCAGGAGTTACACCGCAAACGTGCAAAGCAAAATTAGTTCCCTGTGGTCCCATTATGGAGAGGAAATTAACATTGCTTTGGAGACTTCAACAACAATAACTGAAAAGTCTGTACAGAAATTCTCTGTGCTTTCGGAAGATCCCCTGTCGCCAGAGACCGTAGTGTTAAAGCGAACCTGCAAAAATAATTAGCAGCGGTGCAGTGGCGAGCGTTCCAAGGCGCCTAGCTGCAGAGCGCGCCGCTACTCGCCGTAGGAGGTTCCAGTCCTCCCTCGGACATGGGTGTATTTGTTGTCCTTCGCATAAGTTACCATAAGTTAGTTTAAGTATTTAAAGCTAGGGACTGATGACCAGAGCAGTTAAGTCCCATAGATTTACAAACATTTAAAAATTATATTTACAGGAAATAACTGACGCACAAATTAAACAAGGTTGATATTTAACTCAAGTGTAAGAAGTATCTTGTAGCTTGAGATTGGTGAAATACTCTCTCTCATCACCGTATATTTGTCTTTGGACGAACGAAAGCAACTTGGTAAATTATTCAACACTTACTCTTAAAAATATTCGGAATTCGTTTATGTCCTCTGGAATGAATTCCTTCAGCATGCTACACTCTTCGTCTCTTCCTTTCAACCAAGGACGTATCAGAACTCTTACTTCCTCTTCGCTGTTGTGTCCTAACAAAAACACCCACAGCTCCTGCAGCCGCCGACAATGTACGCTACGTACATTGCATATTATCAGCTATTATATTATTATTGAATATTATCAGGCAACACTCACTTTACGTCTTATCTTAGAAGATAGATTAAGAAGGCAAACCTACATTCTTAGCTTTTGTAGATTTGGAGAAAGCATTTGACAATGTTGACTGGGATACACTCTTTCAAATTCTGAAGTCAGCAGGGGTAAAATACAGGGAAAAGAGAGTTATTTACAACTTGTACAAAAGCCAGACCGCAGTTAGTAGACTCTAGAAGGGCATGAAAGGAAAGCATCAGTTGGGAAGGGCTGTAGCCTTTCTCGCTATTCAATTTGTACATAGAGCAGGCGGTGAAGGAAAGCAAGGAAAAATTTGGAATAGGGATTAAAGTTCAGGGGGAAGAAATAAAGACATTGCGTTTTGCTGGTGACATTGTAATTCTGTCAGATACAGCAAAGGACCTGGAAGAGCAGTTGAATGGAATAGACAGTGTGTTGAAGAGACCGTATAAAATGAACATTAACAAGAAGAAAACAAAAATAATGGAATGCGGTCTTAGAAAATCAGGCGATGCTGAAGGAATTAGATTAGGTAACGAAACAATGAAGGTGGTAGATGAGTTTTGTTACTTGGGTAGTAAAATAACAGGTGATGGTCGCAGTACAGAGGATATAAAATGCAGAATGACAATGGGAAGAAAAGCATTTTTGAAAAAGAGAAATTTGCTAACATCGAATATTAATTTAAGGGTAAGGAAGTCTTTTCTGAAGGCATTTGTGTGGAGTGTTGCCTTGTACGGGAGTGAAACATGGACGATAAGCAGTGCGGACAGGAAGAGAATAGAGGCTTTTGAAATGTGGTGCTACAGAAGAATGATGAAGATTAGGTGGGTAGATCGCTTAACCAATGAAGTGGTACTGAACAGAATTGGTGAGAAAAGGAATTTTTGGCATACCCTGACTAAAAGAAGGGATCGCTTGGTAGGACACATTCTTAGACATCGGGGAATCGTAAATTTAGCATTGGAGGGAAGTGCGTGGGGTAAAAATCGCAGAGGGAGACCAAGAGACGCATATAGTAAGCAGATTCAAGTGGATGTGGGTTGCCGTTCTTATGAGGAGATGAAAAGGCTTGCTCAGGATAGAGTAGGGTGGAGAGCTGCATCAAACCAGTCTCCGGACTGAAGACCATAACAACAACAACAACAACAATGACGTACAGGGTGTCCAGAAAAGGACTTCCTGATTTCAAAATTAAATATATCGAAAACAAAGATCGATAGAGGAATTCAGTAAACGGTATGTTTATTGTGAAAGCTGTAATAAGTTTATACAGCAGTTTGAAATAATAGTTACAAAAGCCGCTAACAGATTGCGCTGTAATCGCCATTGGTAATGCCTAGTATAAATAGTGATCCGAAGCCCAGAGCGATCGGTTCCACTATTGAAACATGAAAGGAGGTTAGCGTATCGAAGGAAGAGATTAAAACAATGTACTCCATTGAACAACGCGTTTTTATGGTGCTAGAGTAACACAGGTCAGAAGTGAGTCCTACGGCAACAAGGCGAAGTTTTCAATCACGATTTAATGTTCCAAAAGGACCCGATGCGAAAACCATTCGTAAGCTTTTCGCAAAATTTCAACGAACAGGCAGCGTAACTGATGATCTAGTGGGGCATGTTGGCCGCAAGCAAACCGCAGTTACGCCTGAAAATATCGCCACAGTTTCTGGAATTATTCAGCGAAATCCAATGTCATCCGTCCGTAGAATTGCATCTGAGACTGGTTTGAAGCGTTCCAGCACGCAGAAAATACTGAAAAAGAGCCTACACATGTTTCCATTCAAAATTCGAACGCACCAGGCGATACCCGTACGAGCTGTGCAACAAAGGGTTGCCTTTGCTAATCAGATGCTCGCAATGATTGATAGTGAAGGATTTGATGTTGGCTGCATCTGGTTTACAGATGAAGCACACTTCCACGTGAATGGATACGTTAATAAGCAGAACTGGCGATTTTGTGGTTCCAAAAAGCCATATTGGTGTGAAGCGAAACCCCTGTATTCTCCTAAAGTTACTCTGTGGGCTGCAGCATGCAGCAGAGGCATTATTGGCCCTTTTTCATTCTAGAAACAGTCGCTGGTGCACCTTACGTTGCAATTTTGGAACAATTTGTCGCCACACAGCAAGCGTTAGAGGATCGACCAGGTACTGAATGGTTTATGCAAGATGGAGGCCGACCACATCGGACCGAACAAGTGTTTCGCTTTCTTGAGGAATACTTCGGGAATCGAGTCATTGCTTTGGAATATCCCAAATTTACTGGTGCAGGCATGGATTGGCCTCTATAGTCGCCGGATTTGACTGCCTGTGACTTCTTTTTGTGGGGCACAGTGAACGACATGGTTACCCGAAGCATCCCGCCACGCTGGACGAGCTTGAATCGGCGATCTCTGTGGCATGTGAATCCATTTCGGTTGAGACACTACGAAGTGTGATGGCGAATTTCATTCTTCATTTGCGCCACCGCTGTAGTGCCAATGATGAACATTTTGAAAACACTGTGATGTGATTGTTTGCAAAGAGTGTTTTCATACTATTATTTCACTTATGTATGCTGATATGAGCTGTACAGCGTACAGCGCCATCTGTTAGCAGCTTTTGTAACTATTATTTCAAACTGCTGTATAAACTTCTTACAGCTTTCACAATAAACATACCGTTTACTGCATTCCTCTATCGATCTTTGTTTTCGAGATATTAAATTTTGAAATCAGGGCGCCCTTTCTGGACACCCTGTACAACCAAATGTAAACAATTCGCGTATACAAACAGTAGTACTAAAGCGTACTCGGCTGTGGTAATATGACCGAATATTAGCAGAGGTGCTGCCATCAGTGGTAATACCATGTGTAGACAGAAGTTTGTCGTATAAATGTAACCTAGCCTAGTATGATCACACGACATTAGTACCGAGAAGCACGCTTGGAGCTCTGCAACAGTATTGGCCTCACTATTTGTTGACGATGGTTGTCTTTCTTCAGTTTGTTAAGAGACGACACTGGTTTTGGAAAGTCATCTCCATAGATACTAATGGCTTTACGTGACAAGCTTTTTAGCTCGTCACAAGCTTTTTAGCTCGTCTACGTACACGTGAAATTAGAGATCCCAAAATGTTTTATATAACTTAATTAGAAAAAAGTAACAGTCATGGTGGGATTCGAACCACCGACTCTGTGATTGTGAGGCCAGAACGCTACCACTTTTTCCCCATGTGGTAGATCTATCGTTCGTGGTTGTTTGTTGAATGGTTGGCTCAGCTTTTTTATTACAGAGGGCGTTTAGCCGCCGGCCGCGGTGGTCGAGGGGACTGAGGCGCTCCAGTCACGGTCTGCACGGCCACTGCGGTCGGGGGTTCGAATCGCCCCTCGGGCATGGATATTTGTGCCGTCCTTAGTATTAGCTAGTTCATAAGTAGTTTGTAAATTTTGTGACTGATGACCCCGTAGTTAAAGTCCCATAAGCTATACAAACATTTGAACTTTTGATTTGGCGTTTAGCCTCTTACCAGCCTGAGCTACGCCGACAGATGCTACATCTGTTTACCTGTACTTTGCAAAACTCCAAAAGTCGATTTTCTCGAGAAGTTGCGTCGAATGGCTGTGGCTGATTGTTATTTAATTTCTGAACTTCACGTACAATAAATATAAAGACATTCTGAAATCCGATACACATGTGGCCTCCTTGTTAGATCTTCTTAACTGTGTCCCATCTTGATATGATTTTGGAGGCAGATTAATCAATATACAGTATATGTGGCTACTGTCTTCCAAATATAAACAAGTAACAAATTAAAACGTCACACCTAATAATGAAGCTTTACAGTATGCAATGTAAGCAAAATATAGTATTTGAGGATTCTTAGTGCATCGCGTTATATCTCCTGAACATTTGTGTGTCTTACCGTGCCTAGTTTTGCAGATGCATGCCGTGCTTAATGTCAATATCGTCTACGAAGTGTGTTGTGAAAATAGTTTGTAATTAAAAGGTAACGAATTAAATGTCAAAACATGATGAAGTTCGACCGCATGAAGAGCACAAGTGAGTAAGAGATAAACTTTTTTCTTTTGTCATTTAATAGTGAAATTATATGTGGAGTTTGTTGGGACTAACTAAATGTTATCACTGAAATAATGTATGAGTAAAGTTGGAATATTTGAGTGACGTCAACTTCAAGACAAACACTAAATTTCTAATGGTAATATTTTTCTTACATACTTTTGTATGGTGTCTTGTTCTTTCGGACATTTCCAAAAGGACAGACACCATATCAACCTATATAACGAGAGTTGGAACTTAAATATTAGCAACACTGCTGTGGAGACACTACGCAATGGAATCTACTATTGTCGCTGACAGCACACGTTGTTTACATAACTACCTTACTTCCGAGCAACTGGACTCGTCACTCCCACGTCAACAGTGTGCGCACAATCGAGAGAAACAGTCACTTGTGAGCGAGCGATCTAACGTAACGGTATCACCATGTTTTCCATACGGAGTTGGATCAAGATTGAATGTGCTAGAGGTCATACAGCACGACTGTGACATCAAGGTCTTCAAGAGGTGTGCGGGGAATCGGCATTGCCGTACAGAACAGTGTTAGGTAAAAGCCCTCAACTAAGGTCGGCAAACTGTGGCAGACATGTATCGAGCTGGTCGTCCTAGCGTCTCTGAAGAAGAAGTGCATACTGTTTTGGAACATCACCTGATACTAACTATGTGAAAGAAGCGGCAACACTTTTTGTGCAACCCACCCATCATTTTGCACGACAACGCGCGGGCGCATACAGCGCAAGCTGTGGCTGCTCTGTTCGATATATGGGACTGGGAAGTACTGTACCTGCACGCTGTTTTCGTGATCTTCGTTTCTGAATATCACAATTCGTTACATGCAATTTTAACTTGTCAATAATGCGTTTAATTGTTAGACTGGTTGACGGTTCTGTTTTAAACTCCTGTCTCCACTAACGTTGCACTTCAACGGAATTATCAAACTTGAAAAACCACTTAATAATAGATTTTGTTGCGCCAATGTCAAGCTTGCTCCAGCCAACGTATTTTCTCAATACCGAAATTAAATTACTAACATCTATTGAGCCACAGATCATACTACAACACTCTAGTAACTCAAATGACAATATCGACATCTCGATAGTCTGACAAAAAGGAACCAAATTCACTATCGTTGTGTAGGACGAAAACGCAGCATTTTTAAATCACGGAAACTTCGGGCCACGCGCGGTAGTGCGTTGTCCAGATCATCCGGCAACAGTTTTCCGTAGTTTAAAAATGCTGCGTTTTCGACCGACACAACATTAGTAATTTTGATTCCTACTGGCATCAGCTATCCAGGGTAAAAATTTCATGACACAATTTTTCTCCACCCTGTATGAAGAAGGTTGTCCCTTTGTTTGTAATTCATACTACTCTACAGTTTTATTCTGATCTTGATGAAACAAGAAGAAGAGCGCTACATAAGATTCTGTATGGAGCGTGGGGAGAGTATTTTA
This sequence comes from Locusta migratoria, assembly GCA_026315105.1. Taxonomy (NCBI): domain Eukaryota; kingdom Metazoa; phylum Arthropoda; class Insecta; order Orthoptera; family Acrididae; genus Locusta; species Locusta migratoria. The sequence goes on along the minus strand of CM048745.1, from coordinate 258,029,577 downwards.
AATCACACTTCGACGCTATTTGAGGAAGTGGAAGGAGCAAATGAAGTAATATAGGGAAGAGGAGTAGATGATAAACAGGGGGGAGGGGATGGACCAACAAAACACTGCAATCTGCCAGGAAGTTTCATATCAGCGCACAGTCCGCTGCAGAGTGAAAGTTTCATTCTGGAAACATCCCTTAGGCTGTGGCTAAGTCATGTCTCCACCAAATCCTTTCTTCCAGGAGTGCTAGTCTTGCAAGTTTCGCAGGAGAACTTCTGTGAAGTTTGGGAAGTAGGAGGCGAGGTACTGGCAGAATTGAAGTTGTGTGGGAGAGCCGTGAGTCGCGTCGGGGTAGCTCAGTGGTAGAGCGCTTTCCGTGAAAGGCAAAGGTCCGAGGTTCGAGTCCCGGTTCCGGCACATAATTTTAATCTGCCAGGAAGTTTGAAAACACTGGAATAATGAAATACCTGGCAACGCCTAGTTTACAGCTACTTGCAATATTTCTGGTTTTTTGAACCATAAGCTGTCCATGTATATCATATCAGTCGAGCGTAGATATAGTTGCTGAAGTGTAAGTCATAAAATGGAGTAAGTTAGGGACGTCAGACGTTATACACCTCTCATAAAAATTGCACTAAATGAATAGACTTTGATTGGCTGCTATAATAAAAGTCGGATGGATTACACTTTCCCGTGCACGCCATAACTGTTATTTACGTTTGTCAATACGAGATTTGGAACTTAAATAGTGGCAACTATTTATTCACAACATATACAAAAGCGTTACATGTTTGCACCTGTTACTGTACTTCGAAGAAGTCCCTAGCGTTGTGTAGAACTTGTTGCAAGCGACGCGGAAGGCGTAGTACAAGTATACCGTTAGTAGGGGCTGTTCTGTTGATCGTGTAAATGGAGTGGTGTACTGCCTGCCGAATCCCTTGAAAAGTTCTGAAGCGAATGTCACGAAGCGGTTCCTTCATCTTCGGAATCAAATCAAAGTCACGAGGACTTAAATCCGGGAAGTCTGCTGGATGGAACAGTACTTCCCAGTCCCATCAACCGAACAGAGCAGCCACAGCTTGCGCTGTATGCGCCCGCGCATTGCCGTGTAAAATGTTTCGTGTGTTGCGCAGAAAGTGTTGCCGCTTCTATCGCAAATCTGGTCGCAGGTGATGCTCCAAAAGTCGAAAGTGCTTCAGATCCCCAGTTTGGTTAAAGTTATGTTAATACTCGTGTACGACTGTGATGGTGTTATCCTAACACATTGCGTTTCTCTACGGCAGATGCACAGTACTACTGTTCTTTTTTGGAGCATCACCTGCGACCAACTTTGCGAAAGAAGCGGCAACACTTTCTGCGCAACCCACCCTTCATTTTCTACGACAATGCGCGGACGCATACAGTGCAAGCTGTGGCTGCTCTGTTCGATCGATGGGACTGGGAAGTATTGTACCATCCACCATACTCCCTGGACGTAAGTACTTGTGACTGATTTGATTCCGAAGATGGCATTCGCTCCAAAACTGTTCCAGAGATTCGACAGGCAGTAGAATGCTTCTTTCGCACCATCAACAGAACTGGCTCTGCTAACGGTATACTACACCTTCCACATCGCTGGCAACGGGTTCTACACAATGCTGGTGACTACTTTGAAGCACAGTAACAGGTGCAAACATGTAAAACTTTTGTATCGGTTGTTAATAAATAGTTGCCAATATTTAAGTTCCAACTCTCGTATCCTACCAGGCCTGCTATCAACAGGAAATTCGAAGAACACTAATGCATTCCGGGGCCGTTCTACATGTCACTTGCGCCTCTAATCGTTTACATACTCTTCGATGATGTGTAGACTAGCAGCCAATGCCTGCTGAATAAGTCCACAGCAAGGTAGTGAGAGTTTTACAACTGTGTTCTTTGCTATTCAATGCGAAGACACGGCTCCCTACGGCACTCTATACTTACAAGCCTCTTCATTTGTGAAGAATAACGGCAATCAACATACATTTGAACCTGAACTCGTCTCTTGGTCAGCTTCTGCTATTTTTACCCAGTGACTTCACTCCAATACTAAACTGTCGATTTCCTAATGTCTAACAATGAGATCCGTCATTTGATCCCATCGTTTAGTCAAGTTGTACTCCAGATTTCTACTGTCGGCATTTTTTTTCAGTACCTCCTCATTAGTTACCTAATGTATCCATCTAATCTTCTTCATTATTATGCAGCACCAAATTTCAAAAACGGCTATCCTCTTCTGGTCTGAGTTATTTATCGCGCATCCTCACTCCCGTAAAAGGATAAAATCTAGACAAATGTCTTCACAAAAAACTTTTCAAAACCTAAACTGTTCAAGAATATTTTCACTCTGCAGCGGCATGTGCGCTGTTACGAAACTTTCTGGCACATTAAACCGTGTACCGGTCGTTTCATACTAGCGTAAACTCGGCTGCTGAGTGAAAATATCATTTTGGAAACATCCCATAGGGTCACTTTGCAGCGGAGTGTGCGCTGATATGAAACCTTGTCAGATAAAAACTGTGTACAGAACCGGGATTCGAACCTGGTACCTTCGCCTTACGCAGGCAAGCGCTCTACCGACTGAACTACCCTCGCCTACACACTCCACGGTAGAAAAGCTCAGTCGTTGGAGCGCTTGCTCGCGAAAGGCAAAGATCCCAGTTCGAATCCCCGATTTGACAAACAGTTTCAATCTGCCAGGAAGACAAAATTTCTAGTTGGTGTGAAGAATGGCAGCTAGCTCTCAATGTAGAAAAATGTACAGCGATGCGCATGAGTAGGAAAAACAATCCCATAATGTTCGAATACAGCATTAGTAGTGAGCTTCTTGATGCTGTCGCGTCGTTCAAATATCTAGGCGTAACATTGCAGATCGATATGAAATGGAACAAACATGTAAGGACAGTTGTGAATAAGGCGGACAGCCGACTTCCATTTATTAGGAGAATTTTGGGAAGATGTACTTCATCTGTAAAGGAGACCGCGTATAAAACGCTTGTACGACCACGCAGCAGATCAGTTTAAAGGAAGACATGGAAGCAGTTCAGCGGCGAGCAGCTAAGTTTGATACTGGTAGGTTCGACAATGCGCGAGTGACACGGAAATGCTCCGGCAACTCAATTGGGGATCGCTGGAAGAAAGACAACGTTCTTTTCGTGAATTTCTGTTGAGGAAATTTAGAGGGCCGGAATTTGAAGCTGAGTGTAGTACGATCTTGCTGCCGCCTACTTACATTTCGCGTAGTGATCACAAAGACAAGATATGAGATATTAGGGCTCGTACTGAGGCATATAGGTATTCTTTTTTCCTCGTTCTATTTGGGAGTGGAATAGGAAAGGAAATGCCCAGTAGCGGTACAGTGTACCCTCCGCCACGCACACTCCGCTGTAAAGTGAAAATTATCGTTCTGATACAGCCCATACGCTGTGACTAGTCTATGTATCCAACATGTCCTTTCTTCCAGCAGTGATAGTCCTGCGACATTTCGCAGAATTTTTGAAAGACTGGGAAACTAGGAGGCGAGGTACTGGCGGCAGTAATGCTTTTGATGATGGGCCTGTAAGCTTGTTAGGATAGCTCAGTCGGTGCCGGACGCCGTGGTTCATCGCGCCCGGTCAGAATGCTGAACGCACTGTTAATGAAAAAGCTGAACCAAGAACACGTCGAACTACAACGAACAACACAGAGCAAGAAAAGAAGAAAAAAGTAGCCCGCTTGCCTGCGAAAGGCGAAGTTCTCACTTTCGAATCCTGGTCCGGAACACATTTTTCACATTTTTAATCTGTGATTAAGTTTCATCATCTAGTGTTACGGGACTGATCTGTCACCATTTACTTGCTTTTTGATATATTTCTATTGTGTATAAGATACCTTTTACTATGCTGGAAAGAACATTACATAGTGTGGTGTGAGTAAAGCATAGATCATATGGTCCGGCGGGCAAGTATCCCGTGGAAAAACTCCGCTCATATTTCCTTCTAAAATGTGATAGGCTCTTACAAGTAGTAAACCCAAGGTCAACACGGATTTAGAAAATATCGTTCATGCGAAACACAACTAGCTCTTTATTCACACGAAGTGATGGGTGCTATCGACAAAGGTTCGCAAATCGATTCCGTATTTCTTGATTTCCAGAAAGCTTTTGACACCGTACCTCACAAACGGCTTTTAATCAAATTGCGTGGTTATGGTATATCGCACCAAATTTGCGATTGGATAGGGGATTTCTTGTCAGAGAGGACACAGTTCGTAGTAATCGATGGTAAGGCATCGACTAAAACAGAGGTGATATCGGGCGTTCCACAGGGTAGTGTTATTGGTCCTCTGCTATTTTTTATTTACATAAACGATTTAGGGGAAAATCTAAGTAGCTGCAGATGACGCAGTCATTTACCGTGTAGTAAAATCATCTGAAGATCAAAACCAACTGCAGAACGATCTGAATAAAATATCACTATGGTGTAAAATTGGCAATTGACTCTAAATAATGATAAGTGTGAAGTCGTCCATATGAGTACGAAAAGAAATGTTTACAACATAAATCAATCAAATGTGAAGGCCGTAAACTCCACAAAATACCTAGGAATTACAATTACTTCAGACCTAAACTGGAAAGAACACGTGGGAAAGGCGAACCAGAGACTGCGTTTTATTGGCAGAACCCTCAAAAGATGCAACAGAACTACAAAAGAAACTGCATCCACTGCGCTTGTCCGTCCATTTTTGGAGTATTGCAGCCCAGTGTGGGATCCTTATCAGGTGGGTTTGACGGAGGACATCGAAAGAGTCCAAAGAAGGGCAGCTCGTTTCGTATTGTCACGATACAGGGGAGACAGCGTTACGGAAATGATACAGGATCTGGGATGGGAATCATTACAACAACGGCGCTTATCGCTGCGGCGTGGGCTACTTACGAAACTCCAATCGCCAACAGTCTCCTCCGAATGCGAAAATATTTTGTTGACTCCCATTTACATAGGTAGAAATGATCATCAGAATAAAATACGAGAAATCACAGCTCGAACAGAGAGATTCAGGTGTTCTTTCTTCCCGCGCGATATTCGAGAATGGAATGGGAGATAAATAGTATAATTGTGGTTCGATGAACCCTCTGCCAGGCACTTAAATGTGATTTGCAGAGTATCCCATGTAGATGTAGATGCAGATGTAGTCTCAGACCGCCCAAACCCTCCAGCACTTTTATTAATCTTTAATGTACCGCAATTAATTTAAATATGTCTGTCTGTACAGTGTGTCTTGTGTTGCTATGTTTCTGATATTTTAAAAAAAATTCTTTAAATATAATTTCAATACAAAGATGGCAGGCGTAACACTCTAGAATGTTCCTTTCGCGCCAAGAAGAAGTAGCCACAGGCGCTTAGTGTTACTCCTTCCACATTCAGTCGTGCTAGGGGCCTAAGACGTATTACATTTATGTCAATCGCGTGCGTGCATCGCGAATATTCTAATATAAAATTGTTAAATGCTTATAAATTTCTATTATGCAGTTGTGCCTTCTGTACAGGAACAGTGAATTATAAATAAAATAAGAAAAGCCACTGGCAACCTGAAATTACATGTGACAAAATGATTGTACTAAAACCTAGGCACATTACACTACTATTTCAGCCTCACATCAAGAAACAACGGATCTACGGCCAGAGCACTGCTTCTGCGCAGAGGACAACAGCAGCGAAGAAGAGATCAGGTTAGTAAAAAGAAACTATCGTTTTCATACCCTGACTAGGTACGAAGTACAAAGCAATACGGCCCCTCACGTGCAGCGCTTTTTTCTATCACAATCAGTGGCGAAGCTATATCACCAAGGGCTCCGGGGCAAAAATGACATTGGGGCCCTCTTTACACTAATACAGTACAGATGCAAAACTACTTCATCATCAGCTCCTTACCGCTCACTGGAAGACATAATAAGGTACACCTAAATACTACTAAGTAAATTATTACGTGTCACGCAGCAGATAATATTTAATTGTACTCTCAAATATAATTATAGCTGTGAAAGTTGGTTTGTTTGTTATGCTTTCACGCAAAAGTTACGGGGCGGATTTGGATGAAATTTTGCAGAGGGATAGATTTGGACCTGGGTAGGATATAAAGATAAATGACCTCTTGGGATAGTTTCCGAAGTTGCTCCATACTAGGTGAATGAAGTCGCAGGCATAAGCTGGTAAAAATAAACAATGAATAAGTATTACTTAACTATCAAAACAAGGCCCCCTGCCGCGAAGCCAACCGGGACTGCAGGCGGACTGTTGTCAGTAGCGACATCTCACTGTGGCTAAACTCCTCGCTGTTAGACCATTGTTCCGTACCGATCAGCCTAATTTCGTTGATAGCCCAATCAAAGAAGGAAAATGGGGGAAATATTCGTGTAGGATGGTTTCAGAAAAGAAAGTTGCCGGATTTTGTTTCTTGGAATACTTTGGTTTGAGCCGTGCCCCTACCAGGCTTCATTGAATTGTATATTAATGTCTGACCAGGAAAAAGTAATAAGTAAAATAACTAAGTTGACATCTTCGCTTATTATAGTGGCAGTGGGGTACAGGATAGTGTCTTGAATGCACAATTTATTATTGTGACAAAGTAACCATATTTTCTCTTCTTCTTGCACGAATTTGAGTGCAATTGGTTACAGCACTTTATTGGGATCTATGATTATGGAGAACACCCATGGGGAATTCAGTACACAAACAGTTGAGTTACCATAATAATACCGTTCTGTAATGATACATTGTAGAGACTTCATATTCAAATGTTGTCACACTGTCTAATGTCAAATACTGTGCTAGTAATTCAGCACCATTCACAGTTATTTCGCAAAGATTGGCAGGCACGGCAACTCAGACTTCAACGGACAATACGCTGACGATGGCAAGGTCCACGTCTTAGCGGACAAGCAAAGGACCTTGTTATGTTTATATTCTCGTGTGCGAATAATTTTTGGATTTCACATCGTGCGTTTGAGGTTTGTTGCTCAGGGTTCAAAAAGTTCAAAGTCGGAAAACCTTCATTCAACTAAATTATTATATACAGTGTTACTTCGATTATCCGAAGTAATTGGGGGACATGAAAGTGTTCAAGGATCTACGGTAACTTTTTTCGAACATCGCTCACGTAGGCCAAGGGGTCCCTTGAGCTCGGGGCCCCTGGGCACTGCCCCGCCTAGCCCTATGATAGCTACGCCACTGATTACAAATGGAAACATTGGCTCGAAGAGTCTTGGTAACAGGTCCAAGGGTAGAAGGAAGGGAAAAAGTTAGAGATTTTCCAACAAACTTTCAAGTAATTAACTATGTCGAACTTTAAAGACAATGTCCCCATCTTTTTCTCTCTCATCCAACTGAAGTAGGCTGTGGCTAAGTCATGGCTGCACAATATACTTCCTTCCAGGACTGATAGTCGTGCAAAGTTAGCAGGAGAACCATGGAATTTGGACTGTAGGAGGCGAGGTACCGGCGGAAGTAAAGCCGTGAGGACGGGCCGTGTGGCGTGCCAGGGTAGCTGAGTCACAGAGCGCTTGCCCCACCTGCTGCAATCCTTGTCAGGCGTGGCGGACCCCTGACTCAGCTTTCTCAGCCTAGCCAGCATGTACCACTGTCTGACTCAGCATTGCGACACTGGCCTAGTCTGCCCGAGGCATGGCATTTCATATTTCCACACACAGTAATCCGTATCACTACACTATCCCTACACACCCGGCTCTGGATCTAATTTATTACCAATCTGACTGGTGCCATATCTTTTTAACACTAAAAGTACCACGTGGCTCATTTTCGACCCATGTGGGCGTTGTAGAGTCCTTTGTCGTCTACCATATTCATCATAAGACCAAACGCTCTCGTGACTTTTAGTCAGTTGTACAGTAGCCCAACTCACCAAAATTGTATGCCTCTAAGTCAGCTAAAAGTATTTATCCGTTTTGCCAGTAGTACTACCATGTGGGTTATTTTTGAGCCATACACAGGTTAACACAATTTGGTGCCAGCAACGCCAGTTTTTAGGCAGAAAATAATTTCTGGGCCTGCCTTAACGATATTCACGAGATGTGAATCCCGGGCCCGATTCCATTCATATTGAGATGCTGAAGAACCTCTCTCCTGCGGGCAAGTGCTTTCTTCTTAGGACCTACAATCGCATATGGACTGAAGGTCATGTTCCCACAAGTTGGCGTGAAGCCATTGTTGTCCCCATCTCCAAACCAGGGAAGGACAAACACCTTCCTTCCAGTTATCGCCCCATTTCTCTGACGAGCTGCGTCTGTAAGGTGATGGAACGTATGGTTAACGCTCGGTTGGTCTGGCTCCTCGAATCTCACCGCCTCCTGACTAATATCCAATGCGGTTTTCGTCTACACCGTCTAGTAGGGTAACGCCGCACCTGGTCCACTGTAACTCGAAAGTGACGCCGCTCCTGGCCCACTGAAAATCACCCGTCGACGTTAGTGTCATCGACGCCAGATACCGACCTCCACCCTCGGCCACTTGCCTGATCGCCGAAGTACCATTACTCCTCCCAACCCTCCACCCCCAGTAGACGCCCACTTGCCCGACCTCTGCCCCCAATTAATTTAATGAAATTTGAATACCAATTTAATTGTAACAACCTACGTTTTTGTCAGTAACAAGTAAGCAGTTCTGTGAGCACAGCCCCCGCCCCCGCTGCCGCCCCCACCTCCACCCCACCGACAGCACTAAAGATTGCCGCCCCTGTGCGTCCGGGTCTGGGACTCGAACCCGCCGCCCCTCCCCCCCCCCCACCAATTTTTTTTATTTTATTTTATTTTATTTATTTATTTATTTATTTTTTACAAAAGTTATTACTTATAGACGTACACCAACATTGGAGAAAAGGAGCAAATTATTGCGTACTTCGGACAGTACAATAACCTGGAATGACATTGAACATGTCCGCCTCAACAAGTGGACACACCCACCCCCACCCCCGCCTCCAGCTCATCCACCACTGCTCCCTATGATTTTTGCAAGTCAGTTTAATTTAAGCATTAACAATTAGAACTTTCTTTCTTTCTCTTCAGCCCTTTTCCTGCACATGCAGGGTCGGCTTGTTAATTAGGACTTGGCATGTTAATATTGATGGGGTGGCTGGGTGCCCTTCCTGCCCATTTGTACCCCAAATGTTTTCGTATAGTGTTATATGTGGGAGAGTGTAAAATGTTACGAAATGTTTGCGAGGCTTGTAATTGAAGCGGGACTTGGGGACCAGCCCGGTATTCACCTAGGGGAATGTGGAAAACCGCCTAAAAACCACATCCAGGCTGGCTGGCACCACAGACAAATATATACAGACGGGAAACCTCCGTAAGGGCCCGGTGTCACGCTCAGGGGTGCGGAGCGGAGGGTGCTGAAGCAGTTCCGTAAGATGTCCCAGGATGGACTTGCGGTCAGAAGCAGCCCTTTAAACTGGCCAGAGCAGGCGGCAGGTAGCGGCTGTCCCCACCACCACCTCCCCTCAAACGCCAGCAAGCCGGACACAGCCGTGGCCTCGTGGCAGGCGGCACGAGCTCTCCCATCAGCCTCCCCTCCACGCTACCCTCTGACGTGCGAGAGGCACCCTCAGAAGTGCCTCTACTGTGGTCTACCGGTACTAAGCCAGGGAACCGCCTGACACCTGCTAGCACTTACGGAATTACGAGGGGAGCGTAGGGCAGTGGTTTAGGGGGGCTGCTTCTCTGTATATGTTACTCTGTGCTGGCACTCCGACCCCCCCCCCCCCCCCTACGTTAATCCGCCGGGCGGATTTGAACCGGGGCCGGTACGCCTCCCCGTCTCGGAAAGCGGTGCGTTAGACCACACTGCTAACCGAGCGGGTCCATTAACAATTAGAGCATTCTGTATTAAATTTGTATAACAAACTTATTTTAAACAACTTAACAGCCTCCGCCTACCCTCGCCCCCGATGCCGCCCCCACTGACAGCCCTAAAGAATAGACTCTGCATGCAATAGCAGACGAGAAAAAAAAGCGCATTTAGAATGTATCGGTAACAATCACCACAAACTTTTGTGCGTCCATCGTGACACTCTTTAGACGTGTTAAGAGTAACTTGAGAACAGCTCGATCACCATTGCGACCACAAACACATAGTGCTCTCTCGGCAGGCTACATAAATAAATTCTATAAACACATGCTAAATGTTTAAAAAAAATCATAACGTTTTAAGCATTCTCTCTCAAAATTACCTAAGTTACATCTAAGAGGCAAGAAAACCTTCTACACAAGACCTCTGCAGACACAACTTATACTTTCTGTCTTTAGCGAAAGTGCCCTGTTACGTTTCCTTAGATCGAGGTATCGCTGTCTCCCATCCAGTATTTCGACAGTTAAGTTTTCGGTCTTCCTCTAATCCACTTAATATTCAGTTCTACACCTTCCGACAACTCCGACAATTCGGGTAGTTTAATTTTACCTCTTATTTCCTTGCTACAGCAGTACACACCTTCTTGCGTATACCCATCTAAACATAGCAAAGGGAATCTCTCTAGTGACCATGTCCCGTTACAATTCAAACGATTCTTTACAACATTTATCTGACACAGGTCAAATACCGATAATAAAGCACTCCAGAAGTTTAAACAAAACTAAACCCTATTATACAACGCTTTTTCCTTGGAGAGTTACAATGAAAAATACACGAAATAATTTAAGATCAGCAGTTTACCGATTTCCGACCGTTTACACTAAAACTTTTTTTTTTTTTCTCGAAAGCACTGACCTAACCACACCCTTATTCGAATTGACGCTCGCCAGTACCACCACAGAACCGATGTAGTACTTTACCCACCCGATAGCTAGGAAGCAACACACAACAGATTTTCAGTTCTGTAGAGCAAGATCGACCCGCCCTTTACCCAAAATATAGACAAAAATTTCTTACTCCTAATACGAATCAAGTTCCTTTCCTGTGATTTCTTTTTTCATTCCACTAAACCTAGCTCGGATTTATTTTTTAAATCGATAATTACAAGTAGCTGGCTACAGCAAACGAAGACGCCAAGAATGCTCACCTACACACCACAACACCAGATCGTTAAAAGAACATTTATAGCCAACACCGCAAAACAACAAAAAACCTCACATATTTAGAAGTCCTATGTCAAAGTACAGACGATGACAGATGTTCTATCCTAATAATAATAATAATAATAGTAGTAGTAGTAGTAGACAATGCTTAAACACAACGAAATTTAGTAGACCCTCTGTAGTTCATCAACGAGATCGTCTGAGCTACGATGGCAAGACAATGTGGTGTTACGAATGCCGAAATTATCTAGTATTGATGTTTCACCCATGAAATAAAGTCACGAATCTGGTAGCGAGACGGATGCAGAGGAGGGCGCCGATATCTTGCAGTGGAAACAGCTGACTCCAGTTATTCAGGCGTATCAAATCAACAGGAAACAGAATCTGAATCACCTGACAATGATTTACCTCTTGCACAACGTAGGCGTGTACTATTCTACCTAAGATTTTGAATCAGTAACCTCGCAATCTGCTGTATGTCTCTCTTTGTCCTACTCTACAGTGGTTGTATACAGGGTGAGTCACCTAACATTACCGCTGGATATATTTCGTAAACCACATCAAATACTGACGAACCGATTCCACAGACCGAACGTGAGGACAGGGGCTAGTGTAATTGGTTGATACAAACCATAAAAAAATCTGAACATATAAACAAATACGTAATCAGTGCCGTTTGTTGCATTGTAAAATGTTAATTACATGAAACCTAAGTTGACGCTGTTCGATCGTGTGTATCGGAGAGCTCCGAATTAAGTAATGATCCAAAGGAAACAGTGCTATACCTTAGGTACAGAAGAGACTAGAACAGCACATTACGTCCACATGCTAACAACTTTATTGGTCTTTGTCACTGACGCACATGTACATTACCATGAGGGGTGGGGTACACATACACACGTGGTTTCTGTGTTCAATTACGGAGTGGAATAGTGTGTGTCCCGACATGTCAGGTCAATAGATATTCAAAGTGGTGGCCATTATTTGCTGCACACAACTGCAATCTATGAATGTCGTACACGCCGCAGTACATCTGGTGTAATGTCGCCGCAGGCTGCCACAATACGTTGTTTCATATCCTCTAGGGTTGTAGGCACATCACGGTACACATTCTCCTTTAACGTACCTCACAGAAAGAAGTCCAAAGGTGTAAGATCAGGAGAACGGACTGGCCAATTTATGCGTCCTCCACGTCCTATGAAACGCCCGTTAAGGGTCAGCCTAGTGTTAATTGCGGAATGTGCAGGTGCACCATCATACTAATACCACATACGTCGACGCGTTTCCAGTGGGACATTTTCGAGCAACGTTGTCAGATCATTCTGTAGAAACGCGATGTATGTTGCAACTGTTAGGGCCCCTGCAATGAAATGAGGACCAATGAGGTGGTCACCAATGATTCCGCACCACACATTTACAGTCCACGGTCGCTGTCGCTCTACCTTTCGGAGCCAGCGAGGATTGTCCACGGACCAGTAATGCATGTTCCGTAAATTCACTGCCCCATGGTATGTGAAGCCTGCTTCATCGGTAAACAGGTAGAACTGCAACGCATTCTCTGTTAATGCCCATTGACAGAATTGCACTCGATGATTAAAGTCATCACCATGTAATTGCTGATGTAGCGACACATGAAACAGGTGAAAGCGGTGACGATGCAGTATGCACACTACTTTGACTCAATCCACCGGCTCTCGCAATGTCCCGTGTACTCCTGTGTGGGTTCACGGCAACAGCAGCTAACACACCAACTACACCCGCTTCTCCTGTGATGGGCCTGTTACGGACCCGTTTGCATGCTACGACCATACCTGTTGCATACAGTTGGCGGTAGATGTTTTGAAATGTGCAGCACGTTGGATGCTCTCTGTCTGGGCACCATTCTGCATACACCCTGCAGGCTTCAGCTGCATTCTGTCGACACTCGCCATAGATGAGTATTATCTCCGCCTTTTCAGAGTTCGAATACACCATGGTCACAGTTCCTACAACACTACACTATCACAGACGTCTGGTAACCCAGTGTACTACAGTTACACTGCGTGCAAAGACGAATGCAGAATAACAATAGCAGCAAGCGCTACATGCGGACACTGCAACAGCTAGACCAAACCACATCAGTGCACTACAGCCACACTCGTAAACACGGTCGTCATCGTAAACATGTCCCTGCAGATGCTGCTCGCCGACCGTGTCCCGTGTTTGTTACAACATGCAACTGAACGTCGGAGGTTTCAAGCGTCAACTTTAGGTTATAATATCTCTGGATGTAATTAACATTTTACAATGCAACAAACGGCACTGATTACGCATTTGTTTATATGTTCAGATGTGCTAACAAAACTAACGGGGTCACATTTAAAAAAACGTCGGTTTGTATTAAAAACATACTTTCGTGCATTTTTTATGGTTTGTATTAACCAATTACACTAGCCCCTCTCTTCCCGTTCGGTCTATGGAATCGGTTCGTCAGTATTTGATGTGGTTTACGAAATATATCCAGCGGTAATGCTAGCTGAGTCAGCCTGTATATTGATGTCCTTATTCTGAGTAAAATGAATGATGGATGGCACGTCAATGATAATAAGGAGAAAAACTTTCAGGAACTGTGTAGTTTTATAATGAAGTCAAGTTTGGAGTCGGTATAGTTGACCAAATGGCAAGAAATTAGTGTCCAAGCTGGCACCCACCGAAGGCCTGTGCTTGTCGTTTAGAGACAATCTACCCTTGTAAGCTTACGGCACCAGTGCTGGCAAATTTGGGATGCGTCAAATTTATGTTTCAAGTGCAATAAGTATGTGCGCCAAAGCCAATGTCTGAACTGTAAGACAACACTGTCAACTCATGTTCCTAAATATTTCCAAACACTTACAATGACAGACTGAAATTAGTTATGCGTTTCCCCGTTAATTACAATAACCAAAAAACTATTTTGCAGTTTTGACTCTTTTACAAATCTCGGCACTGACCTTTAATGCCAGAAAAAATACAATTACTAGTCGCATGAATTGTATGTTATAACTCTCCTTTAATCTTTCTATAAACATAAACGTCGCATAATTGTTCACACATGTTTGTAAATCTATCGGACCAAACTGCGTGGTCATCAGTCTGTAGCTTAAAAACTACGTAAACCTAGGTAAACTAACCTAAGGACAACACACACACACACACACACACACACACACACACACACACACACACGCATGCCCCAGGGAGGACTCGAACCTCCGACGGCGAGCAACCACGCACTCCGCAGCGAGGCGCCTTAGACCGCTCGGCTAGTCCACCGCGGCAATGTTGCATAATTGTTTCGCTTACTTGTATGAATTATATTTGATACAAAACTGGAATTTCTTCCGTAAAACGTAAAATAAAACTGTTTCTGATTATCTAATTTTTCCTACATGATATACATTTTATAGAAAAAGAATTTATTTTTCATGTCCTCTTGAACGTAATATCAACATGTAGAAATCCAAAACACCACCCAAATACCTATAAACGGTAGTTGCCTCCTGTGGGTCAAGAAACGATCCACATGGTACTACTAGGAGTATGGAAAAGTCCAGTACTTCTAGTGTTACTTTCTTCTCACGCATTCTTCTCTCAGGCTCCTAGTGAGTGTTACGTCCGTAAGTCCTCGGAATTTAATGTGATGGTACCTTCAGCTCAGACAGGGCCCCCTTTAGCCTTCTCTGTTTTCCGTGTGCAAAGTGCCGAGGCAGTAGATATGGAGATGTCTGAGACGTAAATGCCTGCCAGATAAATATATCAGGGTGGTACAAGACATGTATGAAGGTGCAATGACACAACCCAGGAGCAGTGCAGACGCAACAAAGGCATTTCTAGTGAGAGTAGGACTACATCAGGGATCTGCTCTCACCCATATCTCTTTGACTTTGTCATGGATGTAATAGTCAAAGATGTGAAAAAAGAGGCACCTTGCAGCATGATGTTTGCCAATGATGTAATATGTGATCCCACCTAGAAGGCACTTCAAGACAAGCTTGAACAGTGGAGAAAAGCTCTAGAGGAATGGAGAATGAGAATTAGCAGGGTGAAAACAGAGCAAATGTGTGCAAAGGACGCCAAAGGTCAATATATTAACCTGCTAAGAGAACATCTAACGCTGGTCAAAAAAATTGAAATATCTAGGCTCATACATGCAAAGTCTAAAAGACATTATGATATAAACTTGTTTTGCAACGGTACAGTATAATGCAATGAAAGTAGATGCAAAGTAATAACTGCGAATGAAGTGTGTTTGTGTGATGTTATTGTCAAATACGTATTTTTTCTTAACTTTCAATATTTCTTTAAGATGCCGAGACTGTTGTCTTAACTTGATGGAATTATTATTAATTATTTATTATCTTTTAGTTTCATGATCATTCACCTAACAAAACTTTATACTTATTATTGACAAAATGTTCAAATTTTTGTAGAACTTATGTGACTTAACTACGGGGTCATCAGTCCGTAAGCTTACAAACTACTTATGAACTAGCTAAAACTAAGGACGTCACAAATATCCATGCCCGAGGGGGGATTCGAACCCCCGACCGTAGTGACCGTGCAGACCGTGACTGGAGCGCCTCATTCCCCTCGACCACCGCGGCCGGCTATTATTGACAATTGTCACTTTTGACTATTAATTAAGTTCAAATTTACACTCATTAATGTCAATGTAAGTACAAGTTTTCAAATCTGCTTCTATTCATTACACTTACCTACGTACAAAATTTAATTACAGCTGGATACAAAAAGGTGTATTATTTAACGAAAATAGTACAGTTTAGTTGATATACTGAAGAGCCAAAGAAACTAATACACGTGGCTAATATCACGTAGGGGCTCCGTGAGCACGCAGAAGTGCCACAACACGACATGGCAGGAAATGTTCAAATGTTTGTCAAGCTTACGGGACTTAACTGCAGGGTCAACTTACTTACAAACTACTTATGAATTGCCTTATACTAAAGACGACACAAACATCCATGGGGGGGGATTCGAATTCCCGACGGGGAACGGCCTCTCACATCGTAGCATGGAGCCTCAATATGCTCGGCTGCTGCGCCGCGGCCGACATGGCACGCACTGACTAATGTCTGAAGTTAGGGTTGGAGTGAATTGACACCACGCGACCTGCAGGACTGTCATAAATACGTATGTGTACGAGGCGGTGGAGACACGAACAGCACGTTGCAAGACATCCCAGATAATGTTCATGTCTGGGAAATCTAGTGGTCAGCGGGGGTGTTTGAAGTCTGAAGAGTGTTCCTGAAGCCATCTGTAGCTATTACAGACGCGTGGGTTGCCGTCATGTTATGCTGAAATGACCCAAGTCCGTCTTTGTGCACAATGGATATTGAATGGATGGGTATAGGTGATCAGCCAGGATGGGATCGTACGTGTCACCTGTCTGAGTAGTATCTAGTCATATCAGGGGTCCCATATCACTCCAACTGCAGACGCCCCACACCATTACAGAGCCTCCACGAGCTTGAACAGTCCCCCTGCTGACATGCAGTGTCCATGGATTCATGGGGTTGTCACCATACCCGTACACCTCCGTCAGTTCGATACAATTGAAAACGATACTTGTCACACCAAACAACATGTTTCCAGTCATGCCGCTGTTGACAGGCGCAGGCGAGGCGGAAAGTTTTGGGTCTTGCAGTCAGTAAAGGTACACGAGTGGGCCTTGGCTCCGAAACCTCATATCGATGATGTTTCGTTGAATGGTTCGCATGCTAACAGTTGATGGCCTAGCATTTAAATCCCGTTCTTGCGGGATATTTTTATGGCCACAGAGTTGTCGAAAATTTGATGTTTTAACGGATTCACGATATTTTTGTTTGTTTGTAAATCTTTGGGACTTAACTACTCTGGTCATCAGTCCCTAGGCTTACAGACTACTTAAACTAACTTATGCTAAGGGCAGCAAATACACCCATGTCCGAGGAAGGAATGGAACCTCCGACGGCGTGCAGCGGAGCGTTTCGCAGCTGGACGCCTTGGAATGCTCGACCACTCCACCACGGCATTCACGATATTCGCGCTGCACTCGTGAAACGGTCGTACGGGAAGGTCCCTTACCTCATCGTCACCAGCTCTGGTGCGCCGACTGTAACACCACGTTTAAACTGACTTAAATTGTGGTAACCAGGCACTGTAGCGACAGTAACCCATCTAACGCCTGTGTCAACTCCTGTTCAAATGTTTGTATAGCTTATGGGACTTAACTACGGGGTCATCAATCCCTAAACTTACAAACTACTTATGAACTAGCTAATACTAAGGACGGCACAAATATCCATGCCCGAGGGGGGATTCGAACCCCCGACCGTAATGGCCGTGCAGACCGTGACTGGAGCGCCTCAGTCCCCTCGGCCACCGCGGCCGGCTCAACTCCTGTTGTCTTATACAGGCGTTGCCTGCCGCAGCGCCGTCCTCTGAGTGTATACATATTTGTGTGTTTGCTTTTGTATGCCTGTAGCAGTTTCTTCGACTCTTCAGTATATGTCAGATCTGTGCACGGATGTATCGGTTACCTAATGTTGGTCCTCTAAGAAATGCAAATCCTTGGTTTCTGCCCCCACCCTCCCCCTCGAAGTGTCGCAGTCCCATTTGGTCTGGTATTGCCGGTCTCCTTGCATAATCTTGATTTCTACGTTGTTAGTAATATGGACATTCACTAATTTCCTGAGAACCGTGTATAGGAGTATATGTTCTGTAGCGTGCTACGTTAGTTATATGTAAGAGTCCTTATTCTCAAGATGAGTTCGTTCAATTTTCTGGAAAACAAACAAACTTAGGATATAAGTGAAAATAGAGACTGATCATATAATTGGCCCACTTTTGGTTACGGTTGTAACACAAAAAGTGGGCCTTTGCGATCGCCTTTTGATATTTCGAAATTTAAATGAAAATAACGGCTTAACCATTCACCTGATAAGAAAATGGAGTAAACTACTTTGTAGAGAACAAAATTCTCTACCACTTTGCTCTGTTATGTTTTATATCTCGCATCGTTTCAGAGATATTTGCAAAAATAACGATGATTTGATACTGTCCGTAACGTGTTCCCACTTCAACCGATCGCCACCAGCCGGCCGCGGTGGCCGAGGGGGATTGAGGCGCTCCAGTCACGGTCTGCACGGCCACTACGGTCGGGGGTTCGAATCCCCCCTCAGGCATGGATATTTCTGCCGTCCTTAGTATAAGGTAGTTGATAAGTAGTTTGTAAGTTTAGGGACTGATGACCCCGTAGTTAAGTCCCATAAGCTTAAACATTTGAACATTCTGATCGCCACCAAATTTTACAGACGTAACTGTTGGACACCAGCGATTACCCATATTGACCTCCCTCCGACATGGGTAACGTCAGTTCTGACGTAGCGGATGCCACGTAATGGTTCATTCTCATTGCCAAAGAGTTCGTAACCATAGAAACGGATGTCGCGTGAGTACAGTAGATGTTCCAGGATCACACAGTGCCGACGGTGCGAGTGCTGGACAGTTGGATCGGAGTGGCATTGTACTTTGTCATGCACTGTGTTGGGGTGCTGTTCCTTGAACTGCAACATCACCTTCGTCCAACGTTCAGACGAAAGCGGTGAATTGTTCATTCAGTGCACTGACAGGGTAATTAATGCTGCACTTCATGATGTCGATTTCTTCTAAGATGTTGAATGAACAAATTGAATTAAAGCACAAGAGCATATGAAGTAACAATATACAATGTTTTCGGGGCATTAAATCTCAGTGATCTTCAGATATGCCGACTTTAGGTACTTTGCCTTCCATTCATATTTTGTATTGTTATTGTAGCTCCTGCTAGTCCTTTCCGCGGAGCTTTGGCCTAATTTCAATGGTCATAATTGCACTCTGGTTTAATGAGTGAATTTATCATTAATTTTGGGTCTGCCCATTTGCTTAGTTTCGTGGTTTCCTGCAGTATTCCTTTCTTATTCTTCATCTTAGTATACTCTCTTACGAGTCAAGTTACTTTTTGAATTATTTATAAGTTAATTTTGGGTCCTATCACTCCTGGGGTAATTTCATGTTACTAGTGACTTTCTGTTACATGAATACTGCTGGGTTAACATTCAGGGGCAGTGGGCGCTAGTTATTAATCACTACCACAACAATTAAAGAGTTTGCACGTTGGACGGTGCCACTAGCGCATAGTTGACGATACCTCTGTTTGCTTGCCTGCCGGCAGTTCATCTGCTACGTTGGCCGTCTGATGCGGTGCTCGGGCGGTTCGGTAGGTTGCATTTCTACATGGGACTTACATTTTTGTTTCGGTATAGGGACACTTTTCGTTTCTAAACAGCGCTGATTTTCTATCTTTTCTATGTTCCGCTCTTAATTATGGGACTTATTATGTTTCATGCAGACCCTGCCTTGTGAGTGGGTATGTAGCGCCCAAGTTGCCTACAGTGCCTCCCAGCTTGTTGCATATAGCAGAGACTCACTATTTTAATTTGTTCCTACATGTAACAGTATCACGGACTGAGTAAGTACATATACTCCCTTCGTATTGAAACTTTGGTAAAAATGTAGGGTATCCATTTTATTAAATGACAGACATCACTATTTTATTTTATTGTAATTTGCAGATGCATCTGATGATGAGATATAGTTCTCGAAACTCGGACAGTGCATACAAATAATAATGTTTAAAATTAACAAGTGTTACGGATCCAATCATTAAAGGTTAAGATGGGCAGTTGTGGATGTCTCGAAGGAAGAAAATTGTGTCATAGTGAAACATTGCTAGCCGCGGTGGAGTAGCCGAGCGGTCTAAGGCGCCTCGCTGCGGAGCGCGCGGTTGCTCGCCGTCGGAGGTTCGAGTCCTCCCAAGGGCATGCGTGTATGTGTTGTCCTTAGGTTAGTTTACCTTGGTTTAAGTAGTTTCTAAGCTACGGACTGATGACCACGCAGTTTGGTCCGATAGATTTACAAACATTTGAAACATTGCTACTGCTGCTGTTGAGGACCTCTGTTTCAGGCAGTGGGAGGTTCTGGAACATCCACCGTCCTCACCTGACGTTAGTCCCTGTGATTACGGTCACTTTGGCAAAGTGGAAGAACCACAGTGAGGGATACGGTACAGCACCAGTGCTGCGTCAACTGAGAAACGACGCTGCTTGCAATAGTCACATGAACATCCTCCTAGACAAGGCTCTAAACCAAAATGATATTTTCTCTCCGCAGAGGAGTGTGCGCTGATATGAACCATGATGGCAGATTAAAACTGTGTGTCGGACCAGGATTCGAAACTGAGACCTTTCCCTTTTGCAGATAAGCGCTCTAACGAATGAGATCTTCGCGCGCTTCACAGCCGGGGTAGATCAGGCAACAGGTGGGACTGACGGAAGATATTGAGAAGATTCAGAGAAGGGCAGCTCGTTTTGTTTTATCACGTTACGGGGGGGAAAGCGTCACGGAAATGTTGCACGAATTGGGGTGGAAATCATTAAAAGAAAGACGTTATTCATTGCGGCGTGATCTGTTTGCGAAGTTTCAATCACCGACTTTTAGTTCTGAATGTGAAAATATTTTGCTAGCACCCACCTACTTAGGGAGACACGACCATCCCAATAAAATAAGAGAAATCAGATCGAAAACGGAACGATTTAGGTGTTCTTTCTTCCCGCGCGCTATTAGAGAATGGAACGGTAGAGAAAAGTTATGAAAGTGGTTAATGAACCCTCTGCCAGGCACTTAAATGTGATTTGCAGAGTATATATGTAGATGTAGATAGAGAGCGAGTAACTCAACTGCGGGTACTATTTATAATGGCAATCTGACAAATAATCTCTGATATAAGAGGTGTTTTGACCTACTTATTCCCTGCATACTATTATTCTGAACTAGCTTAAACCCGCGGCTCTGCTCGCGTGCTGGTTGATTATGATAAATAATGCGCGAAACGTCAAATCGATTTTTTTTAAAGAGAAATATTAAAAGAAATTTCTTTTTTACTGCTTTAGTTATTCTTATATTTCCTTATGCTTATCCTTACAGAGAAAGAGCTGAAGACATTGTAGCACGCATAGACCAAAGATATGGTCTGTGGCACCACGTTTCGCTGTATGTATCCTCCTTGTTATAGAGTCGCAAATGTCATCGCTGGCCTTCAGTCCGTTGACGACTTTCTACCACCAATGTTCCAGCCCCTTATAGCTATCCGCATGGAACTGCTATGGTGTACAACGGGAGACTTTTGACAACAATTACACACAGACCATTCATTTGCGTTCTGTAGTTTTCGCTGCAGAGCGAAATATTAAAACACACAAACATACGTAGAATTTTATATACACCGATAACTTTCCATCCCAATAAACTCCACCCTTTTATCGGCCGTCAAGCAACAATGCCATTAATAAAACCATTTTCGAAGAGTAATTATTTTTCCGCATTTCGCGTTATATTCTTCAAATTACTAAATATCTATCAGATCGCTATAAAACCGTGCCTAAAACCTTCCTCAGGTATAAATTAGTAACTGTACAAATATTTAAGTCTGCGTCTTGTCGTTCGGACGTGATAAGCGTACACCGAACACACATTCACATTAATATATATACAGATAAATAGCTATCCGATCGCCATAAAACCCTGCCTAAAGCCTTCCCCAGGTAGACATTAGTAACTGTACAAATTTTTAGCTCTTTATATCTTGTGGATCAGAAGTGATAAACGTACACCGAACAGACATTCATATTTATAGATATAGATTACGCTGATATAATTTGACTTTACTAAAAATTTTGAAGAATTAGAAATTTCTGCCTCTTAACAAATAATTAAAATTACGAAACGATGAAAAATGTTGGAATATAGTGGTTCTAATGCTATGGTCGCGATGTGGTGTTACAGAACGCACACTATGCGTCAGAGAGAACATTCTATTCAAGTGTCTTCTGCGTTAGCAAGAGTACCACCCACGTCGCTCACACAGTTTCCTCCCTCCCTCGGCAGCCTGGTTCGTAATCTCACGTCGTATTTACGACAGCAGTGCTAGGTACTGGTGTGCGTTCTGTTGTATTGTCCGAGTTGGAGAGCAGAGCGTGTAAGGAAGGCGCCGTATTCAGCCGCAAGGCGCAGAACGGTGATTGTTTTACAACCGGCTATAACTCAGGCGACAGCGGCAACCGGTCAGCGGCTCGCTTCGTGTGCTTTGAACGTCGTGCTGGCGGGCACTGAGAAGCGGCACTCTGACCAACTATTTCTGAAAGCGCAGGACTACCTTTCACGTGTATTTTCACTCCATCGCGTGAGTGCATTGAGGCACAGCGTTCAGCGGCGTTGGCTACTAGTCGCAGTTCAATCTACACCACCCTCGGCTACTAGTCACTTATGTGGTTTGCGTAGACTTTCCCGGCGTAATAACTAATAATATTCATCTCGGGTATGCAGCCGGATACCGTCGTCAACTAGACACGATATTTCGGCAGACCAACTGGCTACCATCTTCAGGTAAGAGCACTCGCCGGAAACTGAGGCAGACAATTTTTTTTCCTTTATTGTATTTTCACACCAGCTATTACACCAGTAGGCTGGAAGCAGCTCCAGAGGCTGCTCTTCAGCCGAGAGAATAAAATACATGGATGAGATGAAAATTAAAATACAAGATAGGCGAAAAAACAACGGAGGAACCATGACATAGACAAGGTGACAATTCGAAGTACAAACAGTTGACAGATGAACAAAATCAGATTTACTCAGTTAAAAATGATGAGCCAAGGTGACCTAAAAAGCACATGTAGGACGACAATAACACAGGACGGCAAGTACACGGAGACACTAATTAAAACACACGGTGTGGCACTTGTCTGATTGCGGTGGACGCAGTTAAAAAACATACACTTCACTGGAGTACAGCATAAAACACTTGACGTAGCACTGTTAAAACTGTCGGTCCAGGACCCCGAGAAGTGGGGGGAGGGAAGCGCGGGGGAGAGGAAAAACGGCGGGGAAGGAGGCGGCAGGGAGGAGCCGTAGGGACTCCAGGGCGGGGAGGGGGGTAGCCAAGTGGGGGAGTGGAAGGGGTGGGGAGGGGGCCCTTTATCTACGGGGAGGGGGGATCAGAACTGGTAGGACAGGTATATGTCGGAACGCAGGACGTCATCAGGGAGGGGGAGGCGGCGGAAATTACCCTGGGAGACGACATGGAGGGTGTGGAGATGAAGGGAAGGGGGTATAACGCGGTAGAGGCGTGGCAGAGGCCCATGGTTGGTAAGGAGGGAGTGGACCAGGGGGTTGCGGGAGTCTATTTTACGGGTGGTATAGAGGATACGGATATGCTGGAGGTATTCAAGGAGGTGGGGAAACGGGATCACGTCATACAGGATCCGCGTGGGGGGAGCAGGATGCGGTAGGCGAGGCGGAGGGCGTGGCGCTCGAGGACTTGAAGGGTTATATAGTAGGATGTGGGAGCGGAGATCCAGGCGGGATGGAAGCTGCAAAGGACAGGACGCATGAGGGAGCGGTAGGTGTAGAGGATGGTGGAGGGGCTGAGACCCCATGTTCGGCCGGTGAGGAGTTAGAGGAGGTTAAGGTGGGAGAGGGCTTTCTGTCAGACAGTGCGGAGGTGGATGGTCCAGGAAAGGTTATGGTCGAGGTTGGTTGGTTGGTTTGTTGTTTTAGGGGGACAAGACTGCGAAGGTCATCAGTCCCCCATTCCATCAAAGAGCGAGATAAGTTTGGGAACACTGAAAAATTCGCCCAGAGTTAAAACAGCTACGGGAGGAAAACCCCACTCAGTCAATAAAATGTCAACAAATTCGAGAAGGGACAACATGGCAGGCGACAACACGAAAGGAGACAATCACATGGAAACAGCAAACAAGTGTGGAAATGAAATGACAAAGCCAAAGTTCGTGGTTGACCGACCATGAAAATAAAATAGGAAGGGTCAGCCACGGGGCAACACAAGGAAACCTGCAAGCGGAGGTCATACTGACAAGAGAAACGAATACAATGCGCTGAAGCAAAGCTTCATATAGAGTTATAAAAACCGCTGTCACGAATAAAACCTAAGACAGAATCAGCCATATTGGCATCGTTACGTAAAACTTCAGATAAAATTGAAGGAAGATTAAAATCCCGCCGCAGGGCGGCTAAAAGACGGCAGTCCATCAAAATGTGGGTTACCGTCAAGGGAGAGCCACAACGACAACGAGGCGGGTCCTCACCGCGGAGATGGCCATGGGTCAGCCAAGTGTGGCCAATGCGGAGCCGGCACAGGACTACCGAATCCCGGCGAGAGGCCCGCATGGACGAGTGCCACACAGCTGTGGTCTCCTTTATCGCCCTGAGTTTGTTGGGATAGCTCAGGCTACGCCACTCGGCGGCCCAAAGCTCACGTACTCTATGGCGCAACACAGACTGGTAATCTGAGGCCGGGAGGCCAATCTCTAACATGGACGCATGGACAGCCTGTTTGGCGAGCTTATCGGCTCGTTCGTTGTTCGGGATGCCGATGTGACCAGGAGACCAAATGAAGACCACAGAGCGTCCTGACTGGTCGAGAGCAAAAAGTGTCTCATGGATAGCCTGCACCAAGGAGGAACGTGAGTAACATTGATCGAGAGCGCGAAGACTGCTCAGGGAGTCACTACAGAGCAGAAAAGACCCACCTGAGCAGAAGCGCATATGCTTAAGAGCACGGAGAATGGCCACCAACTCAGCAGTGTACACACTGCAGCCATCCGGCAGAACCGCTGCTCGGCGTGATCGCCATGGACATAGGCAAAGCCAACACAGCCACAAACCAACGAACCGTCCGTACAGACGATGTCGAGGGTTAGGCCAAGGTACTTCAGGGTGGGGGTGTGGTGGATAGGGAGGTTGTGGAGGGTAAGGTAGAAATCATGGAGACGGAAGGAGGGGGTGGTACGACCTATGATAATTGCCTGGGATTTGTCAGGATTGACGGAGAGGAGCCTGCCGGCCGCGGTGGCCGAGGGGACTGAGGCGCTTCAGTCACAGTCTGCACGGCCACTACAGTCGGGGGTTCGAATCCCCCCTCGGGCATGGATATTTGAGCCGTCCTTAGTTGTAGCTAGTTCATAAGTAGTTTGTAAGTTTAGGGACTGATGACCCCGTAGTTAAGTCCCATAGACTCTACAAACATTTTTTGGAGAGGAGCCACCGGTTACACCATGAGGCGAACTCGGTGAGGTGGGACTGGAGCAAAAACTGGGAGCGGGCAAGGGAGGTGGCGAGGGCTAGGAAGGCGGTGTCGTCAGCATATTGTAGAAGATAGACGGGAGGCTCGGGTTGGGGCATGTCGGCGGAGTAGATGAGATAAAGGAGAGGAGGCACCCCGGCAGAGGGGTAGAACAAACGGGAGTCTGAGTTGCAGACAGTGACATAGGAGGGGCGGTGGGTGAGAAAGGAAGCAAGGAGGCGGACTTAATTAATAGGAAGGGCGTAGAACTGGAGCTGGAAGAGGAGGCCGGAATGCCATACACGGTCGTAGGCTTTTTGGATATTAAGGGAGACAAAAATTGCGGAGCGACGGGAGTTGAGTTGGACAGATAGGAGAAAAGTTAGGCGAAGGAGCTGATCATCGGCAGAGAAGGAGGGTCGGAAGCCACATTGGGAAATGGGGAGGAACTAGTGGCAATGGAGGTGCTGATGGATACGACGGGAGAGGATGGTTTCCAGGACCTTGCTGAACACGGAGGTAAGACTGATGGGACGGTAGGATGAGGTCTGGGATGGGGGCTTGTCAGGTTTTAGGGACATGAGAATACTGGACGTCTTCCACAAGTCAGGGTAAAAGCCAGTGAAAAGGATAACATTATATAAAGTGGCAAGAGCTTCGTGGAAGGAGAGGCAGACAAAGAAACAGCGACCCATTTATACACCGCTGACGACCCACCGCGCGTGCGCGAAACCAAAGTAGAAGCCAACTAGGCGCAATAGAACTAGTAGCGCGCCGGTGGAGAAAATCGGCAAAAACAATGCTAGTTAAAAGAAACAGAAGGTCGAAATGAAGACCGTTGTTGCTTAATGTCGGATAAGATCGGGTTTCAAGTTTTACTTAGAGGAAAGCCCTTGTCCCTATTAATAATGTTATCGGCCATACGAATTTCTATGGATTCTTTAAGAACACATTCCCAGTAGCGGGAAGCAGGAGCAATCAGTTTAGTTTCATCATATGGCCGATGTAAGTTTTACCACAAAAACATGGAATACTATAAACACTGGGTTTCCTCAGTCCTAAAGAATTTTAAGAAGATTTGACATCAAAGTGTTTTTATGCCCCCACCTAAGACTAGGGCCCTCCTTGGGTCCGTCAAAGATGATTTAGGACTGAGGAAACGCGGTGTTTATAGTATTCGATATTTTTGTGGTAAAACTTACATCGGCCAAACGATCCGCACAGATCAGGATTGGTGTGTGGAACACCACCGTCATACTCGTTTGCTTCAACTTAAAAAGTCAGCTGTTGCTGAACATTGCCTGAATGAGGGACACAAGATGTTATATGATGAAACTCAACTGATTGCTCCTACTTCCCGCTACTGGGAATGTGTTCTTAAAGAATCCATGGAAATTCGTATGGCCGATAACATTATTAATAGGGACAAGGGCTTTCCTCTAAGTAAAACTTGGAACCCGATCTTATGCGAAATTAAGCAACAACGGTCTTCGTTTCGACCTGCTGTTTCTTTTAACTAGCCTTGTTTTCGACTCATCGTTTTTGCCGATTTTCTCCACCGGCGCGCTACTAGTTCTATTGTGCCTAGTTGGCTTCTACTTTGGTTTCGCGCACGCGCGGTGGGTCGTCAGCGGTCTATAAATGGGCCGCTGTTTCTTTGTCTGCCTTAGTTTCCGGCGAGTTAGTGTATTAGCGCTCTCACCTGAAGATGGTAGCCAGTTGGTCTGCCGATATATCGTGTCTAGTTGACGACGGTTTCCGGCTGCATACCCGAGATGAATATTACTAATCACTTAGTATTCAGCATTTCTGGAATTTTCATTTTATTTTTTGAATGTTAGCTGTTTCAAGAAATAGCAGCACTCTCCGTCCAGAAGTTCAGTTTTATTACTGTTGTAAAGTCTTCTAATCAGACTGCGAGCTTATGGGTATATTACACGGAGCGTATTTGGTCGCTAGTCGCTGGCGTCTGTTGTCGCTCCGCGTATAGGCGAACAGCGAATGAATACACTGACGCAATGACACGCAGCGACTTCAGGCGCTAGCGTCTTCGTAAAAACAATTGAAACATGGCGTAGCACACGACACATTGTTTTCGAGGTTAGATAATACGAAACAGTTCTGTTTACCGCCAAACAAAATATGAAGTGGAATTTTAGTCAAATTTCTGGAAATTTATCAATGTTTTCCAGTATTATAGGGCATTAAAATGATTATTTAAATACTAAACTTAAAGACACTGAATTTAACTAATTGTTTGACGAATGACAAATTGAAGACTGAAGGTCTCTTGCTGGATATGGATACCAAACACATGAAAACAAAAATCGAAACAAAATATCTCATTTTCATATTTATGTAGGCAGAAGGATCTCCACACAATAATTCTCTCAAAATATTTGCAAAAGCACTAAAATTTATCCCTCCTCCCAATCAATCTTATCCATTTTCTTTTATTTTCTCCTACTTTTCCGTTTTGATCTTGGTAGACTCTTGCGAGAAACACAATGACAGCATTTATTACTTCCTTGGACATTTCAAATACGCTTCGTGTAATATACCGTTTACAGAATATCTCCGCCGCGCGCTTCCAGGGGCGTTTTCAGGGACTGCGAAGCGCTCCCGCCAGAAGTTCGAGTCCTCTCTCAGGCGCGCGCGCGCGCGCGCGTGTGTGTTTGTGTGTGTGTGTGTGTGTGTGTGTGTGTGTGTGTGTGTGTGTGTGTGTGTGTTTTGTCCTTAGGTTACTTTAAATTAGTTTAAGTACTTTGTTAGCTTAGGAACTGATGACTACAGTAGTTTGGTCTGATAGATTTACAAATATTTGAATTTTTTTTTTTTGCTATATCGTCTCATTTGTGTGATTGGCCTCGTGATTTTCCGTCACAAAGGACACAGTGCCAAACAATTTACGCAAAATCATCGCCGCAAGGGAATCACCGAGCGGTCTTAGGTGACCTGCCACGCTTACCGTTGGATGCTCGAGTCCTCCGTCGGGCATGGATGTTTGTGTTGTTCTTAGCATAAGCTAGTTTTAATAGTTTGTACATCTAGGTATCGATGACCTCAGCTTTTCCCTTAGGTTTACAAACACTCGACGATTCGGAAAGTCACCGACTGAAACAGACGTGATATGTGGTGTTTCCGAGGGAGGTATTACTGGGACCCTACAGTTCCTTGTCTTTATGAACGATTTACGTGATAATCTGAGCAACTTTCTTAGACTGTTCGCGGATAATATTAAGGCTGTCGTTTATCGGTTAGTGAAGTCACCAGCAGATCAAAAACCACTGCAAAACGATTTAGATAAGATACATGCAAGCTGCGAAAATTGGCAATTGACTCTAAATAATAAGTGTGAAGTCATCCATATGAACATTAACAGAAATACGTTATACTTCATTTACACGATAAACTAGTCCGATGTAAAGGACACAAACTCAGCTCAATACCTAGGAATTAAAATTAGAAAAAAAAATTAATTTGGAAAGAACAAAAAGAAAATATAGTGGGGAAGGCGAACCAAACGCTAAGTTTCACTTGCAGAACACTTAGAAGATACAACAGTCCTACTAAAGAAACTGCTTACACTACACTTTTCCGTCAGTTTTCGAGTATTGCTGAGCATTATGGGAACCTCACCAGGTGGGACTGACGGAGGAGACAGTAAAATTTCAGAGGACAGATCGTTTTGTATTATCGCGATAAAGGGTAGAGAGTGTCTCGGAAATGATGGACGAGTTGGGGTGTAAATCATTCACAGAAAGGCGTTATTCGTTGTGTCGAAATCTACTTGCGAAATTTTTTTAAACTTTCTCCTCTGGATGTGAACATATTTATTGCACCCACCTACACATGCAGACATGCACATAAAATAAATCATATCGAAAACGGATAGATTTAGGTGTTCCTTTTACCCGCATGGTATCAGAGAATGGAACGATAGAGAAATATGAAAGGCATACCAGAAATCGAGCCCGCGAGAAAATGTGGAGCAAATTTTTGATTAGTAAGCGGCTATGACCTACGTCTTGGCACCAACAGTATCTGTCTTTTCCCTTCCACAGGCGCTTTGCCATAAATAGTGTGGTAAAGAGAATTAAAACAAATACGATTTGTAATGGAACCGAATACTTTTCATGATTGCATTGGACAGCCCTCGGAAAGAACTTGTTAATAATGTCTCTGAACCTTTTCGCAAAATGTTCATGAAATGTACTAAAATTGGAAAGCAACGTGGCAGGAGTCAGCTGTTGAGGTGTAAAATCCGCCTACCAGACGGTCATACAAGACGTGTAGTCACAATGCAGCAGGACTGGCATACATAATTAAGATGGAACATTTCCTAAGCGACATAAATACTGGATCAACTCTGATTTCTCTGGTTTGAACTACGGCATATGATACCTTCGGAAAAAAGCGTGGGCGAAGTTGAATTTGTATTTTAAAAGCAAAAATTCCCCATTTTTATTCCATTCTCGGATCTCAAGAAAAAATAAAACGATAATAATAAATAAGTAAGGTTTACTCTATGGGTACCATCGTTTTTCTTTCGTAGTAGATGGAGCTGTAATTCGTCATATTAAGTGTGCTCCATCACATTACGCACTGCAAGAAATTTTAAAGAATTTGCAAATGAAAAACGCACTGCACAGAGACTTTGTGTATCGTTAATTTTAGCTTCTACAGTGTTGTGTATGAAATGCAAGTAATACATGGAAACTATATTAAAAATTGCAAGCCAAACGATATTCCATTTTCTATATCCTGTATTTTGCCACGCGAGGCGCACCCAATTCCAACTATGCATATTGGGGGGGGGGGGGGGGAGGTCATATGGTCATAATAACCGTTATATTTTAAGTTATCGAAACAAGATTTTTGCAAACAATAGCTCGCAATGATTCACATCACTTGTAGTCGAATGATTTTTGTTCGTCATTATATGGAAATAAATCGTCTACAGAAGTGAAAGGGGACTTAACTACGGGGTCATAAGTCCCTAAGCTTACAAACTACTTATGAACTAGCTAAGACTAAGGACGGCACAAATATCCATGCCCGAGGGGGGATTCGAACCCCCGACCGTAGTGGCCGTGCAGACCGAGACTGGAGCGCCTCAGTCCTCTCGGCCACCGCGGCCGGCACAAACTATTCAATAGTGTTTATAGTTAGGTTTACCGGAAGCTTTAAAAACGTACAGGTTGTTGCATGTTGGCAACAGTGCTTCCATGTAAATATTGTGTCGCGCATGTAATGTGCAGATGACGTATCAAGTCTTTTAGGTTGTGATCCTGCGAATTACACGTTAATGTTCTGTGACGGTTGTAACAAGCGATCGATGCAACTTGTGATCTTCCAAACTTCGAATGAGGGCAAAATCGTTGGTGTTAGATCAGCGGAAGACAGTGTAACGAAAATATCTGAACTGTTCAATGTCTCACGAGTGACAATATCCACGGCAATGACAGCATACACAAAATAAAGTAAAACATCAGCGAAGAAGAGACCGACTACATTAGATTAGATTAGTACTTGTTCCATAGATCATGAATACGACACTCCGTAATGATGTGGAACGTGTCAGGTTAATGAAAGGCGTCTTTACAAATTATTGCTTTGTACTAAAATTACATGACAATAGATTTTTTTATTTTTTTCTGATTTACTAATTTATATTTAAAAATTCATCAATAGTGTAGGAGGAGTTGCCATTCAGAAATTCTTTTATTTTTAAATGCTAGTTGGCTATCTGTCAGGCTTTTGATGCTGTTTGGTAGGTGACCGAAGACTTTTGTGGCAGCACAATTCACTCCTTTCTGTGCCAAAGCTAGGTTTAACCTTCAATAGTGAAGATCATTTCATTCTTTCTCCTAGTTTTGTAGTTATGTACACTGGTATTGTTTTTGAATTCGATGGGATTGGTAATGACAAATTTCATAAGTGAATATATATACTGAGAAGCTACTGTGAAGATCCCTAACTCTTTAAATAAGATGGATGAGCTCCAGCAATTATTCTGATTACACACTTTTGTACAATGAATACTTTTTTACTCAGTGATGCATTACCCCAGAAAATAATGCCATACGAAAGCAGAGAATGAAAATAGGCGTAGTAAGCTAATTTACTGAGATGTATGTCACCAAAATTTGCTATTACCCTAATAGCATAAGTTGCTGAACTCAAACGTTTCAGCAGATCTTCAATGTGTTTTTTCCAGTTCAACCCCTCATCAATGCATACACCTAAATTTTTTGAATGTCCTACCTTTGCTACAGATTTCTGATCAAGTCTATAGTTATTAATGGTCTCATTCCATTTACTGTACGGAACTGTATGTACTGTGTTTTATCAAAATTTAATGATAGTCCATTTGCTGAGAACCACTTAATGATTTTCTGAAAGACGTCGTTTACAATTTCTTCAGTTAGTTCTTGTCTGTCAGATGTGATAACTATACTTGTATCATCAGCAAAAAGAAACGAACACGAAAAAGGGTTGTCGACAGACAGCACAAAACTTCCGCAGCAAAAGTGACAGCAGAACTCAACACTCACCTGAGTAACACTGTTTCGACAAACACAGTGCGGCGCAAACTCCACAAAGGCAAGATTCATTTAAGGGCTGCAACGGCGAAATGTCTTATCACGGACGCCAATGCTAAGATGCGAAAATCTGATACTACAAGCATAAAAACTGGACACATTGGAAGAATGTTGTATGGTACGATGATTCGTCGTTCACATTGTTTCCTTCTAACAGCCGAGTTTAAGTATGGAGAATCACAAAAGAAGCCAACGATCCGCACTGCCTGCTTCCTACCCTCAAGCGTGGGAAAGGTTCCGTTATGCTGTGGGCCGCTATGTACTCACTGGTCCTCTTATTCTCATCACTGGCCGGATGACTGCGAATGAATAACTCTACCTCCTCATCATGTTATTACCATGACTAGGCTTAGATCCATACTCCACAAGCCACCTGACGGTGTAAAGTGGAAAGTACTTTGTATATCATTGTCACTACTTCCTCCTATCCCAATCACTTATGGTTCGCGGGAGGCGGAAAAAATATTGGTTGCCTTCTCAAGTATGCCCTCGGAACTTCGCCAGACCCCGCTCCGCAATACAGAACGTCCTCATTTAGAGTATGCAAGCGAAGTTTCCTAATAATCTCTGTGACGCTATCGCTGTTACTAAATGAGCTTCTAATGAACGGTCCTGCTCTCCACGTATTCTATCGCTCCTACCTAGTAGTATCCCACACTGATAAGCAACGTTCAAGAGTTGGCCTAACGATTGTTTTGTAACGTACTTCCCTTGAGACGAACTACACTTCCTGAGGATTCTCCCAGTGACTCTCACTCTGGCATCTGCCTTAACCATGATTAATTTTATATGGTCGTTCCATCTCAAATCGCTCCTTATTTCTACTCTCAGATTCTTTATGTAAGTAACTGCTTCCATGTTCGTCTTGCTATTGCATAGTTATCTATTAAAGGATCTTTCTGTCTACGTATCAGCGAATGCAGCTACGACATCGAACACACCAGCCAATGAAGAATTACCTCTGCACGGACAGTGAATCTGTCCGCGTCCGAACATCAGCGAGAGGGACATCGACGGACTACACTTGGATCTGTGAAAATGGCGAGGGTCCAATGTTACGTTGGCGACAACGTACCTATAGGTCGTCTTGTTCTTTCGTGTTTTGCGTCCTTTGGAAATTTTATGAACTATTGATTATTTTAATAAATGCGTAATAATGAAATACTATATAGCATATTGTTGCACGGAACTCAAAAGGGTAGGAAGTAGAGGTCACATGTATAGACGACTTAATTCTTGTTCAGATTTGTGTTTCTTTGAATGAATACATTTCAGTGATGTATACAGTTCTTAACGTGTTAAGAGAATGGATATGCACTCTTTATGGAAAATCATGCTGATATCAGACGCCTGGAATATGTTGTTTTTACACTTTTATTTACCTTTATACAATAGTATAATTTATTCATTAACTCTTATTAAGAGGTCCAGATCACTGCTATAATTAATATTTTTATTTATTAAAAACAGCTGTTTCAGCAGTTTGCCATTTTCAAGTGCCTGCGATTATGTAAGAATAACAAATTACTTTTTTGTATTGTAAACGAGTTACATAAGTAAAAATTTTCTACTTACGGCTATGATGGTCTAGCGTCATATATAACATATGGCATAACTTATTATATAATCATACTTTATAGCAGTATGTTATTTGCATTTCGCTGCTGTACTTTTTGCAGCCAGAGATGTTAATTATATTTTAATTTTATATTTTGTATAAACACGTTTTTTTTTTTTTTTTTTTTTTTTTTTAATGTATCAGTGTGCCAAAGATGTTTCACAATGTAAATAACTATGATACCAGAGATGTTTAATAGATCAGAGGGTTATTTTATTAGCTATTTATAATAGCTATTGTTGGTTTGTTATGTACTCAGCCTTTTTCGTCGATGAAGCCGATAAAGTTAACTCAATAAATTTTATGTTTAAAATCCGTGTGTTCATTAAGCACTTTGTCTGGATAATTTTTAGTGTGAATATATATCTCGATCTCTTTCAAAATAATAATCACTGGTCCCTTTGGAACTTTATATGAAATAGTAGGTGCACTATCGATGTTTTGAGTTGAATGTTTTTCATTTTTAAGGTGTATATAAAACTTGACAGGTTGTTTTCGCTTATTGTGATGTGTTTGCGAAATCGTGTGACGAAATTGCGTCCCGTCTGACCCACATAAAAGATATTGAAGTGGTTACAAGTGCTTTTGTAGATTCCTGATGCCTGGTATGGAGAATTTCTGGCAGTTGCGAAATGTAGTTTTGTTCTTAAATCGTTGCTGGTGCGAAAGGCGAATTTAATTCTTGTATTTTTAAAGAGTTCGTAAATTTTGGTGGAAATTTTACCTAAATATATTGTGGGTATATATTTAAATTTAATACGAATTCTGTTTTCTGTAACAAGTTGGATGTCTTTGTGCACTCTGTCTTCTTTTGGTGTTAGATGTTTGTTATAACTGTGTTATAATTGTAGGATCAAAGTTGTTTCTGTACGCTATGTACTGAAGAATTTCAAGTTCTTTACTAACTGCTTCCTTACTTAGGGGTAAGTTGATACCTAAGTCTGTTAATCATTCATTTGAAAAATACTAATTTATATGACGTGGGCTGACGTGAGTCAGCATTTATGATGCAATCTGTAGTTGTTGGCTTTCTGTATATTTGAAAGGTATGTTGATTGTTATTTTTAGTAATAGTTAGGTCTAAAACATTTACTGAATTATTAATTTCTACCTCGATTGTGAATTTTATATTAGGGTGTAGGTTGTTAAAGATCTGATAAATTTCTTGTATGTCATCATTAGTTCCATTTATAAGCATTAACGTGTCGTCAACGTATCGAAAGTAATAAAGAATTTTGCTTAAAATTTGTCTCTTGGATGTGACTAATTTATCTCCTAGGGTATTTAGGAAGATGTCCGATAATGTACTTGCTATACAACTTCCCATGGCTACACCATCTGCATGAGTATAGATTTTACTATTAATTCGAAATAGTTCTGTGATAAGGTGGTTGTTAGAAGGTTAATAATTTCGTTTGTTCCCCTAATGGAAAATTTTCTGTATCTTAGTAAGTTTTCGTTTATGATGTTTCTTTAATTGTAATATTGGTATATGGGTTTTTGATATCCAATGAAACAAATGTGGAATTTGGTGGGGTAACGAAATGTTATTTAATAAATAATTAATAAAAAAATTTGCAAATGCAATATGGCTGCGTACCAGGTGCGGCGTTCTTCTTTCGGACAAGTTCGGTCGCAAAGAAGACTCCTCACCGACCTATAATAAGTCACCCATTCTGCCGCTATGTGGCAGGCCATCTACGCTGGAGTTTCACAGTTTTGTGTTATGGTTATCTGAACTACTAGCCACTGTATAAGTCACTCCAAAGTTGACCTGATGCAGCAACAGTGAATCCATATTTGAATTGAAAAGCCGTCTCTTGCGAATTATTAACGGTTTCGTGCTTTTGACGCATCATCAGAAAACTCAGCAACAGCTGGATGGAATTAGTATTAAAACACACGATGATCAGCGTTTTAGACTATCCGAGGCTGTAATCAATCCAAAAGCATCGTCAAGCGTGGAAAGATGTGGGGCAAAAAGTTCCACATAAGCAGAGTTGTGTTGGATAGGTCCGCGTTCACAAAATGAATATAGATACATCAGATGAGCAAATGTTACTGCGCGGAGAGCTGATAATCAAGTCTGACTTGACCACTCACCCCAATGTGTTCGGGTGGAGTAACGTAATAGCATTGCGTTTCGTTTAGCGTAGCAAAATAAAAAGAAAAACACCCTTGCAAGAATCTGTGTTGGAAGCGACGTTGCTTTTCTATTATGAGGTCATAAGGAGTTTCTAACGAGTAGTTTGTTCATATAAGGAGTTCTAATCACTCCGAAACTTTTGACAACCAAGCAGTTTCTAAGGTTTGTGTACACAGCCTGTAATTAATGCTAATTTTCAGGACAGATGTCGGCCATTGATTAACAGTTGATTTTTACGAAAGCAACTACAACAAACGATCAGAAATTTTACAGTGTATATACGTAATACTGACAACTGGACAGTTTGACAGATTTACCAATATGTTTGAGCTCACTTGGACGCTGCCGAAGCCATCGCACGCCATCCGCTAGGGCAGCTGGATATAGACGGGCGTGCCCATCAACTTCTGCTGTATTAGCAGCTTCCGCCGCCATTTTTGTTCCCAGCGGTGACAAGAGTGAGCTTCTCAAAAGGCGGAGTTCTTTGCTGTTATTGCTTTGAAATATCGCTTGCTTCACTTTTAATACATATATCAAGAAGTAAATAAAGATTTGGATTATATATTAACTAGCTGTAAACCCGGCGTTGCCCGGGTGTTTATTTATTCTACACTCACGTAGTCCACCTCCCCTTCCCTCCTCTATCTGCAGTCATCTCTTTCTTTCCCATGTCTCTGTTCGTTTCCACCTTTCCCTTTCTCGGCAATGTTTTTTGCAAGGCACCGTCTGTAATATACCATACGAACATGTATGCACCTTCGTCTTGGTATAAGTGTCATATGTGCAAAAATTCAACAAGATCTGAGAAAACCTATTCCTTTTGTCAAAGTTTGTATGTTAAGTACTCTCCACGTGCACCGAACGAAATTTTATACAGTGACATTCGTCTTGTTTTTATGATGAAGTGTGCGAAATTTCATAAATATCGGAACAAAACTACAGATTTGTATGCAATAGAAACAGTCACATTGAAAAACGCACTTTGTTGTTCTCAAATTTTCCAGTTTTATTTCATACAACCTGTGTTCTGAGAATAATGAAAACAACAAAAAAAGGATCTGTGAAATCGGTCGAGCCGTTCTCAAGTTATGGCGCGACCAACATACTTAGGGATCCATTTTTATCTTGCAAGATACTCTCCCCCCATGCACCGTATGAAACTTTAGGTAGACGGTGACCTTCCTTTCGAAGGTCAAGCGTGCAAAGTTTCGTGAAGGTCGGAATGAAATTGTAGATTTCGTCAGTCTGTAGGAAAAGCATCCTCCGCCATGCATTCTTCATTCAGTCCTATCGTAAATACTTTCTTAGCTAACATCTTCTACCTTTAAACTACATACCGGCATAATTTCAGCTACATAGGTGCAGTAGTTTTAGAGATTTCGTGTTTAGTAAGTGTCTGAATGAGTGTCCTTTTCCTTTTATATAAAGAGAGATTTGCCCACCTGTGTGTGTATCTGGAACAATTTTTTTGGACTGGACAACTCAATTTTATTTGATGCCAGATGCAGTTCCATAGCATCATAATAACTCTACCATTTTCGAATGTGATGTGATAAATTAGATCAGAATACAATCCCAGGTCTGTGATTTTTTTTTACGGAATATTTTTCAAAATTCATATAAAATCCTTTTCCAAAGCACAAGCTATGGAAGTACATTACCGTGATAAACTAGGATGCAATAAACGATTTATGAATAAGAGAGGAATGGATCACTGAAAATATTTGGTATTGCTATCAAATTCAATCGTTTCCAACAATTTGCACCCGCCGTCCGGCCAGTACAGCTCCACGACGCTATACAATAGGCAACCCGCCTACATCTGCAGGGTATATTCTCCGAACACAGTCTGGATGCTTCAGCACGAACTCTGTTGAACTTCAGACATCAGATCGCCAAGATGACCGTTTCCTTTCAAGTGTTTGCGTTTCTTAAAGTTGCGTCTTGTAGTGACAGCCGAGGCTTACTCATTGACGTTTATTTTTCACTTCTTATTATACAACTTTAGTTATTTCAACTGATAATCAAGTTATAATATTATGGCGAACGAACAATAAAAAAAAAAAAAAATAAAAAAATAAAAAAATAAAAAAAATGATAAAATATAGTATAAAATATTAATATGATAAATACAGTTAAGAACTGTAAAGAACATTTTTATTTATGGCATAACGCCAGTAGCTAAGACGTGTTTTAGTTAACAAGAAGGCGGAGAGAAATTAAGAACTGCGATAAAAAGTGAACGTGACATATTCTGCGATTGGTTGAACTGGCGCCAGTAGAGGCGGACAGAAAGTTTGGTTCTCTCGTTTAGGTCGTTGTCATGATAGGCCTTGTTTGCTATCTTGCCAGATTAGATTTATATGTAGGGCACATGCTGGAATATGTTAAACTATGTTTTAACCCTTTATAGGACAGAACTCTTTTTATTTGAAAGGTAATATATTTATTGCATCTCCTTTGGCTTATATAGGCATGTAATATACTAAGAATTATTTTAAGTTCATTTTACTTGGAAATTAAAGGAAAAAATAGGTCTGTTGATGTACACACCACTATCCAGGGGGGGGGGGGGGAGACTAATGTGGATGGTGGTCATATAAAAGACCAACTTCTTATATTTGCAATAGATAACTAGAACATGGCATTTCGAATGCAAAGAAAATACAATTTATTAAATAATTTACTGAATTACAAAAGTTGAACAAATTACAACGTAAAAGCCATAAAACATGACTAAACACCATGAAATATTACAAATGCCAGTAGTGAACTTGTTATTTAAGGTTAATAATAATCTCTCTTCATTTATCTAACCTCTTGGCCTTCTTTTTACATTTCAGCATTTAAAAAAAATATAATATGATCCATTTTATTTCAGCTAAATGTCGACCTCCATCGTGGCGCTGAACGGGAACAATTGTTGGAGATGTGATCTGTGTAACACCGATTCCATCTAAGGATATAAAAATTTCGTCTAATTCCACACGTCCCTGAGATCTGTCAAATCATTAAATTCTGTCGGGATTTGTGATTTTGGGCTAGCCATGATCAATGTTCAATAAATCGGCAATCTGCTCTCCTACAGTTGGTTTCTTCCGCCGCCACCCACATATTATCATCTTATAAATTGTGGTGGCATCACGTAGAAAGTAATGCATTAAGAGTGAATTTATTTTGTGTACTGCTACGCTTAAATTTAGTTTCAATTTCAGATTTTCAAAATTTCAATTAAATATTTCGTCTTTGCAGTTTGCATTCACGATTGATGATTTGGTTCCGTTTTAACTAGAGCTTTCTTTTGCGTGCAGTACGTAAAGATAATGTTAGATTTTGCTTTTACGTGAAGTTTCAACTGAATCTATTAAAAAAAAATGCTTTCGTCATTTCATTTGTCTCCCTAACTCTTAATGTTTTACATTTCAAAGTCTCATCTAACTACATTTGCAAGAAGTGCTTTGTCTTTACCAGTTAACCCTTTAGTGACCAGTGGGAAATATGGTTCCCACTTATTTGTTTTCGCTATAATTTCAGTGTTCCCACTTCTAACTTGTGCTACCACCTCTTTTAGAGTGTGCTAATTACATATAGATTTTCAGCAGGCGCGCGAAAGTGGTTGTATTTCTACATTGATAGTTACGTCAGTGGAGAAGCGCAGTTTTCGCGCTTTTCTTTTGCGTGTGAAGTGACTTGTGTTGTATTTGTCTACTTTTATATTTACGAGGGAGATAGTATTCGTTATATTTGCTGGATATCAATGAAAATTACATAAATATTGCAAGGTAAGTTAGTGGGAACTTGGTTTTCCAGCGAATGTGTGTGAAGTGCAGTGTGTATGGCTGTGCAATCGGCATTGTGGTTATTGTTTGTTTCTTATTGTTTAGAATGCTTAGATCCATGTCAAAAGAGGTTTTGAGACTTTTTTACACTATCAGAAGATTCAGATGTCGATACTGGCTGTGATGAAGATTTTGAGTCACCAAAGACTTCGCAGATTTTGAACAAAAGATGGAAGCAGAAATGAAGTATTCTGTCCATTGGCTGTGGCAGAGAACAATAAAATAATGGAAGGGATGGATCGATTTGATCAACTACCAGAACTGTGTGCTGTAGGTCGTCGTTCATGGAAGTGGTGGCACAGACTATTTTTCTTTCTTGTATATTTGGCAGTTGTCAATGTCTACATTATGTGGTAGTTACAGAAGCATGCCAGCTTATATTTAGATTGCATTTGGCAAGGCAGCTCATCTCCCGCTTCTCAAGTCGTAAGCAAAGAGGAAACACCAAAACGGCTCACTACCAGTATAAATGAGGAAAGCTTGTTGTGTTCTTATATCAAATAGAGTAGTGTAGTGTAGTGCCGTGTACTGCTGTATCATGTTGTATAGTGTAGCCTAGGACAGATACTGGTATCATGAGATTTTTAGATTCTGAAGGTAATTTAGCTCTGCACCAGATAACCATTGTTAAATATATTTGTCTAATATTTTTAATCTATTGCGACTAATCAATTGCTTTCTTTATTCATTGTACTATCATTAGTTTCCTCATTCACTTTCTCATCCAGCCCCTCCTCTCCTCAACCAGACCTGCTGGCTGGTGAAGCCCTTGGGGTAAAATAACAGGATAAAAGAATGTTGCGTAGTGTTTCAAATGTAGTGTTCACTCTACCCGCTTCCGTCTCCAGCAACTTTAAAATAAAAATGAAGACGGGTGGTGGATGTTGAACTCTTCAGATGCTAAGGGAGCAACAATCCCGTTTCCGTAACACATCTTTACAAATGAAAGGCGAGTTTCAAAACAATTGGTGTAGACTGTATTAATTAGCAAATTATCTTCGTGTTATTGCGAAATAAACTCAGAAGTCAGTTATCCTGTAAGCAAATAAGAGCTTTACTTTTAATATTGACGATGAGATGGAACTGTGCATTCGTAAGTACGATGTGGGAGCTGCTGTTGTCCTTTAACGACAGTGGATATTTTTTTTTAAACAAAAAATTGTAACTTTTACGAGATTTGATGTTCAACCAGAAGTAATGCATTATTTAAAAAGACGTCGCCGTGAAAAAGGGTAATAACTTTTTAAGAAATGGAGGGTATATATCTTTACTTTTTTAAGAGATGAAACATGTTGACATAAAGTAGCCCAAGTGTAGGAAACTCTGCTGCAACTGCATCGCCATCAGTCTGTCTTATGAGTCGCTCTGACAGTCAACAGCAAATATATAATGGCGTATTTTATTGTGTATATGACGGCGTATTTTGTTGTGTATATTTTTATAGATTTTATATCTGACTTGCCATCTGCACTGTCAACTATAATGTGGAGCACTTCTACAAAGTCATAAATGACGTAAGATACCAGGTATGTGATTGACATGTCAAATGTTATCAGTGTTATATTTCAGGCAACCGTATACCTTTTACTTCTTTATCCATAGATCAGACGACGGTACATCTGCGTGCCGATACTGGTCGTCAGAACAAATAAATAGAATTTTTTTTTGCCATCTTAGCAAAATATTAAGTTTTCTTCTGGCAGTCTCTATTTTTTATATTAGTCTCCCTCCCAGGTGCAAACTGGATGGTCGGTCGCAAGTAGATATTCTTTCGTTTGTTAAGTGGTTCATCCAGAAAGTTCATATGAACACTGGACTATAAACCAGACCTCAGTCCGTGCTACGGCAGTTAAAAGAATGTAGCCGACAGACGACGAATTCGATGGTGTGTCAAGGCAATTGGCAACGATAATGAAATTACTTATAGTTTTCCAGTTTTATTTAATGAAATATATGCACTAACAATTACATAAAAATATAAATACGTCTGTTAACAGTTGAAAACACTGAATTTTATAATGCAACAAATTTTCACTTCATTTCTGTTACACAGATGACATAACACAAAAGTAATACTTTCCATATTTAATTGAACACAGCAATTTTAATTATTATAGTATAATGGAATTACAAAAACTTAAATACTTTCAGACAATCAATTACACTGAAAATATAACTTTTAACAGAAAGAATCTCATAAGAATAAAACATACTGGTGCAAGTATAATTCTCTTCTTTGAAACATAAATTAAAGATACCAATTAAAGAAACTCTAAAATTACACATGTGTAAGATACATATAGATTCTTGCAAATGAAATGGGGAAAGAGATGTAGTTTCAAATTTGCAGTCTATGCCTTTTCCATTGTTATTTTATAATTACTGGATCAAGAAATAACAAGTGGCAAGTAAAAATGTTTCTTAGTTTGCGGAAGACTAAACAGCATTAAGGACGTTGGTTAGGAACGTTGATATTTTGAAAGTCTATATTATATTAATAAGTGGAATGTATTAAATTAGGAAAAACATTTGAACATGTTTACAGATGAGGAGTCAATGCCTACCTTTCAAATACTTAAAGACTTAACCCTGATTCATTATTATTGGAACTGTAGAAGAAAGATTATATAATTTGCAAGATTCATGAAATGAACAATACTGCAGTTTCTCTATCAGATCTCTTAGATTTCTTCACTCTATCCTAGTACTTAAATTATTGGTCACTGTTATATTGGTTTTATACGAAAGTAGTTGTTTTCTAAATAAAGTGTGCAGTTAGTCTGATTACCTTCCACAGCATATAGAGAGTGGGAAAATTGTCTTATTTTTAATCAGTGTAACACCGCCCACAACTCAAACTATTCATGTTGGATTAAAATCCTTTGCAAATATAATAACTGTATTACTACGTAATCAAAATGCCGTAGTACAAATGTCTTTTTTCACAGATAGTAAAGTGCTTTTGATGGAAGTAAAACAGAACACCTATTTCACCTCATAAAAGAGGTCTGTTCTACATATCTTTCGTTAATGTTGAGTAAATTACTATCTCTCGTCCATTTTTCTGAAAATATCTAATTACATGTTTTAAACATCACATAATGGAACAGAAATATTCCAATAACAGAAGTACTTAAAGTGTGAATCGAGTACAGTATAGACATGATGACTAGGAAATCACAACACACAAAAACGTACATTTTGGTATTTTGGCCTAATAATGCAATTTGCAGAGATATTTTTTGCGACAATACGACTTGCGCTAGCGCAGCAAGTCTATATGTACTACCGACACCGTAAACCTAGCTCTAAACTCGAAAGCTAGACGTCGTCAGTTTCACTGAAAACATTGAATATTTTTTTACTTAGAGCCTTGGCCATTAAATACTCACTGGATGTGTCTGTATGAAAACCGGCACTTTTTGGACCATGTTCCATAGTATTAAATAGAAATATATAAATGTTTGAGTATGTATACAAGGCACAGTTATTAATATCAAGACATATTAAATCACACTTTCACATGTCAAGGAGTCTGCTACGAACAGGTTAGGCAGAAAGGCTGTGGGTTATAGTCTAGGAATGTATTTCATATGCATCTGATATGATGCCAGAATCTCAAGTACGACAGTTGCATCACATTTTAAAGATTCTTCAGAAATTAATTACATAGTAAAATGCACAAGTAAAGAGATGTACTTCACCGCATCGAAAAAATCTTAAAAATACTGAAAAAGTTCATATACATACATTTCAGACACCTGTTTGCGACGAGGATTCTTACCGTTCCGCCATCCTGAAATGAAAATAGGAAATAAAACTGTGATATGATGGATAATAATGATAAAAAAAATCAAGGAAAATAAGTATAAGAAATACACTATTACTCCAAAAAGTGACATGTCTTGTCTGAATTAGGCTGATCAGGTTCTGAACATTTAAAAACATTATTCTTACACTGGACCTTTTGGTGCTGGCTGGTTATGAAAAGGAATCAAGTCTAAAATTATTACTTGAAAAACAATGACACGACAAGACAACCTTAGTGATGAAAAATGGAGAGCCGGCCGCGGTGGCCGAGGGGACTGAGGCGCTCCAGTCACGGTCTGCACGGCCACTACTGTCGGGGGTTCGAATCCCCCCTCGGGCATGGATATTTGTGCCGTCCTAGTTCGTAAGTAGTTCATAAGTAGTTTGTAAGTTTAGGGACTGATGACCCCGTAGTTAAGTCCCATAGACTCTACAAACATTTGAATGAAAAATGGAGAATTGTTCTTCTGTAATTCTGGTAGTATTGTATTATTTAATAATGCGAAAAAGTCCGTTTAATGTATACGTCTACACAAACAGGAAAAGATCGCATTCCATATACAATGACATACACTTTTGTTTCAAAAAGTTGGCGGACAATTAGTTACCGACGAAGAGCAGGGTATTTTAAACACTGACGGCTGAAGTATATTTGTAGTAGCTAATCCAGTTCTTTGTCCTGCAGAATGCATTTCTATTTATTGCTATGGTATTACGAAATTATAAATCTGCTACGCTCCTCGGTTGCACAG
Organism: Locusta migratoria; assembly: GCA_026315105.1. NCBI lineage: Eukaryota > Metazoa > Arthropoda > Insecta > Orthoptera > Acrididae > Locusta > Locusta migratoria. The sequence continues at coordinate 257,985,554 of CM048745.1, read as the reverse complement.
TGGTACAGTGCCAGACTACAAATCCAAAGGTCGCGGGTTCGATCCCCGCCAGGTCCTAGGATTTTTATCTGTCACTTTCCACTTCTTTCACCTCTGGCAGTATTGCTCATGTGAAAAATACCGAGTAGCACCGTGGTTCGGAATTCAAGTTAAACTGTAGGTCCCCCTATAACTGGCTGGGTTAAGTCAGTTCGAAGGTCGCAGGAAGGCAAAGGCATACCACCTCCAAACAGGACCAAGCCTAGTAAAGCATTGTGGTGTTCAAACCAATCTTCGGATTGTTGACTGCTTTACTTTTAAAATCTGCTACATCAATAATATAATGAGAGCTGTGGCGAATACGGCATATACTCTCTGCGGGGAGAGGGCAGCAAGACTAACGTAAAGATAAGCATGAGGAAAACATCAAAATTTTTTTATTTAGAAACCAGGTAAATGATTCTATTCTGAAAACGACATAACCAAGCGCGGAGCATGTATCAGAAAAAAAAAAGAAAAAAAATGACGTACGCTGCCACACAATTTGCAACAGCTACCAAAATCGTGTATTCGCCACCGCCCTACTCCCCTCACCATACTGTCATCCACGACGATGCCTTCACGCATCATTCATTAATTCAGATACCGTACTTTTCTTATCTGTATTCATTATTTCGGGGAGGTGGGGAGGAGCAGCAGCTCTCCCCCCTTACATACGCTACCAAAAATGTTCAAATGTTTGTTAAGCTTATGGGACTTAACTACGGGGTCATCAGTCCCTAAACTTACAAACTACTTATGAACTACCTATGAACTATCTTATACTAATATCCATGCACAAATATCCATGCCCGAGGGGGGATTCGAACCCCCGACCGTAGTGGCCGTGCAGCAGACCGTGACGGAAGCGCCTTAGTCTCCTCGGCCACCGCGGCCGGCCATACGCTACCGAATGAGTATAGGTTACTATTCATTATGAAGACGATCGTCGAGTGGCAGACAGGCGCAAGGCGCACCGAAAATAATCACACGCACATTTACGACATATTACCATATATTTAAATCTTAAGAGACTTGGAGATGGCAACTTAGAATTGCCGAAACAGGTCTAAATAAAGCAATTTTAAACTAGAGATCTGGGCTCCTGTGCTCATGCAGATTCCATTACAAGATATTAGATTGCAAGCCCGGATTGAATGTCAAGCATATAAAATATGTTCGGTTTATTCATATATATAAGAATGCCGTTTGAATTGAAAAACACTGCACAGACGTGGATATCAACTGAGGATGGGAACTACTACTGTGTGTATATCTACATCTACATACATACGCCGCAATCCACCGTGAGACGCGTGGCGGAGGGTACACAGTACCACTACTAGATATTTCCTTTCCTATTCCACTCCCAAATAGAACGCGGAAAAAAAAGAATGCCGATATGCCTCCGTACGAGCCCTAATTTCTCTTGTCTTTGTGATCACTACGCGAAATGTAAGTATGTGGCAGCAAGATCGTACTACACTCCGCTTCAAATTCCGGCCCTCTAAAATTCCTCAGCAGAATTTCACGAAATTTCCTCCAGCGATCCCCAATTGAGTTGCCGGAGCATTTCCGCGACAGTCGCGCATTGGTCGAGCCAACCAGTGACAAACCTAGCTGCTCGCCTCTGAAACTGCTTCTATGTCTTCCTTTAAACTGATCCGCTGCGGATCCCAAACACTTGAGCAATACTCAAGACGTGGTCGTACAAGCATTTTATACGCAGTCTCCTTTACAAATGAAGTACATCGTCCGAAAATTCTCCCAATAAATCGAAGTCGGCTGTCCGCCTTACTCACAACTGACTTTACATGCTCGTTCCATTTCATATCGCTCTGCAATGTTACGCCTAGATATTTGAACGACGCGACAGCATCAAGAAGCTCACTACTAATGCTGTATTCGAACATTATGGGATTGTTTTTCCTACTCATGCGTATCACCTTACATTTTTCTACATTGAGAGCTAGCTGTCATTCTTCGCACCAACTAGAAATTTTGTCTAAGTCATCCTGTATGCTTTTACAGTCGGTTACAGACGAAACCCTCCCATACACCAAAGCATCATCATCAAACAGCCGCTAATTACAAGTTAGTCTGTCCATCAGATGATTTATATAGATAGAAAATAATAGCGGTCCTATCACACTCCCCTGGGGCACGCCTGACGATACACTCGTCTCTGATGAACAGTCGTCGTCGAGAACAACGTACTGCGTTCTATTACTTAGGAAGTCCTCCAGCCAGTCACAAATCTGTGAACCTATTACATAAGCTCGTATCTTCGTTAGCAGTCTGCAGTGTGGCACCGCGTCGAACGTCTATTTGAAGTCGAGAAAAACACAATCCGCCTGTTGCCCTTCATCCATGGCTCGCAACATGTCATGTGAGAAAAGGACAAGTTGAGTTTCACATGAACGATGTTTCCTAAACCTAAGCTGATTCATAGAAAGAAGGTTTTCCGTTTCAAGGAAATTTACTATATCAGAACTGAGAATATGCTCAAAAATTCTACATGAAACCGAAGTCAACGATATTGGCCTGTAATTGTGTGGGTCAGTTCTCTTTCCTTTCTTATAAACGGGAGCCACCTGCGCTTTTTTCCAATCACTAGGAACTTTGCGCTGAATTAAAGATTCGCGATAAATGCAAGCTAAGTAAGGGGCCAATGCCGCAGAATACTCTTTGTAAAACCGAACTGGTATTCCATCCGGACCAGCAAACTGTTTCGTATTTAGCTCTCTCAGCTGCTTCTCTACACCGGAAATACCTATTACTATGTCCTTCATTTCGGAATTAGTGCGTTGATCAAATGATGGTATATTTGCGCTGTCCTCCTGCGTGAAAGATTTCTGAAAGGTTAGGTTTAGAACTACAGCTTTCCGTTTTCTTTCTTCTATTAGTGCCCCGCAATTATCAACGAGTGACTGGATAGTGGGCTTTGAGCCGCTTATCGATTTTCCAGAATACCCTGATAATATACTGATATTATCGAATGATGCAATGCTACATCCCAGTTGTTTGACAAAATCAACAAGTATGCCATGATTATGATTATTGCGGCAGACGCAAGTAACGTTTCTAGGTCAAGCAGTGTCAGCATCTGGTATTTGTCCAAAGGACAAGACTGACGTTATAAGATACTTAACTCTGCAGAAAGACTGCCATCAGTTGAGAAGTTTCCTATGGGTCAACAAACTTTTATTGTGAACTCCTACCGGGACAACCCGAGGTGCAAGAGCCACGAACGACAGTAGTGGCAGGTAAAGAAACGAGTGAACACAGGACACGCTACGGGCCTTTGACTTAGTACAAACAACTTGAAAAAGTTCTGTTGGCAAGTCCCAGGCACGGTGCACCTTTAGCATCAGTGGTCCATAAAATCCAATAAGCAACTGGCGCTGTGTTCCATCATTTTGCGCGGAAGCAGTGGATAGGTTCGCTCATTAGCGCGAAGGTACCCGCACCCTGCATTATTATCTGGAGGCACTTCAGCCTGCGGAGTATTGATTTGATTTTTTCAGGGAAGCCGAAACAGTCTTGGTCCAACCCGCCACTGCCCGCACCGAAACTAAGTTTATTGTGCGGTATCGCTCCCTGTATGTCTAGTAAAGCCAACCAATGCCCTTGAACAGTGCAAGGAGTCCCTTTACCAGTTCTTTATTAGACACAATTTCTTCGGGTCTGGTTGTCCCAAATATTCAGTGCTTTTATTCTCCAATGCAATGCATTCGAAGATTAGATGTGATGCAGTTCTATCACCGTCATCAAAGATCCTACATTTAGGGTCCTCTTCTGTTATTCCAATTGTGCGTAGGTGTTTTTTGAAATTCCCATGACCTGTCAGCAATCCAACCATGAGTCTAATCTCTCTCCTGTTCAGACCCAGGATTGCAGAGCTTCTTTTAAAACATGGCTTTGGCATCATTACATTGCCATGTTTTTGTAATGGACTTTGGTCCAATATTCTACGTGCTGTCTTCTGAGCCAGTTACGTACCTCCAATTTGATCATTGCCTTGGTGATTGTCAGGACAGGTTCCGGTCCAATAAATGGAGTCTCTGCCCCCATCCTGGCTAATCTGTCGGCATGTTCGTTGCCACTGATCCCCGAGTGGCCAGGGACCCACAAGAGGTTTACTCTATTGCTTTCCCCTAGCTCCACCAGAACCCTGTGACATTCTGCAACAATTTTAGACCTTGTTGAAGGAGCTGCTAGTGATCTCAGGGCTGCCTGGCTGTCTGAATAGATATAGATGCTACGATCTTTGTAGCACCTACGAAAATTCTCCTGTACACACGCCCTGATGGCAGTGATTTCGGCCTGCAATACTGAGGCCAGTTTTCCTAGAGAGATGACGCCCTCCAGTCTTGGCTGCACCCCATATACCCCAGCCCCAACACCTTGGTCTGATTTTGACCCGTCAGTGAAGCAGACAATATCCCCCGTACGGTGTCTAACTATTTTCTCCCACTGCTCCCTGCTTCCAATTGTTATACTGAAAGGCTTGTTGAAGCAGTATGGGGTTATAATATAGTCTGCTGGCATTTCCCCAACCTAGCCTGTATTTACCTCACTCACTATTTTAGTGTGTGATTCTGGATATACCGAACAGTTCCAGTTGTTGCCAGATTTGAGTCTGTATGCACCAGCCGCTGCTTCCATCTTGACCCAAAGGTGTAATGGGGGCATTTCCAGCATGGTTTCCATCCCAGCAGTTGGTGTGCTGCTAATTCCGCCTGTTATGGCTAAGCAGGCTAGTCTCTGCACCTTACCAAGCTCCTTAGCAGCAACCTGCTGTTCTACCTTCTTCCACCACACGACCGCCCCATAGGTGATCCTGGGTCTAATCACTGCGGTGTATATCCAGTGCATACCCTTGGGGCTCTGGCCCCAATTTTTGCCACAAGCTCTCTTGGTACTTAGTAAAGTACCTTTAGCCTTGGAGCAAATATTCCTAATGTGAGGGGTCCATGTCAGTTTCTCATCTAGGGTAACCCCTAGATATTTCACTGTCCCCTTCACAGGTAGCGCTTCATTGAAAAGCTTTAGATTCCAACTTGAGTGTTGGATATGTTTCCTTGTGAATGGTACAACAACAGTCTTCTTAGGACTAACCCCCAGATCCTGTTTTCTGCACCAGTCTTGCACAATGTCCAGTGGACCTTGTGCCATATTCTTCACTGTGTCAGCAAATTTGCCAAGTATTACTATGACAAGATCATCTGCATATCCTTGGCAAAAGTACTGCCTAGAGTTTAATTCTCCAATGAGATCATACACCACTAGATTCCACAATAAAGGGGAAAGAACTCCTCCTTGCGGGCAACCCCTAGTGGTGTTGATTGCCATTTTTTCATCAATCATGGTAGCCTCTACTTTTCTTCCACTGAGCATGGCCCTAGTCCACCTACATACAGTGGTCCCTAGGTCATACACCTCTGCTGCCCTAACCATGGAATCTAAGTATGGAAGCGGAGTATAGATTGGGACGTCTATGGTTTCACTATAAGGGGGGAGGGGCACAAGCAGTCTTGTGAACTACTACTGAGCACGTTTTCCGCACGCTGCTTTGAGCAGCTAAGTATCAGCCTACACGCAATGGAAATAGTTCAGACATTGTAGCTAGAAACAGGCCAGACCCTGTCAATGATCTCTCTGTAGAGACACGGGTTAGTGATCATGATGTCATAGCGACAATGGTCATCAAATTTAATAAACCGGTCAAGGAGGCTAGCAAAGTGTTTTTGCTAAAAAGAGCTGATAAGCAACTATTAGCGTCCCAATTAAGGAATGAATGGACGTCGTTTAGTTTCGGTAGTGTGGACGAGGAATTATACACAAAATCTAAATGCATTGTAAATAAAGCACTTGAAAAATATGTGTCGACAATGTGGGTTAAGGATGGGAAAGACCAATCGTAGTTAAATAATATTCGAAAAATGCTGAGAAACCACTCTCCGTTCAAAAAGTGACAAACATATCTGTTCAAATGTTTGTGAAGTTTATGGGACGTAACTGCGGGATCATCCCTAAACTTACAAACTACTAATGAACTACCATATACTAAAGACAGCAAAAACATCCATGCCCGAGGGGGCGGGGGGATTCGAACCCCCGACGTGGAACGGCCTCGCGCATCGCAGCATAGCGCCTCAATGGGCTCGGCCGCTCCGTCGCGGCTCAAACATATCAAATCAGGCAAAAGTTATCTAGATATTCGCACGTCTATAAAAAGATATATGCGCGAAGTATACAATAACACCCTTATACCTTAGCAAAAGATCTTGCCGAGAACAGGAAAATATTCTGGTAGTATGTAAAATCGGTAAGCGGATCAAAGGCTTCTTTGAGTCACTCACTGATCATTCTTAGGTGTGATAGAAGACAGAAAAATGAAGGCCGAACTTTTAACATTTAAGAAATAATTCACGGTGGAGGACCATGCAAACATATCTTCATTTGTGATTCTTGAAGTTTTCCCGGCGGACATAATATTCCATCACCTTTCGGGAGTGCACCCGAGACAGCGACAATTCTTCGTCCGGTATTTCGGCTGCAAACCTTACAGCCATCTTCAAGGCGAGTCCAAGACTGAGTTCTCAGCGTCTGCGCGTGCCTATTTATACGGTAAATAACGTGATGCAACGCTACTGAGGATTAGAATGCGCATGCTCGAAGATATCACATTCGTAACTGCTGCGCTAGTCATAGATAATTATATACTTCAAAGATAACCTGTGAGCAGTGAGTGCAAACATAAACAGAGCTGTTACGTATCCACAGTGCTTACAAATGAATAAGAGCTGAGGTCTTAGCTGGTGGGCGAAAGATCACATCCACTTTATGTTTCTTCATGATTCTGGCTATTTTTGAAGACACATTACCCACGTATGGGAGAAAGGCTGTAGATTTCACATCCCTTTCCTCTTCATCTTTCTCCTGTGATTTATCTGGTGTTTTTATTTGCAAGGCTTTCTTAATCTGATGTTGCGAATAGCCATTTTTCTTTAAAACCGCCTCCAGGTGCAGGAGTCTTCGAAAATAGCCAGAATCATGAAGAAACAAAGTGGATGACATCTTTCGCCCACCAGATAAGACCTCAGCTCTTCTGGAATCTGTCAAAGATGATCTGTTATTGCGAAAAGCGGGGTTTTTATGAAATCCCTTGTGAGTGTGGAAAACGTTATATAGGTCAAGCCACGCGCACTGTGCAGGAACGATGCGTTGAGCACCAACGGTATACACGCCTTCTTCAGTCCAACAAGTCTGCAGAAGCCGAACATTGTATTTCTACTGGCCATTCCATGAATTACAAAGGAGTAAAGATTTTAACCACAGCTTCTACTTTCTGGGACTCAGTTGTAAAGGAAGCTGTACACATACAACTGGCGGACCAACTGCTAAATCGTGACGACGGATTTCATCTTGACAATGCTTGGAAGCCACTTATATCACGCCTTCGTTCTGAAAGAATGTCTGCGTCTTCTATTCCGATTGATGTTACCACTTTTAATGATTAATTATTCATTTGTAAGCACTGTGGATACGTAACAGCTCTGTTTATGTTTGCACTCACTGCTCACAGGTTATCTTTGAAGTATATAATTATCTATGACTAGCGCAGCAGTTACGAATGTGATATCTTCGAGCATGCGCAGTCTAATCCTCAGTAGCGTTGCATCACGTGATTTACCGTATAAATAGGCACGCGCAGACGCTGAGAACTCAGTCTTGGACTCGCCTTGAAGATGGCTGTAAGGTTTGCAGCCGAAATATCGGACGAAGAATTGTCGCTGTCCCGGGTGCACTCCCGAAAGATGATGGAATATATCTTCATTTGATGGTCGCACTAACTCCTAACTGGAGGACATAGTAATAGGTATAGGTGGTGAAGAGGAACAGCAGAGAGGGTTAAAAACAAACAAGCCGTCTGTCCAGTTGGGGTACCAAATCCGTTTGACAATGAGGACTACGCGGCATTGGCCCCTTAGTTTGCTTGAATTTATCGTGAAATCTTTAATTGAGCACAAAGTTCCAAGCGACCAGAAAAAAGCATAGGTAACTCCCGCATATAAAAAGGCAAAAGAATGGACCCATGAAATTACAGACCTATATCATTAACATTATTGTATACCAATCCACTTGTTTGTCTGTATAGAGACCAGAAGAAGGGCACTCAAGAGCCCGAAACCGGTCGTCTAAAATAATCACAAGCAACTGGTTGCTGAATTTTATTAATTTATAACATCAGTTTGCTGTAAATTCTTGAACATATTCTCAGTTCTAATGTTTAGAAAATTCCCTTGAGACGGAAAAGCTTCTGTCCATGCGTCAGCACGGCTTCAATCGTGCTAAAACCAGCTTGCCCTTTTCTATCATGACATCTTGCTTGCTATGGATAAAAAACAGCCAGACTGCATATTTTTATATTTTCGAAAGACGTTTGACACAGTATCGCACTATAGACTGCTAACGAAAGTACGAGCTTATGGAATATGTACCCAAATATGTGCACTGCTAGAATACTATTTAATTAATAGAACCCAGTACGTTATCCTTGATGACAAGTGTATATGAAAGACTGGGCTATCGTCAGGAGTGTCCCAGGAAAGTGGGATAGGACCGTTATTATTTTCTATCTATATAAATGATATGACGGTCAGAGTGAGTTGTCGGAGTACAGTACAAAAGGTACGCATTGGATTAACCCGAAACTATTTGCGAGAAAATTATACTTAGATACAAGCTACACAGTCAAGCAAATTGCAGCACTTACGTATCTTCCACATATTTTATTTTCGGTTGTTCCAAATGGTGATTTTCGACAATTTTCAATAGCCAAAAGTCTTTGTGTGAATGCAGCCGCATCACATTTCTGAAATTACCAAAAATAATTCCAGTTCTGTCATTCACACGTGTAATGAAAACATATAGCAAACTCGCAAAAGGATGTGCTAAATTTAGCAACAGTTTGTCCGTGCCTCACTTTCCGATAGCTTCGCTCTACTGCGGCGGGCTGTAAGGGAATCACCGCCACAAAAACGACTTGCAAATTGAAATTTGTGTATTGTGAGACAAGGGTACCGTGGAGCTTCAACTATTCCTAGTTGTTGACCACCTCGACTGTTGCCACTTCGAGGTTTTGTTGTTGTTGCTGTGGATGTGGCATTCACTCCAAAGACTGGTTTGATGCACTTCTCCATACTACCCTGTCCTGCGCAAGCCTCATAATATATATGTATATATAAATGTTTGTATGTCCTTTATGTTTTCATAAGCCATTCATTCGATTATGATGAAACGAAAATTTGGTGAGCTGTTCACCATACGCCCACGAAGGTTTCGAACCAGAAACAAAAGAGCACGAGACACAGCTCAGGAGATATGTCATAAATAACGAATGGCCACCTCGTGAGAAAACCTAGAGGCCACAAAACCTAGATTTATGCGTCAATTATTGGAAAATGGGAGTATTTAGGAACCTGCAACAAAGTTTGCATGTAATTTCGAACATTTATGAATTGTTTTGTAACTGAACCCTCCCCCCCCCTCCTCACAAAATGATGAGGCGAAAGGAAGTCTATCGCTCACAACAGTTTCGCTGTAGATGCCGTAAAACTGTTACTTCAGACATGACCTTGTATCAAATGAAGTTAGCATTTCAGATTTGCATGTTACTATTTATTTTTGTCTGCAACTCTCCTTTAATTCTCTTGCATCCAAAATTAAGCAATCTGTTTTCTTAATCTCTATCTATAAAAAAGCGAAAGGGCACTCACTCACTCATTGACTAAACACCAAATCTCGAAAACTACTTCACCTATGAAGCTGAAATTTGGTAGGAATGTAGTTTACAGGTAGAAAACGCCAGCTAAGAAAGTATTTTGTGATAGGTGCATGGCGGACTATACTTCTACATACTCACGAAATCTAACTTCCGATCTTCACGAAATTTCGCACGCTTGACCTTCAAAACAAGAGGAAGGTCACCGTCTACCTTAAGTTTCATACGGTGTACTGTGCAACATAAAAATGTATTCCTAAATACCTTGGTCACGCCATAACGTGAGAACGGCTCGACCGATTTCACAGATACTTTTTTTTGTTTTTGTTTTCGTTATTCTCAGAGCAAGGGTTGTAAGAAATAAAACTAGAAAATTTGTGAACAACAAAGTGCGTTTTCCAATGTGACCCTGCGTTTCTGCTGAGAGAGAGAAAGGTGGAAAAGAACAGAGAGATGGGAGAGAAAGAGGTGGATGCAGAGAGAGAGGGGAAATGGACTACGAGAGTGTAAGATAAATAAACAGTCGGGCTACATCGGGTTTACAGCTGGTTATTACTAAGAAAATAGGAATGCCCGTAAGTTAACCAGGAACAGCATACTGAACGCATTATCGTAGCCAACACAGACCGCAGTAGTGCGAGTTAATATGCCAACTAGCTCTGCCCATGATGAGGAGCTCGAAGAAATGTATTAGGAGATAAAATAAATTATTCAGACATTAAAGGGAGAGGAAAAATTGATTGCTATAGGGGACTGGAATTCGGAAAGAGAAGGAAATGTTGTAGGTGAATATGGACTGAGGAAAAGGAATGAAAGAGGAGATCGCCTGGTAGCATTTTGTGCAGAGCACAATTTAATAACAAACACTTGATTTAATCACAATGAAAGAAGGTTGTGTACGTGGAAGAGACCAGGAAGCACTGGGAGGTACCAGATTGACTTTTACATTGCTAAGGCAAAGGTTTAGAAACCACGTTTTAAACTGCACGACACATCCAGTAACAGATACTTATTCTGACCATAACTTATTGGTTATGAACAGTAGATTAGAGACTGCAAAAAAGTAGATGAGATGGAAACTGGACTAACTGAAGGAATCAGAGGTAGTAGCAAGTTTCAGAGGAAGCATTAGGGAAGGTTGGTTGAATCAGGGGAATAAATACAGTAGAAGAAAAGTGGGCAGCTCTGAGAGATAGGGTAGTGAAGGCATCAGAGGATCACACAGCAGAAGGACAAGGCCTAATAATAGAAATCCCTGGATAACACAAAATATAAAAATGCAGCAAGTGAAGCAGGCAAAAGGGTGGTGTACAGACGTTTGAAAAATGAGGTTGACAGGGAGTGAAAGGTGGCTAAGCAGGAGCGGTTAGAGAACAAATGCAAGACCATAGAAAAAACCTATAATTTGGAGAAATTACAGACACCGCCTTTAGGAAAATAAAAGAAACATTTGGAGATAAGAAAAGTAGGTACAAGAATATCAAGAACTCAGATGGAAAACCAATACTAAGCACAGATGGGAAAGCTGAAATGTAGAAGGAATATATAGGTCTGTACAAAGGAAAAATTTCAAAGCAGTATTCTAGAAATTGAAGACGATGTAGAGGAGGATGAGAGAGGAGACGAGATGCTACACTGAATTTGACAGAGCACTGAAAGATTTGAGTCGAAACAAGGCCCCTGTAGTAGATGATATTCTGTCTGAACTGCTGATATCGTTAGGTCAGGAAGAAATTGATTTACCTGGTATGCAAGCTGTATGAGACAGAGGAGATACCCCCAGACTTCAATTCCAGTTGCAAAGAAAGCAAGTGGAGACAAATGTGAAAATTACAGAATTTTCAGTTTACTAAGTCATGATTGCAAAAAACTAACACGAATTATTAACTGACAAATGGAAAAAGCGGTGGAATCCGACCTTGGGAAAGATCAGTTTTGATTTACGGGAAAAGTAGGAACACGGAAGCAATAAAAAATGTTTGTAATTCTATGGGACCAAACTACGTTGGTCATCAGTCCCTAGACTTACAAACTACTTAAACTAAGTTAAACTAACCTAAGGACAAAACACACATCCATGCCAGAGGGAGGATTGGAACCTCCGACGCGGGAAACCGCGCGATCCGTAACGTGGCGCTCCAGACCGCTCGGTAACTCCCGCGCGGAAGGGAGGCAATACCCACATTATGAGGTATCTTAGAAGATAGATTAAGGAAAGGCAAACCTACGTTTTTAGCATATATAGATCTGGATAATGCTTCTGATAATGCTAACTAGAATACACTGTCAAATTATGAAGATAGCGGGGATATATAACAGGGAGTGAAGAATTATATATACAACTTGTAGAAAGATAGACAGCAGTTATTAGAGTCGAAGGGCATGAAAGGGACGCAGTGGTTTGGAAGGGAGTAACACAGGGTTGTAGTCTTTTCCTAAGGTTGCTCAGTCTGAACACTGAGCAAGCTGTGACGGAATGCAAGGAGAAATTTGGAGAAGGAATTAAAATTCAAGTAGAAGAAATAAAGACCTGTGGTTTTCAAATAGCACAGTAATTCTGTCAGAGACAGCAAAGGAGCTGGAAGAGCAAGTGAATGGAATGGATAGTGTCTTGAAAGGAGGGTATAAGAAGAACTTTAACAAGAGTAAAACAAGGATAATGGAACGTAGTGTCAGAAAATCAGGCAATTGTTAAGTAATTACATTAGGAAATGAGACAATAAAAGTAGTAGATGAGTTTTGTTATTTCGGTAGCAAGATATCTTCTGATGGCCGAAGGAAACAGGATATAAAATATAGAATGGTTGTGGGAAGAAAAGCGTTTCGGAAGAATCGAAATTTGTTGACATCCAGTATTAAACGTCAGGAAGTCCTTTCTGAAAGCATTTGCCTGGAGTGTAGCATTGTTTGGGAATGAAACTTGGACGATAAGGAGATCAGACAAAAAGATGATAGAAGCTTTTGAAATGTGGTGCTACAGACAAATGATGGATATTAGATGGATATATCATGTAACTAGTAATGAGGTGTTCAACAGAATTAGGAAGACAAGGAGTTTCTGGCATATCCTGACTAAGAGAAAGGATACAGTGGTGGGACTCATTCTGAGAAATCAAGGAGTCGTCAACTTTGCATTAGAAGGAAGTGTGTGGGGTAAAAATCGTAGAGTGAGACTGAGGGACGATAACAGAAAGCAGATTCAAAACGATGTAGGTTGCCGTTCTTATTCTCAGATGAAGAGGACAGGGTAGCATGGAGAGCTGCATCAAAACCTATCTGCGGACTGAAGACCACCACAACTACTACTACTACTAACTACTACTATTAATTGAACTGATAGTTCTGCAATTTTCACACTGTTATTCGAGATTAAATGTAGAATCATTCTAACTCCACAGAACTGAACGATTAATTTCTGATCGTAAAACGGATCTCCCCGCTTCTCTCTCTCTCTCTCTCTCTCTCTCTCTCTCTCTCTCTCTCTCTCTAGTTAGTACTGTTAACAACGTAAAATGTAAACCACACACACACACACACACACACACACACACCTAACAGCAACTATAGATGTCAATTTCTTGTTCACGGGAAGAAATATATCCGATGGACTACTTTCCTCATGATCCTGGAAAATACACAGAAAGTCACCATCGTAGCAGCCATTCATCTGATATATATCGCTCTGGCTCCCAAAGAGCTCTTGATAATTACCCAGGGTTAAATCCTAGTTTAGGTGAGGACAGCGGCTTTTTGGTGTACAGATATTGGTAGCAGTAGGCAGCCAAAGAGAAGTGTCGTTAAGAGCGTCAATGAAAATGCGACTTTCAATTTTATTATGTAAACAACCTTGTAACGACAGCTCATGTGGATTGGCCATACAGTTACTGATTACGACATTATCTTATAAGATGGATTCAGAAAAGGAAAACGTACATTTCTAGCTTTTGTAGATTTGGCGAAACCTTTTTACAATGCTGATTGGAATACAATCTTTCAAATTCTGATGTGAGCATGGGTTAAATATAGGGAACGGAAGGTTATATACAACTTTTACATTAACCAAACGGCTGCGATTAGAGTTGAAGGGCATGAAAGGTACGCAGTGGTTGGAAAGGGAGTAAGAGTTGTAGCCTTTCTTCAATGTTATTCAATTTGTACATTAAGCAAGCTGTGAAAGAAAGCAAGGAGAAATTAGAGTTCAGGGTGAAGAAATAAAAATAGAGCGTTTTGCTGATGACATTGTAATTCTGTTAGAGGCAGAAAAGGACCTGGAAGATCAATTGAACGGAATGGACAGTGTATTGAAAGTAGTCTATAAGATGAACATTAACAAGAGCAAAACAAGGGTAATGGAATGCAGTTTTAGAAAATCAGGCGACGCTGAAGGAATTAGATTAGGTGATGAAACAATAAACGTCTTCGAGGCGTTTTGTTACTTGGCCAGTAAAATAACACGTTGGTACTAGTACAAAGAATATAAAAGGCAGAATAGCAATGGGAAGAAATGCTTTTTGAAAACTAGAAATTTGCTACCATCGAATATTAAGTGTAAGTTATTCTGTTTTGAAGACATGTGTGGAGTGTTGCCTTGTTCGGGAATGGACAAATAGTTTAGACAGAAACAGGGTAGAGGATTTGTGTGGAGTGTTGCCTTGTACGGGAGTGAAACATGGACGATAAGCAGTGCGGACAGGAAGAGAATAGAGGCTTTTGAAATGTGGTGCTTCAAAAACAATGCTGAATATTAGGTGGGTAGATCGCGTAACTAATAAAGAGGTACTCAACAGAATTGGGGAGTAAAGAAATATTTGGCATACCTTGACTAAAAGAAGGGATCGATTGGTAGGACACATTCTTAGACATCAAGGAATCGTAAATTTAGCATTGAAGGGAAGTGTGAGGGGCATAAATCGCAGAGGGAGACCAAGAGACGCATATAGTAAGCAGATACAGATGGCTATGGGTTGCCGTTGTTATGAGGAGATGAAGAGGCTTGATTAGGAAAGAGTAGGGTGGAGAGCTGCATCAAACCAGTCTCCGGACTGAAGACCACAACAACGACGACAATAACAACAAACAACACTGCAATGTTCATGTACATGTTTTTAACGTAAAGTCGTGATATATTATCTAGAAATAAGTCAATGTTTTTGACGAGTGGAAAGTGAGTTGCGAGTGTCATGTATTATTACTGTCGACATTGCTGAGAGGTTGTGTCAAGCCAAAGGAACACACTCCAAGCTGAGAAAGAGAGATCGCAGATAACAGGCTAACTGGATGTAGGCAGTAAAGAAATCTCCTTGCTAACTGCAGACGCCCTCAGTCACCGTCCCAGGGTAGTGCTTTTCTTTCTGAGAATCAGCAGGTATCTCCGTACAGCGTCTAGACGCTGTTGTAGGATGTTACATTTAGTTTTTGCTTGCCAACAGGCGCGTCTTAACGTAAGTAGTAAAGGTGATACCAGTCCCTGGGGACAGCAACGTCTGTGGGTTCAGGAGGATAGAGTGAGAGGGTAAATATTGAAAAGTGATAGTTAGTAGCTCGGCATTCTGGAGAGGGCCTAAGTCGTAGCCAAGTGACGTTACACACTGTTGTTGACCACACTGAGGAGCACCATGACGTTTCCCTTTTATCTGTTTTGGCGCCACGTACAACTGTTTTACTAATTATTAATTCAATTCACGCACCAGTCGTCAAAAATAGAATTTATGTCAGACCGACATGTTTCGGGACGACATTATCCCATTATCAAGTTCTGTAAGCCAAGATAACATAAAATAGGGCGCTGTATATTGACGACTCTACTACAAATTAAACTAACATACTAACCTACCATAAAAAGTATCTGCTGCTAGGCAATATCGTCAAAAGTAACAAATCGTCGAGCTGTACCACATGTTCATCGGATGACACAAAGTTCTCAACTTCAAAGATTATCCACATGCATAAAAGCTGACATTGGTGACCAAAGATATTATTCTCCAGACATCGAACCAAAGATATTATTGTCCAGACATCGAACCAAAGATATTATTGTCCAGACATCGAACCAAAGATATTATTGTCCAGACATCGAACCAAAGATATTATTGTCCAGACATCGAACCAAAGATATTGTTGTCCAGACATCGAACGAAAGATATTATTGTTCAGACATCTAATACTTATTCATAAAGTCATCCTCTAAAATAGAAGGTGGTGTAATGGAAATACGCCATAAGTTACTCGGCGATGTTAAAAGCAAAACGTCGATATTTAGAAAAGCAGAGCACATCAGTGCTTCTTAAGGAAGAGATTGCTAAAATGTGCCCAGTAATGGCTTTTAGATAGTTCTGTCTTGTCATTGAGCACGTTCCTGGAATCTTCCCTCAATGCACAAGAAATCTCAATTTCTTACAAAATGGATAACAACCAACCTTTGTTCTCATAGTGTACTACCTTCAAACTATCATTTATGGATCCCAACGAATGTTGTTCGATTTTCAGGTGTTTCGCTACTGCTTACTGTTCCTCTTTAAAATGAACATTAAAATTCGTTCTCGTTTGTCCTACATACTAGTCACAATCTTGACATTTTATTTGATATACTCTCGCTTTCCCCATAACACGTGATAATCAACTACCCGAGGAGAACTTGCACAAATATAGAGTAATACCATTATGGGGTCCCGTCTCCTACAAATAGGAGAGAGTATTTAAAGAGAGATACGTTAAAATTGTTTTTAGAACCGACAATATATTGGAACATAGGGTGAATCATAAGACTGATGCAGGGAAGAACTGGATGGGGAAAGCGGGAGTATATGAAATAAAGTGTTAAGATTGTGATATGAAGTATGTAGGACAAACTGGGAGGAATTTTAAAGTTGGTTTTAAAGAGCTCAGTAATAGAGAGAATGGCTGATCTGCAGTAGCAAAACACCTGAAAACCGAACAACATTCGTTCGGCTCAACAGATGATAGTTTGAAGGACGTACACTATGAGGACAAAGGTTGGTTGTTCTCCAGTTTGAAAGAAATTGAGATCTTTTGTGCATTGAGAGAAGATTCCAGCAACGTGCTCAACGAGAAGACAGAACTATCTAAAAGCCATTACTGGACACATTTTAGCAATCTCCTCCTTGAGAAGCACTGATATGTTCTCCTGTTTTAAATATCGACGTCTTGCTTTTAACATTACTGAGCAACTTACGGCGTATTTCTATTACACCGCCGTCAATTTTACAGGATGACTTTATGAATAAGTGATGTCTGGACAATAATATCTATTGTCACCAATGACAGCTGTTATGCATATGGATAATCTTTGAAGTTGAGAACTTCCGTCTGTCACAAAGACTTTGTAGAAAATATCTAGACTCACTAACGGCGCTGCCGTCGCGGGATAATTTGAACTTTCGGCCGACCGCCATGATAGTGGCAATCGTCAGATAAATACGAGTGTTGTTAGTAGATAAATTGTGTGTTATATAGTTACTACGGTATATATATTCAGTTGGTAGCCACGTCTATGTTATTTTACTATTGCAGTATACGTAAAGCACGATGGTGAAGAGCTGCTCAGCGTTTTAAGTGCATAAATCGATTTAAAAAAAGAACAAAGGAATACTGTCTTCCCATTTATACTTCTCGGGAATTCAAGTTCAGAAATAATTAGTCTTGCTTAACAGGCTCTTAGTCAAGATAACATAGGATTTTTTATCAAATAAATGACAGGTTTTTACAATACTGGTAGCTCTTAAAAACGAGCTACTTTAGGCAGTAATGGTGGACAGGAAGTTTAAAAGGTTTCATTTTATGACAGTGTAAAATAACTATTGCGGTCACGAGATCATTTGCCTCACTGCAGTTAAAATTTTTGTTAATGAATATACTATTAGCAACTTGCAACACAGAATTTAATGGTCATCTGCTTTACATATAACAAATGAAAAGGGTTTGGAGAACTGTGTAAGTTTCCATATATGTATAACACACAGCCACACTGGATGCACATTGTGAAGTTGAACCCTGTGACGATAGTTGCTGACTTCTGAGTAGTTCGCGCTACTGTAAGATATTTCGCTTACAGCATTAAGAATGCTAATATTCGTGCTAGGTATTCTAATGCTAATGTTAGATGCACTTATTTAAGAAAATATTATGGCATACTACGTGTTCTTAAAATAATTTGGTAGCGGCTGGTTGCTGTATTCACAAAGTAAAACGCTATTTTACAGTTATGTATCTGATGGGATATTTAATTTTCACAGTAGATTTTTAAGATTAGCTGTTTCAGACAGCCCTGTTTTATTTTTTGATGCTATAAAATATCTAAATATTGAAGAATACAGCACTCAAGCAAAGACGTAAAGAGTTGTGCAACTCTTCTGAAATTAATGTTTGTACAAAAGTTTCACCATCTTAGAATATACTGATAAAATGCCAAAAAATCGTGTCCAACAATGAATTTCGTTTATATCCTACACTTAGAAGGTTAAAAACTAAATGTTATAATTAGGTTTATTTAGGAATGTTAGGCTATTTTTACACCGTATTTGTAATAAATTTACACAAAACTGATAGTTTCTGTATGTTCAAAGAGTCTTAAGCTGTTCTGTAGTTATATATTTAAATGAGACAGTTTTCGCGACTTAGGTCGAATGAATACACACACTAATCAAAAGAATCTTACGCACATTTAAAGTTCGCACGGAGGTGACCACCATAATGGCCGCCGAGGCGATCCTCAATTTGCCCGCTGTTCGCAGTCGGCCGCTTACGGAATTGTGGGACCTTGATCTGTTAGTACATAACTTTGTGCCATCCGATGAACATGTGGTTCAGCTCGATGATTTGTTTCTTTTGACTATGTTGTCTAGCGACTGGTACTTTTTGTGGTAGGTTAGTATGATAGTTTAATTTGAACACTTGTAGTTGAGTCGTCGATATATAGCGCCCTATTTTATGTTATGTTTCGTTGGTTTTCAGAACTTGATAATGGGATATTGTCGTCCCGAAACATGTCGTTCTAACATATAAATTTTATTACTGACAACTGGTGCGTGATTTGCATTGATAGTAGTTTCCTTTTCAGCTAAACAATGTTGCTACCAAGTATGGAGTTTGTTACATCTACATCTGCATCTACATGGGATACTCTGCAAATCACATCGAAGTGCCTGGCAAAGGGTTCCTCAAACCACCGTTTTATTATCTCCCACTCCATTCTCGAATAGCGCGCGGGAAGAAAGAACACCTGAATCTCTCCGTTCGAACTCTGATTTCTCGTATTTCATTTTGATGATCATTTCTACCTATGTAAGTGGGAGTCAACAATATATTTTCGCATTTGGAGGAGAATGTTGGCGATTGGAGTTTCGTAATAGCAGACGCCGCAGCGATAAACGCCGTTGTTGTAATGATTCCCATCCCAGATCCTGTATCATTTCTGTGACGCTGTCTGCCCTGTATCGTGACAATACGAAACGAGCTGCCCTTCTTTGGACTCTTTCGATGTCCACCGTCAAGCACCGTTAATGCAAAAACAAATCCTCCCAGCCCAGGGAGTGACAGAGGGGATAGGGCTGAAACGTGGTTCGACCGAGGCCTCTGAGTGATGCCAAGCCACGAGTTAGATTGTTTGAAACACAGCAGTGGTCAATAGAAACATCGCGATGTAGTGGCCGAGCGCTCTAAGGCGCCTTGTTGCGGGGCGCGCGGTTGCTCGCCGTCGGAGGTTGGAGTCCTCCCTGTGGCATGGTGGTGTGTCTCGTCCTTAGATTAGTTTAACTAGTTTCTGAGTCTAGGAATTGATGACCATAGCAGTTTTTGATGATGATCGTGTGGTGCTTATAGCCGTTAGCCCAACTGGGGTCGTGGTGAACTTGACAGGTGCAAGTCTCTTTATCTGACGCCACTTCGGCGACTTCCGTGTCCATGATGGTGGAATGAAGATGAGAACGACCATTGTGCTCGATACAAACTGGATGTAAAACTGTGGTGTCTGAGCATAGAACTACAGCGTTTCTGCACTTTCAGATGTTATCCACACATTTTCGTATTGTCCACAATGTTTAAATTCGGCATACGATTTTCGGTCAATTATTACGTGACAAAGAATTGCTTGCTTACCTCTTGATTTGAAATTTATGTTAACACGCGATGTAACGGGCTAATATGGAAGCGTAATCGAAAGGTTTTTCTTCTCGTTTTCTCTAATGTTCAAATGTTTGTATAGCTTACGGGACTTATGAACTAACTAATACAAAGAACGACACAAATATCCATGCCCGAGAGGGGATTCGAACCTCGACCGTAGGTGGCCGTGCAGACCGTGACTGGAGCGCCTCGGCCACCGCGGCCGCCTTCTCGTTTTCTCACAATAGTTCATTGTTGTTGTTGTTGTTGTTGTTGTTTTCAGTCCGGAGACTATTTTGATTCAACTCTCCACCCTACTCTAACCTGAGCAAGCCTCTTTATCTCCTCATAAGAACGGCAACCTACATCCATTTGAATTTGCTTACTATATTAATCTCTTGGTCTCCCTCTGTGATTTTTACCCCACACACTTCCCTCCAATGCTAAATTCACAATTCCTTGATGTCTAAGAATGTGTCCTATCAATCAATCCCTCCTTTTAGTCAATGTATGAGAAATTCCTTTTCTTCCCAATTCTGTTCAGTACCTCACTAGTTACGCGATCCACCCACCTAATCTTCAGCATTCTTCTGTAACACTACATTTCAAAAACCTCTATCCTCTTCCTGCCCGCACTGTTTATCGTCCATGTTTCACTCCCATACCCGGCAACACTCCACGCAAATGCCTTCAGAAAGGACTTCCTCGCGCTTAAATTAATATTCGATGTTAACAAATTTCTCTTTTTCAAAAACGCTTCTCTTCCCATTGCCATTCTGCATTTTATATCCTCTGTACTGCGACCATTGCATGTTATTTTACCGCCCAAGTAACGAAACTCATCTACCACCTTTAATGATTCGTTTCCTAATTTAACTCCTTCAGTATCATCTGATTTTCTTAGACTGCATTCCATTACCCTAGTTTTGATCTTGTTAATGTTCATCTTATATGCAGCTTTCAACACACTGTCCATTCCGTTCAACTGCTCGTCCAGGTCCTTTGCTGTGTCTGACAGAATTACAATGTCATCAGCAAAATGCAAGGTTTTTATTTCTTCACTCTGGACTTTAATTCCCCCTCTAAATTTCTCCATGCTTTCTTTTATAGCATGCTCAAAGTACAAATTGAACATCATTGGGGAAAGGCTACAACCCTGTCTTACTCCCTTTTCCAACCTCTGCATCCCTTTCATGCCCTTCAACTCTGATAACTACTGTGTGGTTTTTATGAAAGTTGTAAATAACCTTCCGTTCCCTATATTTTAGACCTACTGATTTCAGAATTTGAAACTTTTTTTTTTTTTTTTTTTTTTTTTTTTTTTTTTTTTTGTGGTTTTAGGGCGCACAACTGCCAAGGTCATTAGCGCCCAGACAAGAACAGAGATTCGCTAGATCTAAAAAAATTGGTAACTGCCAGTTAGAATATCGAGAGA
Source organism: Locusta migratoria (assembly GCA_026315105.1). Classification (NCBI taxonomy): domain Eukaryota; kingdom Metazoa; phylum Arthropoda; class Insecta; order Orthoptera; family Acrididae; genus Locusta; species Locusta migratoria. The sequence continues at coordinate 257,964,192 of CM048745.1, read as the reverse complement.
AGGCTAAAAACAAAAGATAAACAATTAAAAGGGTTAAATAGCCTTTGATAAATTGGCCAAGTTAATAAAACGCAAAACTCGAGCAGCTGCCCGTGTGTCATCAGCTAAAATTTCCTCCAGAGTAGACGGAAAATGAAGGGCTACACGGAGATGGTTAAAATTAACACAAGACAATAAAACAGGTCGCACCGTCAGCAATTCACCACAGGAGCACAGCGGTGCAGGATCGGCGGTTAGCAAATGACTGTGGCTGAAACGGCAGTGACCGATCCGCAACCGGGCCAGGATGACCTCCTCTCGCCGAGAGGGGCGTGAGGAGGTCCGTCAAGCGGTCGGGATCGGTTTTACAGTTCTCAATTTATTGTCGTACAGTGAGAACCACGCACTGTGCCAGGACGACACGATACTCCGGCGAAGAGCCCGTTGAACATCGTCCGATGGGACGCAAAAGGTAGCCATGCGAGGGAAAAGAGCTGCTGCCTTGGCTGCTATGTCTGCGGTCTCATTCCCGGGCACACCCACGTGGGCAGGGACCCACAGAATTTGAAACTGTGTTACAATCAAGCTTTCTCCAAATCTACAAAAGCTAGAAATGTAGGTTTGCCTTTCCTTAATCTATAATAGTTCATAGCAGCCTTATTTAAATTTGGCAAGAAACGTAATGTGAACATCTATGGCTTACACCCTCAGACAACTGAACTTCAACATCCAGTCTGTATAGAGGTGACTGAGAACGACAACACCCAGTCCCCGGGCGGAGAAAAATCTCCAACCCGACCGGGAATCCCACCCGGGGCCCCTGCGTGGTAACCCAGCACGCTGTCCACTAGACTAGGGGACGGACGCCATAGCAGTTTGGTCCAATAGTTGGTTGGTGTTGGGTGTTTAAAGGGGACTAAACTGCCGGGTCATCAGTCCCCTGTTCCCAGCTAAGAGATCACAGGATTTCATGTATGATTAAAATAAGCACCCTGCAACCAGTACAGAAGACGTACAGGAAGACAGTGTTGGTCATAATTACAACATAAAAAGAAAAAGGGAATCACAGTAGAGGTGGAACTAATAATCAACTAAAAATCACAGCTGATGTTGGCTGGCTGTTCACTAGGATAATAATGGATGAGCCAGCCATTCGGCACATACTATATAACTGCCAGTCGGAAAAAGGACTGACAAGGCAAAAGTGACAACAGATTAAAACTATAAGCGGTGTATGCCTGAAGATCAGGCATACGAACCCACCGTTAAAGCTTGTGATAAAAGCCCGCTGCGCGAATAAAACCTAAAACACAGTCAGCCATAGAGGCGTCGTCAGCTAAAATCGAAGGAAGCGCAGTAGGCAGGTTAAACGTCTGCCGCAATGCAGCTATAAGTGGACAGTCCAACAAGATGTGGACTACAGTCAACACAGCGCCACAATGGCGTAAGAGGTGGCCGTGCGTTAGCCACGTATGGCCTATACGCAGGCTATAGAGGACGACTGAGTCCCTTCGAGAAGGCCAATAGGTTTACAAACTTTGAACATTTTGGACAGGAAATTGTCAGGCACCGGCAAGGGGGGAAAATAGTGCGCCCACATTAGCCTTTAAAACCCCCTTTTTCCGAACGAGTAGTTGTCAAACCAGTTGGCCGCCGGATCTGGGGTGTTGGCCACCAGCCTTGGGTAAGCTCCACAACAGTCTGTTTCTCGCAGGGAGTGCGGCTCTAGATGTAATGCCGCTAGGAAGAGTAGCTGCATCAGGGCATTCCCCAGCGAATCTAAACACTGACTTCTGTTGTGACAACAAATGTATTCTTTTGCTTTTCTAAATGATTAGCCTCAGTGTAATTAAAATTGCTACAAACAGAAGATGACGTGCTACAGCCGTGAAATTTAACCGACAGGAGAAAGATGCTGTGATATGCAAATTATTAGCTTTTCAGAGCATTCACAGAAGGTTGGTGCTACAACGTACCGACATGAGGGAAGTTTCCAATCTATTTCTCATACACAAACAGCTGTTGACCGGCGTTGCCTGGTGAAACATTGTTGTGATGCCTCGCGTAAGGAGAAGAAATGCCTACCATCACGTTTCCGACGTCGATAAAGGTCGGATTGTAACCTATCACGATTGTGTTTTATCGTATCGCGACATTGCTGCTCGCGTTGGTCGCGATCCGATGACTCTTAGCAGTATATGGAATTGGTGGGTTCAGAAGGGCAATACGGAACGCCGTGCTGGATCCCAACGGCCTCGTATCACTAGCAGTCGAGATGACAGGCATCTTATTCGCATGGCTGTAACGGATCGTGCAGCCACGTATCTATCCATCAGTCAACAGATGGGGACGTTTGCAAGACAACAACCATCTGCACGAACAGTTCGACGACATTTGCAGCAGCATGGACTATCAGCTCGATGAATATGGCTGCGGTTACCCTTGACGCTGCATCACAGACAGGTGTACTTGCGATGGTGTACGCAACGACGAACCTGGGTGCATGAATGGCAAAACGTCATTTTTTCCGATGAATCCAGGTTATGTTTATAGCATCATGATGGTCTCATCCGTGTCTGGCGAATTGGCGGTGAACGCACATTGGTTAGATTTCTTGGCACCTCTTGTTCGCATCGACGGCACTTTGAACAATGGCTGTTAAATTTTAGATGTGTTGTGACCCGTGGCACTACCCTTCATTCGATCCTTGCGAAACCCTACATTTCAGTAGGATAATGCTCGATCGCATGTTGCAGGTCCTGTTCGGGCCTTTCTGGATACGGAAAACGTTCGACTGTTTCTCTGGCCAGCACATTCTCCAGATATTTCACAAATTGAAAAGTCTGGTCATTGGTGGCCGAGCAACTGACTCGTCACAATACGTCAGTCACTACTCTTGATGAACTGTGGTATCGTGTTGAAGCTGCATGGGCATCTGTATCTGTACACGCCATCCATGCTCTGTTTGACTCAATGCCGAGGCGTATCAAGGCCGTTATTACGGTCAGAGGTGGTTGTTCTGGTTACTGATTTCTCAGGATCTAGGCACCAAAATTGCGTGAAAACGTAATCACATGCCAGTTCTAGTATATTTGTCCAATGAACACCCGTTAACATCTAAATTTCTTCTTGGTGTAGCAAATTAAATGGCCAGTAGTGTATATTTCCATTTACCGATGAGTTCCCGAAGTCTCGATAGCAAGTGCCCTATGTTGTTGTTGTTGTTGTTGTTGTCGTCAGTCCGCAGAATGGTTTGATGCAGCTCTCCACGCTACCCTGTCCTGTGCAAGTCTCTTCATCTACATCCTTCTGAATCTGCTTACTGTATTCGTCCCTCGGTCTGCCTCTACGATTTTTACCCCACACACTCCCTTCTAATGCTAAGTTGACAGTTCCTTGACGTCTCAGAATGTGTCCAACCAATCTATCCCTTTTCTTAGTCAGGATATGCCAGAAACTTCTTTTCTCCCCAATGCGGTTAACCACCTCCTCATTAGTTACGTTATCTACCCATCTAATTTTCATCATTCGTCTGTAGCACTACATTTCAAAAGCTTCTATCATCTTTTTATCTGAACTCCTTATCGTCCACGTTTCACTCCCATACAATGCCATACAGTCCCAAAATCCGTATCTATCGTAGTTGCCTTTCACTTGTCTCTCTGCGGTCACTCCTTTCCACTCGGGACTTGCAGACTAACCCACAATACCCGTTCCTCTCTCCTATGTTACTGAACAGAATGGCCAAGCGACGATTGCGGGCTACAGAATAGGCGTTGAATGTCAAGATGATAAATTCATGATTGACAATGAAATGATTTAATTAGGGGCCTACATTGGGGGAGGACATGCGGTTATCTCGAGTCTCTTCACGACTTATCTGACGTGTGGTGTAGCCAATAACAGAGCCCGGCTGGTGGCTCCGCTGCCAGTATAAAAGATACGAAAAAAGCTTATCGTCCGGCTGGGCCGAGCCGCAGCATCAGCGCTGACTTGGCAGCATCAGCACCAACGGCGCGGCACTTCAGCTCTCGCCTCACAGCTCTGCCGTGAAAAAACAGCTCGAAATGATCGTGCCCGTTACAGAATTGATCTGTGCTTTAGTTTGAAAAAAATTTAGGCAGTACTCTGCTCAGCGAAAAACATTTTAGGCGGTACTCTGCTCATTCCACAGACAATGAGTCAAATTGACATTTTTAGAAAATCCAGAAAGTAAAGATTTAGGCATGTGAATACACTAACAAAATATAGCTATAATTTACAGATTCGAAACTCATTTTAAATGTATTTAAGGGTTTAGTTGTTGTGTCTCAAACACTACATGCTCACCTTGGATGGACAAGATGTCCAAATGAATCATTTTTTATATATTTTAGGAGGTTTTTTGTTGACTATTACTCTCCTAAGTTATCTTTCACTGGGCAAGTGTTGAAAATAAACCTTCCCTTTGTCATAAGAGATTCCAAAGAGACATTTTATTTCTTTAATAAAACTTTGGTGAACCTCAGAATAATTAAAGCATCTCGGAATTGTCATTCAGTTGTTATAGTTGTTGAATAGTTCTGACTGAGCTAACATGTTATAAAGTTGTAAGACATCTGGATGTAATGTGATGTAAACCAGATGCTGGACTCAAATATTCTGTAGTTATGGGTCAAATAAGACCCTGATGTGTTTATAAGAAATGCACTGTGAGAAGAGTTCTCATTTCAGTAGTTGCAATTTATCTTCTGGTGTAACTACTTCTCAACATAACTTCATTACTTGTGTCGAAGTGTAATGACCTTGAATACTAATGGAAGAGTGAAAAATAGAGGCACTGGTTAACTTGGACGTCAACTAAAAGTTTAACCGGACTGGACATGAAGAGATTCTTTTTATATATGTGGTGATGCAAGATTGAAGAGGGACTACACGGTCAAATCGTACAATAATACCCCCTAAAAAACCAAGAAACATCGCATAGTGTATGAGGATAGCACCCATCAGCTTTGGACAACGACATCTTATCGTAACTAATCATGACTGGCGTTCCAGAAGACAATACGAATACGTGTTGCTGCCGGAAATTAAAAGCAGACTTATCTCACACGATAACGATTACGAAATTTCGGACAATGGAACTGCGTGGTACGTTTAAAGACGGAACCAAGCGTTTACCGCCGGAAGAAGCAAAACTGTCATCGTTACCAAGAGTTGAACATGTACGCATCCAGCCAGTTGAAGAATAATTGTTCAAAGACATTAAAATTCGGTTCTATTTTAATCCCTACTAGTGATATGACACACTATTTTATAATCTTAAACTGACTACAGTGCGAAGAGAGATAGATAAACATAATATATACGGTGAATATTTTATCTTGACAGAGAGTCGATCTCAAAACGTGTCGTGCTAAGCGTGAAAACATACGTAACTTGTGCAGTGTCTCATGATTTGATCAATGGAAATTAAGTCAAAATGTTGCTGTTTGGAGCAAGGTTTTTAAACGCTTTGGAGTCGGTAGGAAGCATTACCTCTGTCTTGCTTCAGACTAGTCGCAATTTGCTAATTTGAACATTTGACCCCAGTCAGATTCCATTGTAATTGTGCGAAAGTGCGATTCGAACGCTTCGACGGTTAAGATCGCAACTCCAGCGAACCTAAAACTTTCCAATTTTTCTTTTCGAAATCCATTCGACAATTTACAGTTGGTCTACTTTTTACAAATTTGAGAAAGAATTTTAGCCGGTACCCTAATAGCGAGTTTGAAGTTTAGGCGGTACGCCGTACCGCACCGTACCGCCCCAACTAAAGCACTGGAATTAATAACAATAAATTCGCGCCGTACATAACGACACGACGACATATTCACGGAATGTATGATATTAACTGCGAATGGGTGAAGTAAAATGTGTTCTCACCTGGAATTCAAACCCGGGTCTCCTGCTTTCTAAGCAGTTGCGCTGAACTACGCACCACTGGCGACACAGCGATCACACCACCTGCACGGAATTATTCAAGCACGCCTCCTGACAGCCAAAAATTCTCAACTCCTGCCCACTAGAACTCCAACTCTTAATTATTGTAAACTAATTCCCGTAAGAGTAAGGGCCTAGAAGTGCTTCCGCACTGATGAAAGGATAATTGCCAGTCATCGTCATTTATATATACATATTCGAAAGAACAGGCGCAACAACTTATACAAATGCCGATGACGGGCTACGATCCTTTCTTCAGTACAACTAGGCCCTTACTCTTACGGGCATTAGTTTACAATAACTAAGAGTTTGAGTTCTAGTGGACAGGGTAAAGTTGAGAATTTGTATCTGACGGGAGGCGTACTCGAGTAATTCCGTACAGGTGTGGTGAGCGATGTGTCCCCCAGTGGTGTAGGGGTCGGCGCAACTGCCTAGAAAGCACGAGACCCGGGTTCGAATGCCGGCTGGGTACACAATTTCAGCTTTACCCATTCGTAATTAATGTCATACATCCCGTGAATATGAATAGATAATAACTACAGGATCAAAAGTGACGTCTCTTTCGGACATGCCCGAAAGAACAGACGCCACATATATATAGAACTTAAATATTTCTTATACGAGGATAGTGGAACATTCTTAGGAAATAATAGCTTTTCTTTACGAATTGCCATATAAATATCATTGCTCCAAATGTCACTGTTGTTACGAAAGATTTTCAGAAAAGTACAAAAGTACATCGAGAACCAGTCACTACAAGGGTTCGACGTTTTTATTTACGAAAATATTACGAATTTCAAATTACAATCTATATTCTCAAATTCCATGAAACACGCATTTTCACTGGCTTTCACAACGACACGTCTCATTGGCTGCCTTATGGTACCAATATCTGAACACCAGAAAGCCGCTATCTTCACCTAAACTAGGACTTAACCTTACCGAGATTGGAACAATACTTTTTTCCAATGGTAAGGAAGGTTAAATTTTACTGTATGTAAATGTCACTACTAGGTATTTTACCTCAACATACCTTGTCTTAAACTGCACGTTTTGGTAAGATCTTTAATGCGATGTTTCGTTTTCTTTCCAAACAGACGTAGTAAGGAAGATTCGAAATCCGTCAAATACGGTACATTACCTTGGACACAAGGTTACGCAGCACGATGTTCCTGTATTACACTAACTCAGCACAGTGCAGGTGATGTAGTCACCCAACCACAGCACACTACTAGCATTAATCAGCCAATAGTAGTCATCCAATAGTACACTTCCTCGCGCCGACAACATGCATCTAGGAATGGTTATCGTTCAAGTTTAAATATGCATATTGTACAATGAGAAGCGAAGGTATGCCTTCATATGCTGTGCCGGCACATTTATTTGGATGGTTATCAAAAGTATATATGTTGTTTTAATCATATGCCATGAATTTAAAGGATATGCTTTTCGAAGATTGGCCGGACAGGGCACATCCAGAAGCTGTCAACCATAGAGCAGGAACAGTATTAATTTCCGCAAATCTATCGCCAATTCCGAGGGCATTGTTACGTTGAGACTGAAATTGCAGTAGGCCAACATTCCTGACGAGAAAACCTGCTAATCTCACTGCATCATTCTTAATAAAGTTACAGGTCGTGTCTTTGAGCTCATTGAACATCGATCTGTCCGCAGCATGTGAGGTTTCATTTTATTAATTTTTTATTTTACACATCACATTAATCTGAGCATTCCTGTGACTGCAGTAAAAAATAGATCTGTCTACAACCCGTCAGATTTTATTTTTAAATAAACTGAAACTTGAAGATTTATGTCGCACTTAAAAGCGCGTGCGTAGCATTTTTGGAGGTGGGAACTTATATCAAATTAATAGTTTTATAGATAAAATTATGACATTATTAAAATCCGAAGCGTTGGCGCTTTACTTGCCAATGTGTTGTATCATGTGCTATACTTCCCACTACTTTACTAGCAGTGAAATCACCGGCAATCATACTACTATAAATCATCGTTCTTAATAAAGTTACAGATCTTGTCTATGAGCTCATTACATATCGAACTGTCCGCATCACTTTATTTATTTATTTATTTTTATATTATTTTGTTGTTGTTGTGGTCTTCAGTCCGGAGACTAGTTTGATGCATCTCTCCACAATACCCTATCCTGAGCTAGCCTCTTCATCTCCACATAAGAACGGCAACCTACATCTGTCTGAATCTGCTTACTGTATCCATCTCTCGGTCTTCCTCTGCGGTTTTTACCCCACCTTTTACGCCAAATTCAGAATTCCTTGATGTCTAAGAATGTGTCACACCAATCTATCCCTTCTTTTAGTCAAGGTATGCCTGAAATTTCTCTTCTCCCCAATTCTGTTCAGTACCACCTCATTAGTTACGCGACCCACCCACCTAATTTTCAGCATTCCTCTGTAGCACCATATTTCAAAAGCCTCAATCCTCTTCCTGCCCGCACTGTTTATCGTCCATGTTTCACTCCCATACAAGGCAACACTCCATACAAATGCCTTCAGAAAGGACTTCCTTAGGCTTAAATCAATATTGGATGTTAACAAATTTCTGTTTTTCAACAACGCTTTTCTACTCATAGCCATTCTGCATTTTATATCCTCTGTACTGCGACCATCATTTGTTATTTTAACTGCCCAATTAACAAAACTCATCTACCTCCTTTATTGCTTCGTTACCTAATCTAATTCCTTCAGCATCACCTGATTTTCTTAGACTACACTCCATTACCCTAGTTTTGCTCTTGTTAATCTTCATCTTATAAGCACCTTTCAGCACACTGTCCATTCCGTTCAAATGCTCTCCCAGGTCCTTTGCTGTATCTGACAGAATTACTATGTCGTCGGCAAAACGCAATGTTTTTAATTCTTCCCCATGAACTTTAATTCCTTCTCCAAATTTCTCATTGATTTCCTTTATAGCTTGCTCAATGTACAAATTGAACAACATTGGAGAAAGACTACAACCCAGTCTTACTCCCTTTCCAACCACTGCATCCCTTTCATGCCCTTCAACTCTGACAACAGCTGTCTGGTTTTTGTACAAGTTGTAAATAACCTTACGCTCCCTATATTTTACTCCTGCTTGTTTGAGAACTTGAAAGAGTTTATTCCAATCAACATTGTCAAAAGACTTCTGCAAATGTACAAAAGCTAGAAATGTAGGTTTCCCTGTTCTTAATCTATCTTCTAGGATAAGCCGTAAAGTGAGTATTGCCTCGCGTGTTCCCACATTTCTTCTGAACCCAAACTGATCTTTCCCGAGGTCGGCTTCTACCAACTCTTCCATACTTCCGTAAATAATTCGTGTTAATATTTTGCAACCATGACTTATTAAACTGATGGTTCTGTAGTTTTCACACCTGTCTGCACCTGCTTTCTTAGGGAATGGGGATTATAACATTTTTCTTAAAGTCTTAGGGTACTTCACCTGTCTCATCCATCTTACACACCAGGTGAAACAATTTTGTCATGGCTGGTGCTCCCAGAGACTTCAGTAGCTCTGAGGGAATATCATCTATTCCAGGGGCCTTGTTTCGACTCAGGTCTTTCAGGGCTCTGTCAAATTCTTCTCTCAGTATAGTATCTCCTATTTCATCCTCATCTACTTCTTCTCCCCTTTCTACAATATTGCCGCTAAGTTCATTTCCTTTATAGTTCCTCTCTATATACTCTTTCCACCTTTCAGCTTTCCCTTCTTTGCTGAGAACTGGTTTTCCATCTGTGTTGTTGATATTCATAGAGCTGTTTTTCTTATCGCCAAATGTTGATTTTATTTTCCTGTAGGCTGTATCTATTTTTCCCCTATTTATACATTTTTCTACATCCTTGCATTTGCCTTCTAGCCACTCCTGCTTAGCAATTTTTCCCTCCTGTCAATCTCATTTCTTAGTCGTCTGTACTCCATTTTGCGTGTTTCATTTACTGCATTTTTATATTTTCTCCTTTCATCGATCAAATTTAGTATATCTTGTGATATCCAAGAATTTTTTGTAGGTCTTGCCTTCCTACCTATTTTGTTCCCTGCTGCCTTCACTATTTCATCTCTCAATGCTACCCATTCCTCCTCTACTGTTTTATTTCCCCCCGTTTCTGTCAATTGTTGCCTAAAGCTCCCTCTGAAATTCTTAAGAACTTCAGGTTCCTCCAATTTATCCAGGCCCCATCTCCTTATTTTCCTACCTTTTTTGCAATTTCTTCAGTTTCAGACTACAGTTCATAACCAAGTTATGGTCAGCGTCTATATCTGCCCCTGGGTATGCCTTACAGTGTTAAACCTGGTTCCGAAATCTATGTCTTGCCATTATAAAATCTATTTGGTATCTCCCGGTGTCTCCTGGTCTCTTCCACGTATACAATCTCCTTTTGTGATTCTTAAACCAGGTGTTTGTTATAACTAAATTATGTTCCGTGCAAAATTCTACCAAGCGGCTTCCTCTTTCATTCCTTTTGCCCAGTCCATATTCACCTATTATCTTCCCTTCCCTTCCTTGTCCTACTATCGAATTCCAGTCTCCCATAACAATTAAGTTTTCCTCTCCCTTAATTATCTGAATAATTTCCTTTAGCTCCTCATATTTCTTCGATCTCCTCATCATCGGCAGAGCTAGTTGGTATATAAACCTGTACTACTGTGGTCGGTGTTGGCTTAGTAGCTATCTTGACTACGATAATGCGATCACTGTGTTGCTCATAGTAGTTCACCCGCATTCCTATTTTCTTATTCATTATCAGACCTACTCCTGTGATACCCCCAACTGATTTTGTATTTATAATCCTGTACTCAACTGACCAGAAATCCTGTTCCTCTTTCCACCGAACTTCATTAATCCCCACTATATCTAACTTCAACCTATCCATTTCCCTTTTAAAATATTCTAGCTTCCCTACCCGATTAAGGGATCTAACATTCCACCCTCCGATCCGTAGAATGCCAGTGTTGTCTTTCCTGATGATCCAATCCTCCTGAGTAGTCCCCGCCCGGAGATCCGGATGGGGGACAATTTTACATCCTGAATATTTTACCCGAGAGGATGCCATCATATGTTCATACAGTAGAGCTGCGTGTCCCCGGGAAAAGTAACGGCTGTAGTTTCCCCATGCTTTCAGCCGTTCGCATTAGCTGCATGGCCAAGCCATGTTAGCTGAAGTTACAAGGCCACCTCAGTCAATCATCCAGACTGTTGCCCCTGTAACTACTGAAAAGGCTGCTGCTCCTCTTCAGGAACCACACGTTTGTCTGGCCTCTCCACAGATACCCTCCGCTGTGGTTGCACCTACGGTACGGCTATCTGTATCGTTGAGGCACGCAAGCCACCCCACTTCGGCAATGTCTGTGGTTCATGGGAGTGGTATATTATTTTACACAGCACATTAATTTGTGCATTTCTGCGACTGCAGTAAATGATGGATCTGTTTGCATCCCGTGCGATTAATTTTTTTTTTTTTTTTTTTTTTTTTTTTTTTTTTTTTTTTTTTTAATAATCTGAAACAGGAAGAAATACGTCGCACTTAAACCTTGTTGGATGCTGATATGCTGCACTCGAACTCTGCTTTCCGATTGGCTAAACAGACTGTTCTCTCGGCTTGACCAAAGAATATCGCAAGGCGTAACTTCATTTTCACACTTCGCTAGGCTCTCGCACCGTATTTCACCAGTTTCTTGATTATACATAAAAAGCCACTCCTCATGCTACATCGCATTAAATAACTTCAATAAAGGAGCTGTTTTCAGTACGATTTTGTCCTACATTGCCCGGAAGTGACATTTATATACAGCAAAACATTAACGTCAGGAAAAGTGATACTGAGACTGAAGTGAAATTGTCAGGTAGGCATTGTCCCCAGGAGGTAAAAGTGGATAAATTCCAGTACTAGATATCAGCCGTCAGCTTTGACCAATGACGTCATAGGCAATGCAAAGATACGCCTCTTACAACATGACGCGGAAACGTATCGAAATATTCTTGGAATTCAACGAGACTAGTGCGGTATCTAATGCAAAGAGACGCTACATACAACATGGTACGACAAAACATCGAAATATTCGTCAAATTCAACGGGACTACCGCGGGAAAATGTAGGTTTTGGGTGGTAACATACTGAAAGCAAAATAATGAAACGGAAAACAATCTCAATTCATTAGAAATGCAACGAAAATGACAGAATTAAAACAACATAGGAAATTCGAGGTTATAAAAGGAAATTGGTATCGACAACTGAAATTTACCTATTTTTAAATTAACCTGTACAGATTAATGCCAGTTGAGTTTCTCAACATCACCCATCTAAAAAAAAAAACTGAACACACTACGGACCCCAGGAATACGATAGTTATTATTTCCCGCACACGAATACAACGTACAAAGATATCTATCGACATACGTATGTTTCAATTACGAGTATCAAGAATACTAAACGTCTCGCAATTATTACAATTTATTAAAAATGTTGAAATGTTTGTTAAGCTTATGGGACTTAACTGCGGGGTCATCAGTCCGTAAACTTACAAACTTACTAAAGACAACAAACATCCGTTCCTGAGGGGGGATTCGAACCCCCGAGGGGAAACGGCCCCGCGCATCGAAGCATAGCCCCTCAATGCGCTCTACGACTCCGCCGCGGCACAATTTATTAAGAAACAATCATATTACATACAAAAATATATACTTCGATTCGTGTTACACAAAATTACGCCTCCGTTATAATACTATCTGCGCCTTGTATTAAACAAAAACATCACCGCTATAGATAAAATGACGTAACATATGACGTTATTGGTCAAAGTAAGGCTCCTATAAACCCGAGCTGAACTATGCGCCATTTTTTCCCCAAGCTGTAGCAGTTACCACGTTCCGGACAAAGCTCACTCGTTACCTCGCGTTTCATTCAACTCGCTCACACACACAAACTACTCACTGTATCAACGTGAAACTTTCATCAATGTGTTCGTTAAGAACTACACTACATTTTCATTTTAGTTTTATTTATGGCAATAATTTATAAACAGCATATACTGATAGTTTACGACCATGCACTTTCTGACGACGTTACGGAATTTTCGACACGCGAGGAACTTATTTTCTGTTGAAGTTAGGTGAATACATTAAGTGAATGAAATGTTCGAAATACATCAAATTTTCATCCTCTCCAAAAAGAAACTGCGAGAAACGTATAACTTGAGATAATGTCAAATACGACGCACTGGGATCCGCCCGCCCGTCTAGTAGTAACACGTCTTCCGTATTAGAGCTCCTAATAATTAGGCACAGCCGGCCGCGGTGGCCGAGGGGACTGAGGCGCTCCAATCACGGTCTGCACAGTCACTACGATCGGGGGTTCGAATCCCCCCTCGGGCATGGATATTTGTTCCGTCCTTAGTCTCAGTTAGTTCATAAATAGTTTGTAAGTTTAGGAACTGATGATCCCCTAGTTAAGTCCCATAGACTATACAAACATTTGAGAATTTGTAGTTAGGCACATGTTACTGCATAACATCCATACTTGAAGATGCTGGTACTGACTTCTTTTAACCCATTGAATTTAATAGTTGCACCCTACAAAAGTACTATGTAATATGCAATTTCAATTATTCAGGTATATGAAAAGGATATTCTAAATGTCTCAATACAAAGTGCTTCATTACGTGAGGAAATGAGAACAAGTTAGTTCGTTAGCTAGTGAAGAGATCCTTGCTATCTGTCATTTTCAAGTATTCTCACATAAAATCCTCATTAGATCTAGTAACTTCCGTACTGTTAATGCTAGGCTTTAAACTGAAGGAAATGTAACTCGTATTAGGTTTTGAAAAGTGAGTAGTAGCTCTGAAACACAATGGACAAGAAGAAAGAAATAAACATTTGTGAATGACGAAGGAATATCTGCAAATCGAATAATAAATCACTAACTTTACTCTTTTTCATTCTACAACTATGTATTTCCTTGAATAACGCGACAATTAATGAAGTTTTACGTAGTAACAATGTGGCAAAATACTCCCCTCTTTGCATGTCATCATTTGTCAAAATATCATTTTGATACCTCTTATCGTGTTTGAGATACGCAATGATTTATTCAGGCCTTATCGCCATCGGAAATGAGTGCGCTAAATAAAATAAAGTTTAGCGGTATGAGTGAAAGGTATAGATCTCCTCGTAAGTCAAAAATAAAATTCAATCTATTAGGAAAGTTTCATCCGCAACAACATATGGCGTAACAAGCACCAAACGGAATATCATAGCAGCCTCTATTTTTACTGCAAACTTTTCCTAATGTAGCGCAGTCTCTTATTTCGAAGCCAATATCTTATTAACTATGACTATTAACGAAATGACGAGTATTTCGTCACAATGCTGACATATAAAGATTTAAGTAGCAGAAAAACTAAATATTTCTACCAATTAGTTTTTGTGAAATCGTTTGTGTAAGAAGGCGGGGCATGCGCCTCTATGCTGTTAGCGCAGCGCGATTCCAACCATGTTGGGGAAAAAATGGAGGACGATTCAGCCTGGGTTTTTAGGAGCTCTAGGTCAAAGCCAGACGGATGGTATCGTGGGTAAAAGTGCAGTTTATGCGGCAGCGGCTAGCCGTCGCGTTCGCTAGGTTAGGAACGGCAGAGCAGCCAATCAGGAGTCGCGATGCCGCGGCCAATAAGAAAGAGCGTTACAATTGTACTATGTAAACAAATCGAAGCGGTGTATGCAAAAGTTTTTGACGATCTACAAGTTACAGTTGCTATCAGTATGGATGTCACTTGATCACTGTTTCGAATATATCATAAAACAAACAAAACAGGCTATACCTGCTCTATGGATGACAGGTTCTTGTATGTACCATTGTCCGGTCAGTAAAAGTAATTGCGATAATTTCCAAGAATGCTTGCAATCGAGGTAGCTCGGACTGAAATGATACGCGCCCTAACATACTTAAAAAAAATTATATATATATATATATATCCTCGTTTACCTAACTTAACTTTCACTTAAAATGATCACTGTTTCGTACTGGTCATAAAATAAATAAAACATGTTTAACTACTGTGGTGTATTAATAATAGGTCACTTATGTCCGTAATACGACAATTATCTAAAAATCTCTTATACATAGAAAATCAATTACAATCACACAAATGCCGCACCGATATCCTCGAATAAACTTCGAAATTGACGCCAAATTTACTGGTCACGAAACACGCAATCTCATTGGCCGGCATAGCTCGACTCCTGATTGGCTGCTCTGCCGTTCCTAACCTAGCGAACGCGACGGCTAGCCGCTGCCGCATAAACCGCACTTTTACCCACGATACCATCCGTCTGGCTTTGACCTAGAGCTCCTAAAAACCCAGGCTGAATCGTCCTCCATTTTTCCCCAACATGGTTGGAATCGCGCTGCGCTAACAGCATAGAGGCGCATACCCCGCCTTCTTACACAAACGATTTCACAAAAACTAATTGGTAGAAATATTTAGTTTTTCTGCTACTTAAATCTTTATATGTCAGCATTGTGACGAAATGCTCGTCATTTCGTTAATAGTCATAGTTAATAAGATATTGGCTTCGAAATAAGAGACTGCGCTACATTAGGAAGAGTTTGCAGTAAAAAATATCGTGTATCCAAAATGACCCGTAAAAGTTAAGGGGAAAAAAAAAACACAGTACCTCAAGAAGCAGCCTCCGGCGTCAGCAGCTGTCAGGGACTCGGCAAGTCCAGCACCGTCAGCATCCTGCCCAGAGGTCGAATTCATACGTGAGAGTACAAGACGTAAAGAGCGGCGAGCGCGCGAAGGTGGTTGCTCATTCTTCTGCGAGCCGTTGCCCAGCAACTGCCTCCGGGACTTGGGATTCTTCTCATTGTCAGGCGGCGGGGCCGTACGCACTGCGGCGGGTGAGCGGGCCAGCTTCGCCGGTGCAGGGATCTCGGAGATGAAAGGCACTATCCTCCACTCCGGAGGCGACGACGTCGAATTGCTTCCGACAGGAATTTTGCCGAAGCGAATCGCCGCGCGAGATTTTGCCGCCTCGCTGGAGTTATTCTGCCGTACAGCTGGCTCCACCGGTACATAAAAAGCTCTCAATCGGGTGTCCACAGCCTCCCCATTACCAGTGCCAGCTCTGCACGTTTGTCTGCCACATTTTTCGCACGGCTTTCTAATTTTATTACCAAATATCATTTCCAGCTGTCTCTTTACATCTGGTGCCACTTGGGTGCGAGCTTTTGGAGCAACTGAAGCTCTGGGGCTGTTACTTCCATGCGGCGACATACGCATATGAAAACAGTGCTTTCCCGAACGAGAAATATGTAATTTCGACGTGTCTCGCTTGCGTGTCGTGGCCGGCGCAGTAAAAGTTTTCACCCCCGTGTTCGGCGTAAGAGTCGTTTCTGTAGATACATCCTCTGCACAAGTTGTTCCTGACCATACGATTGTATCATCATGCGTAGTAGTAGTAACATGAGAATCACTGGACCCGCCACTTCTCTCACATGCTTGAGACGTCAGAGTACCAGGCTCACCTGACAACCTTTTAATCGCCCGCAGTTCCTTGGATACCGAAAACGTGCCACGTGATACACGAATCTTGGCAGGAGCTCCAATGTAGGCACTTGAACGAGGCAACGTACAACCAAATCCACCAGCCAGAGCTGTGCCTTGCTTTGGCTTCTTAACTTCTCTCGCCTGTAGCGGGACTATAGGAGACAGTTTAGAAACATCCCCCACTAAGCTAGACGGATATTCCTGTACACTATTTTTGGTTTCCAAGCTTGCACTTACTGGACGTTCATCGACGCTGTCCTTTGGTGATTTCGGTAAACAGAATCCCAAGTTTAACACACGACGAGGACGCGGCTTGCGAGTTATCTTATTGTGATCTGGCAATTCCGGCTTGAATTTTCGACGTTGAGGCACCAAGGAGTCAGCCTCGGCTTCAGCACCGTTTATTGTTGCTGGATCACTGACTAGAATCTGTCCTCCTCCTGTCTCGTTCAATATAATGTCCTTGGAGGTTAAACTTTGTTTATATTGCTTCGTTGAACCTCCCTTATGTGGGTCCTCTCTGCCATTAGTATCCACATTAGGCCGAGATTTATTTTGCGACACTCCATCTGAAGCGACGTCTGCAGGGCCACGTTCATGTAGACCTGAAAAACCTGCAGGAATCTTCTTGTGAAAGACTTTCTGGTCCGTTTTCAAAGATGGAACGCTATCTCCCTGACGAACAGTAACCTCTAGCTCTCCTCTCTCAACAAAATTATTGATGGCACTGATGACACGAGACGAATCGGTTTCCAAATGAGCTTCTGTTATGTATTCAGTGTCTGCTGCCTGAATTACAGTGTCACTATTACGTGATTTCAACTGCTGCATGCCAGCTTCCTTCGTGTCAGTCCCTCTGTCAATGATATCTACATTCACCCGAAGTTTCTTTGGTCGCCCTGCATCGCCTTCTATACATTTCCGCCGTCCTAGCAAAACTTCAGCACAGGAGAGTTCCTGGCGTCCATTAGAGCTCGAACCTGAAATGGGCATACGACTGTCATGAGAGACGGTAGTCTCCACCTTCTTCCCCTTCTCAGGGTGGTGACTGCCACTGATGATAGGACTCAGTTCGCTTACCGGAACCTCTTCCGGCAGTCGGTTCTTTGCTCTGTGATCAGTGTCCAATACCTGAACAACTGAATCGTTACCAGAATGTTGCACATCCTGCACACTGGTTTCTCTACTCGGGTCCCCACTCTCACCAGTATGCACAACCGACTGCGATTTATTCCGGTGCGCCTCATCTGAGGCGACGTCTGCATTGCCGCCTTTGGGTTGCCCCGTCAGACCTGTAGGGTTTTTGATTCTGAAGCCCGGCGACGATTCGGAGCGCCGGGAGATGACGGTCCCAACCATTTTCCCCTTATGCCAATGGTAGATCACTCGGGAGGCTGGAGGTAGCACAGCGCCCTGGTGGCCTTCTGGATGGCGGGGTTCATCGAACGGGTGCTCAGTGAGGCGGCAGCAGCGGTTGTCAGCGGGCAATACGTCTTCCGATAACACTCCACCTTCAGCACCAGGCTGAGGGGCATCTTCTTCAGCAGCGACACGACTCCTGTTCTCGTACCTGGCATAGATGCCAGCACCTGAAAAGTACCGAAAAATACTGAAGAGAGAAAGAGAGAAATGGGAGGAGGCACACTGGGGGTAGAGAAAAGGAGGGAGGGATGGGAGACAGCTGGATGGGAGACAGAGGGATGGGAGACAGAGGGATGGGAGACAGAGGGATGGGAGACAGAGGGATGGGAGACAGAGGGATGGGAGACAGAGGGATGGGAGACAGAGGGATGGGAGACAGAGGGATGGGAGACAGAGGGATGGGAGACAGAGGGATGGGAGACAGAGGGATGGGAGACAGAGGGGGGGGCAGATGGATGGGAGACAGATGGAGACGGAGGGGGGACAGAGGGAGGGGAGACAGATGGGGGAGACAGAGGGGGCAAATGGACGGGAGGAGACGGAAGGGGATGGAGTGGGGGAGATGAGGTGGCAGAGACGTGAATGGATGTTGACAGTAGAGTGCATGCAAATTAATTCAGAACTAGGGCGACCAACATTTGATAACAGTTTTAAGGGAGATTAGTAGACATCATACCACAATTTTAAGGGAGGTATATCTGCAATTCATTTAAGTTGCACAATTACTTCACACTTACTTGGAATTAATGATAAATCTGAAGCATTGAATTAAAATTTGTGATGCGGCCAGGAATCCTACCAGGACCTCCGTGTTTACTAGGCAGATGTCTTACCGTTAGACTACCACACCACTAACGTTTAAGGCGTTTCGGAATAGTCTAAGTACGATTTCCCTCCACGTCACAAACTTAAATTCAGCAGTAGTGGCAATTATCTTTGGAACACAGAAGTTGAATTAAAGTTTGTGACGTGGAGGGAAATCGTACTTAGACTATTCTTAGGCGCCTTAAACGTTAGTGGGGTGGTGGTCTAACGGTAAGACGTCTGCCTAGTAAGCATGGAGATCCGGGTCGATTCCCGGCAGCATCACAAATATTAATTCCTATCCTGAGCAAGCCTTTTCATCTACTCATAAGAACAACCCACATCCACTTGAATCTGTTTACTATCCGCGTCTCTTGGTCTCCCTCGGCGATTTTTACCCCACACACTTTCCTCCAATGCTAAATTTACGATTCCTCGATGTCTAAGAATGTGTCCTACCAAACGATCCCTTCTTTTAGTCAGGGTATGCCAAAAATTCCGTTTCTCACCAATTCTGTTCAGTACCTCTTCATTCGTTATGCGATCTACCCACCTAATCTTCAGCATTCTTCTGTAGCACCACATTTCAAAAGCCTCAATCCTCTTCCTGTCCGTACAGCTTATCGTCCATGTTTCACTCCCATACAAAGCAACACTCCACACAAATGCCTTCAGAAAAGACTTCCTTACACTTAAATTAATATTCGATGTTAGCAAATTTCTCTTTTTCAAAAGTGCTCTTCTTCCCATTGCCATTCTGCATTTTATATCCTCTGTACTGCGACCATAATTTGTAATTTTACTGCCCAAGTAACAAAACTCATCTACCTCCTTTATTGCTTCGTTACCTAATCTAATTCCTTCAGCATCACCCGATTTTCTTAGACTGCACTCCATTACCCTAGTTTTGCTCTTGTTAATGTTCATCTTATAAGCACCTTTCAGCACACTTTCCATTCCGTTCAATTGCTCTTCCAGGTCCTTTGCTGTATCTGACAGAATTACTATTTCGTCGGCAAAACGCAATGTTTTTAATTTTCCCCCCTGAACTTTAATCCCTTCACCAAATTTCTCCTTGCTTTTCTTTATAGCTTGCTCAATGTACAAATTGAACAACATTGGAGAAAGGCTTACTCCCTTCCCAACTGATGCTTCCCTTTCATGCCCTTCGAGTCTAATAACTGCGGTCTGGCTTTTGTACAAGTTGTAAATAACTCTCCTTTCCCGGTATTTTACCCCTGCTGATTTCAGAATTTAAAAGAGTGTATTCCAGTTAACATTGTCAAAAGCTTTCTCCAAATCTACAAAAGCTAAAAATGTAGGTTTGCCTTTCCTTAATCTATTTTCTAAGATAAGACGTAAAGTACTAGGAATAGAGTACTAGGAATAGAAATAATCCATACAAGGATGTAAAATAATTTACAGTCCTATATTTTCGACTGTTGCCTTCTTAAGTGATCTGTCAGGTCGGTTATTTCCAAGCGTTCCGAAATGTAGTGCTACGTGGCGATATTCAGAAATAAATAATACAACACGTTTGTTTAAACATGAACGTATCTACAATCCACTTTGGCGAAAGTGTTACACCACAGCTGCTGATCGGCATGAGGCAAGTGCAACCGTGGAATGCCAGTACTTGTCGAAAAACAAGTAACCGAAGTTATCATCTACCCCCCCCCCCCCCTTCTAAATATGAATAAGGAGGCATTGTTTTATTGTGTCGTCGCATCCCATTGTACCAAACTGTTTTCTTAGAAACACGAAAAAGATTACATGTCGACAATAAATGTTTGTAAATTTATGGCAACAAACTGATGATGTCATCAGACCCTAAACTTACCAACCACTTTAACGTAGGCTAAGAAAAACACATACACGTTTGCCTGAGGGAATACTCAACTTCGCACGGGGAGGCGCCGCGCAATCCGTGGCTCGACGCCTTAGACCGTCCGGCTTGTAAGGCACCGAAACAAGATGGCAATGTGGCCTTCACCAAACTAAAGTAAAATTCTCCACGGACATGTTACGTAATTATAATTATTGTGCCAGGCAAGTAATGACGCAACAATGAAATGAAGCAAATTACGAAGCTGCAGCCAGTCCTAAAGCCACAGTTTTAACCGGTCACAGAAGGCAACGAAACAAGGCAAATGTCAAACCTTCACCAAATTCTCCAAGTTTGCGTAACTGTGCAATTCGATGTGGCTCATATTTGTCGTTCTACACACATCTAAATTATGTTCTAGTTAATTGTATACTCATTGAAGGAGATCAGGTGTTAACGGAGGGCACAGAGTGTCTGATTATTTTCTTTAAATGGTCAATGTTGCTGATACGAACACTGTACACATGTTGCTTCACATAACCCCTCAGGACAAAATCTAGGGGCACCAAGTGATGAAATCGTGGTGGCCATGCCTTGAATCCAATCCTGGGGAAATGCTACATCTAGAAAATTCCGGCACAGTGTAGAGGAGTATCATCTAGTCGGAAGATGACAACCTCATCTTCATCCTGAATTTTGAGGCACTGCATAAAACTGCAATACGTCAAGGTAGTTGTTTGCCGTCATAGTTTGCTCCACAAAGAAATACGGATACTATCATGCATGAGGGCAAGGCAAACGTTTAACTTCAACTGCTAGGTCATCAGTCCCTTGTTCCTATCTAAGTTATCACAGCAAAGACTCAACAAAGTAAAAATCTAGCGCTCAACATCCAGAGGGGAAACCCACTTGGTGTACAGAGCGACAATGTACGCTACACTGACAAAGCAAAAGAATAAAACGCAAAAGGAGTAGACCAAATGTTTAACTGAACTACATCATTACAGAAGAATTCCGTGGCTGGCTGATCGCAATGGCAACAAAGGATGAGACAGCCACTCTGTACATACTAAAACTCTGCAGTCAAAAGCAGGACAGACAACAGGAAAGTGGCAACAGATTAAAATTGCCGGAGGGGTGGTGACTTTAGAGATCAGTTACGGTACATACCACAAAATAGAATAATAAAACGTAAAACAGTCATAGAGACATCGTCGCCAAGAATTAAAGGAAGCGAATCATGTAGATTGAAGGACTGCCATAAGGCGACTAAATTTGAACCGTCCAAAAGGATATAGACCACTGTCGAGAAAGCACCACATGGACACTTTGGCCAGTCCTCTCCATGAAAAATGTGGTCATGCATTAACCAGGCAGGGCCAGTAAGCAGACAATAGAGGAAAACTCCCTATGAGAAGCTGTCAGTGACGACTTCTATGTGGTTGTAGAGAGCTTGATTACGCAGAGATTGTTTGGCAAGTTTGATTCATATCAGTCTGTATACAGACTCCAAGGACGTAGGAGTTCACTCTATTCAGGGATCCGTTTCTTGGAGATCAATCTCTATGGGCCTGCTTTGAATTCTCATCGTGTTCATTCCCTGTTATACCATTCTGGCATAGGGTCCAAACGAAGGCCACAGAACGGCCAGACTTGCCAAGGGTATGGACCTAGTATTGAATACAGCACACCGTGGATGTTTGGGAAAACCCTGGTCAAGGGCTTTGAAGCCACTCATGTTGTCACTACATATAACAAACTCCTTGGTCCAGGCTTGGAGATGTTAAACATCTCGAGAAATAGCAAACAGCTCCGCAGTAAAGACGCAAGGAACGCTGTTGAATGGATCTAGGTATACCCATTATAGCCTTCCACCAAGGAACTGTCAGTATAAAAAACTGAGAATGTTAATTCAGTGAACGAAAATCGATATGCGAATTTATATGTATTACACAAAATACTTCATATCATAAAAACCAACGTGAATTTTCTATTATTGTGTGTGTGTGTGTGTGTGTGTGTGTGTGTGTGTGTGTGTGTGTTTTTTCCTCATGGTCTCCATGTCAGCTGGAGCAATTTGGCTTACCATGCTTATACAATGCTCACTATGTTAAATCCTTATCTACATACTAATATCACAGTCTAAAACATATGTAAAAGTTTACGTCTGGCAATTGGAATAACAGTAGCGCCGCTAGCGGAGAAAGAACTGACAGTAGCGGCACTCTCACCAGTCACAGAAGCAATGCTAACACTTCAACTGGTAGCAGTGTAGTAACATCATACAAACGGAGAACATAACATCAATGAAAGGTCCAGTACGGAATGTTAATAATAACATGTAGATAGGGAACAACCGACCGTAAAGATGAATGTTGAGTCGCCGACACACACACACACACACACACACACACACACACACACACACACACACACACACACACACACACACTTCTAAATTTTTGGCCGCGGCCTCCCTCCCGCCTATAGTAATAAAATTAAGTTTTGAACTCATTGGGAATACCCATGCAGTAACATTAAGGTTGGATCATTGTCACCGTCTGCAACTCCGATTGCCGTATGTTCTACCCCTCTGTCAGGGTACCTCAAGACTCCATCCTCTCGCCTCCTCTACTTCATCTAATCCACAGACATGCCCCGACCCCAGTCTCTTGTCCACCTCCTACACCGCATTTCTCGCCCTCGCCCGCTCCCAGCGCCTCCTCCAATCCCACCTTTCCCAGTTCTCCACTTGGCACAAGTGGCCCCTCTCTGTCAACCCTGACAAGTCCCAGGCACTCATCAAAGGTCATACCATCCACCTGCATGGTTTCTACCTTACCCCCTAAAATCATCCCATCCAACACACCCCCACCCAAATACCTCGGCCTTACCCTCGAGCGCTCCCTTTCCTAGACTCCACCACATCTTAAAACTGTCTGGGGAAGAGCACTCAACCGCTTCCACCCATCCACAATCCTCCGCACCTACCGATCCTTCATGGGTCCTGTCTTGTGTAGTTTCCACCCTGCCTGGATGTTCGCCTGCCTCCCCCCCCCAGGCCTACTACAAATCCCTTCAGATCCCAGAACACAATGCTCTCCACCTCGCTTACAGTATCTGCCTCGCACCCCCCACACGGATCCTGTATGATCTCATACCTTTCTCTCACCTCCTCCTGTTCTTCGAGCATATCTGCTTCCTTTACATGACCCGCAAAATACACTAGTGTACCCTAATCTCTGTGATCCCGGGTCTTTGCCATGCCCATGTCATCACATCCCTCCCTTCACCTTCACACTCCACATCCTCTCCCAGGGTAACTTCCGCCGCTTCTCCCTATTGGATGATGCCCTCCATTCTGAAATCTACCGCTCCTAGCAGCTCTAATCATATCCCCATAGTTTTGGTGCCCCCTCTCCACACCCCCTCCCCACCTTATCCTCTCCCAAGTTTCCTCCTTCCCCCCCCCCTCCCGGCAGTGTCTGCACACTCACTATCCCTGCTGATCCATCCCCTCCTTCCGCGCCTCCCTGTTCCCTCCCTCTCTTCCTTTGCGGGATCCCCCCAAGCGAATTTTAATGTGTGCTTCGTGGTCCAGTGTTGTGCGTGATTGTTTTTACCGTGTTGCAACCGCCGCTTACGGCTGAACAAACGTTGCCTGTGGATTTTAATATGTGCTGCCTACAACATCATCTTGATTGTGTTTGTGTCAAACTTCAACGTCTCCTTGATTGTGTTTGTGTCAAACTACGTTTCTGAATTTTGCCGTTTCAACGTCTCTACATGTGTGTTTTCAAACTACATTGTTTGTATTATATCACTAACTTCTCACCTTGCTTTTTTGCACATTCATCGCATTTTTTTCTTAACATGACACATTGTCAATTTTTGGAT
The DNA here is from genome assembly GCA_026315105.1 of Locusta migratoria. Taxonomy (NCBI): domain Eukaryota; kingdom Metazoa; phylum Arthropoda; class Insecta; order Orthoptera; family Acrididae; genus Locusta; species Locusta migratoria. Next base: position 257,939,747 of record CM048745.1, on the reverse strand, counting down.
TCTTTTAGCTACAGAGCCGCGTAAGAGGACGCGAATCACGATAAAGGAGGGAAAAAAATGGATCACTGGTGACGCTGATTCGCAACATAATCGCATCAAAATTCTGAAACGGAATTAGATGAACCATAAAAAAACTTGAGACCAATTGTAATCGAGGCAAGAATCATCGGCGGCATATTCAAAGGCAAAGACGCATTGATTCTACGCATACCGACTCTTTCCAACAATTTACCAATGGAATCCAAGCGGCTCCACTTCCTTTTGCATCTTTCCTTTCTTGTTACCATCAACAAAGCCCAAGGCCAATCGTTGACTATTAGCTGGCTTAAACTTGAAACATCATGCTTTTTACACATCCAGTTGTATGTGGTTTGCTGCCGAGTTGCCGCACCATAAAATTTATACGCCTTTCTCCAAACAGAAAAACAAAACACATTGTTCAACTGCAGACCTTAAGATGAATTAATAAAAGAAATATTTCCAATTAATCTTACATACAAGTGTTTATTTCTCTCTTGGACTTAACAGGCTCTGCACCTATAGATACAGTGTATCTGCTAAACCTCTGTCACATAATCTTCTCCGTCCATCCACCGGAAGCAATCTGGCTACAGTAATTAGTGCTACCTAGAGTGACCAAATTTCTCTTATTATACGGGTTCTTCCGTATTTTAACACTGTATTCTGAAATCTTCCGTCTCCCTTCTTGTCAGCCTGTTTCTCCCGTATATTTCGTTAGTGATCGTTGCTATCATGTGGAACCCGTGAGGTATTACCGATAGTTGTAATCCTCTCATCGAGTCTTCTCGGAAACTTTATTTATAATAATCGATTATAATCTCGATTATTATTCGTGATCCAACGGCCTGTGAAATGCATGGGGCACAGAGAAGTAAAATCGCACGTATACACCTGTATATTTTCCATATCCCATGCTGTCTGTGAATAATACTCATTTGTACGTATCTTTATCTGTTTGTGTGTATTTTGCGTGGAGTAGAAAAACGTCTATGTTTAAACAGGAGTATTTTATTAATTATATTCACTCTCACTACACAACATTTCGCAACGCTTCAGAACAGTCAGTACTGTTAGAGCCTTATAGGTATTGAACGTATCAAGAAACTACAAACATACTTAGGAGACATCAGTGTAATACATATTTCGGTGATCTTTACACAGGAAGCTGTCAGTATATCTAAGAACATATAAAAAATGGAAACCTTTCATATCTACGGAATAAGAGAACACTTTAAATATATTGATCGAACGTAAAAACAGATACTTAACTATCGTAACCAAGTGAGAACAGAAATTCAATGGGCATTTACACCTAAACTCTACAGTATCTGCTAAGCGACTAGCTGCAGTTGACCAATAACATTCTTTTTTTAATTCTGTGCTTTACTGAAACTTGAGCTCCTAACTAGGAACTCTGTAAAATAAAACAAATAAATAATCTTTCTGAATAACGGACCCTTTCTTGGCTAAGGTAAGTGATTTCGAGTCATCTGTAGATTGTTTTTATACCTAGTATTCATGTATGTACTAAGAACTTAGTTGGGAAAGGAGACTTACTTGAATATACTGTGTAGCAGCAGTTATACACTAAATTCTTTCAATACAATATGGCATACTGTTCTTGAATTATTTCCACAAATGAGCCTTATTAATGCCATTTCACTCCTAAAACAGCTTCTAGAGATACCTCAAAATATGATGTGAGAGTAAAAGTAAGCAAAGCATGTCTGACATTTTATATTTACATTCCCATTGTCATCCATTCCTATGATATAATTACAGTCGGGCAGTTGAATTTTACTCTCACCGAATCTCCCTTATAATAATCAGATTTCCATCAACTTAAGCCCGTGATCAAAAGTAGGTCATTAGTTCCAAGAGTCAACACAGTTTCAGCCGACCAGTTGCATAAAATGGTTTACATCTATAAACCTTTACCCAGGTTGCGGCAAAATTGATTTTGCCTTCTTCAGAAGGATACCTGCATTTAATATTGCATCCGAATCGCGACTGTCCATGCGACTCACTTCTTACAGTCTTTTTCGACCACACTTTGTTTTGATAACCTCATTACCTTTGTTACTGTTCTGATTGCCATTTTTGGAGCACAATACTTTATATGGTATATGGTGTGAGTTCACATTTTGGTGCAGTGATGTTGTTAAATTGTGCTCCAAAAATGGCAATCAGAACAGTAACAAAAGTAATGAGGTTATCAAAACAAAGTGTGGTCGAAAAATACTGTAACAAGTGAGTCGCATGGGCAGTCGCGATTCGGATGCAATATTAAATGAAGGTATCCTTCTGAAGAAGGCAAAATTAATTTTGCCGAAACCTGTGTAAAGGTTTATAGATGTAAACCATTTTATGCAACTGGTGGGCTGGAACTATGTTGACTCTTGGATCGTGTTCCATCGTTGCTGAATTGCAGCCATGTTTAAAATTTTGGGTCATTAGTTAATAAAAAATATTGTGGTGGTTTTGGCATACGACTCGAAATGGAGTCTTCATAAAATGAAAATAATAATAATAATAAAGTTAATAGGTACCCTGCAGGTCCTCGGTGTCTGTGTCTGCGTCGGCGGTGTTGGTGCAGTCCCAGCAGGAGCAGCTCAGCCTGCTGCGACGCTCCTCCTGCAGCCTCTTCTCCCTCACCGCCACTCTCCGTCTCTGTCTCTCCGTCTGTCCCTGCACCACAACGTCAAACTTTACTACTACCCAGGCCGCGGACAGCCCATAGTCTTCAAAAAAAGTGAGAAAGGTGACTAAAAATAAAAATTGACTAAAGGTGACAGCCATGTACAGCATAAAGGTGACAAAAAGTGACTTAAAAGTTTGGTCATTGGGAAGATTGTGTCGCCTTAAATGCTGCTTTTGGTATGCAGCAGTTGTACACTACTGGCCATTAAAATTGCTAGACCAAGAAGAAATTCCGATTATAAACGGGTATTCATTGGACAAATATACTAGAACTGGCATCTGATTATGTTAACACGCAGCGTATTGTGACGGGCCAATTGCTCGGTCACCATTGACCAGACGTTTTCAATTGGTGAGAGATCTGGCGAATGTGCAGGCCAGGGCAGCAGTCGAACATTTTCCGTATCCAGAACGGCTCGTACAGGACATGCAACATGCGGTCGTGCATTATCCTGCTCAAATATAGGGTTTCGCAGGGATCGAATGAAGGGTAGATCCACGGGTCGTTATACAACTGAAATGTAACGGCCAGTGTTCAAAGTGCCGTCGATGCGAACAAGAGGTGACCGAGAGAGTGTAACCAATGGCACCCCATACCATCACGCCAGGTGACACGCCAGTATAGCGTTGACGAATGTACGCTTCCAATGTGCGTTCACCGCGATATCGCCGAACACGGATGCTGCAATCACGATGCTGTAAACAAAACCTGCATTTATCCAAAAACATGACGTTTTGCCATTCGTGCAGCCAGGTTCGTCGTTGCGTACACCATCGCAGGCGCTCCTGGCTGTGATGCAGCGTAAAGTGAAACCGCAGCCATGGTATCCGAGCTGATAGTCCATGCTGCTACCAACGTCGTCGAACTGTTCTTGCATATGATTGTTGTCTTGCAAACGTCCCCATCTCTTGACTCAGGAATCGAGACGTGGCTGTACGATCCGTTACAGCCCTGCGGATAAGATGGCTGTCATCTCGACTGCTAGTGATACGAGGCCGTTGGGATCCAGGAAGGCGTTCCGTATTGCCCTCCTGAACCCGCCGACTCCATATTCTGCTAACAGTCATTGGATCGCGACCATCGCGAGCAGCAATGTCGCGTTACGATAAACCGCAATCGCGATAGGCTACAATCCGACATTTATCAAAGTCTGAAACGTGAGGGGCAGCATTTATCCTCCTTACACGAGGCATCACAACATTTCACCAGTCAACGCCGGTCAGTTGCTGTTTGTGTATGAGAAATCGGATGGAAACCTTCCTCATATCAGTACGTTGTAGGTGTCGCCACCAGCGCCAACATTGTGTGAATGCTCTGAAAAGCGAACCAATTGCGTATCTCAGCATGTTCTCCCTGTCGGTTAAATTTTGCGCCTGTAGCACCTCATCTTTATGGTGTAGCAATTTTACTGGCCAGAAGTGGATATCGGTTCCGTGGCATAGCACCAGAAAAAATGTGTCTGAGTTATGGTGAGTTAGGTGTCCAAAACTTTCACTCGACTGGGGTATGGCGAGTTCAGCGACACAATCTTCCCAATTATCAAAATTTCCTTTAGTCACAGATATTTCTGATTTAAACTTACGTTTCATAAACGAATAAACATAACCTAAAAGTGAAACTTCCTGGCAGACTAAAATTGTGTGCCGGAGCCGGGACTCGAACCTGGGACCTTTGCCATATCCTTTCTTCCAGGAGTGCTAGTCTTGCAAGTTTCGCAGGAAAACTTCTGTGAAGTTTGGAAAGTAGGAGGCGAGGTACTGGCGGAAGTAAAGTTGTGAGGCGGCATCGTGAGTCGTGTGGGGGTAGCACAGTCGGTAGTGCGCTTGCCCGCGTAAGGCAAAGGTCCCAGGTTCGAGTCCCGGTTCCGGCACACAATTTTAATCTGCCAGGAAGTTTCATATTAGCGCACACTCCGCTGCAGAGTGAAAGTTTCATTCTGATAACCTAAAAGTATCTTACAAAATATTGTCAACTCACTGCCCACGTTTGCATCATGTGAAATTCTTCTTTAAAAACCTTACCTTAAAAATCTGTAGCGAAGTCTATCGAAATGTTCACTTCTTTTAAAAATGTTTTACATCACTGATGAATTTTTCAATATTCTCTATGCGAGAAAACTTAGAAAAGAAATCTATATGCCACGAGTTATGAAGCCATAACGATTTAATATCTACCACACACACTAGACTTTAATTTGTACGAAAAACTTGATAGTAAAGTCTTACAGCACTGCCGTCGATCGGTGAAGTCATATCAATGGCAGCCATCTTTAACATTCCCTGCACCCCTTGCCCTTCACTCTAGTCCTCTTATTATGTACAACTCACTACTTACCGATACCACTCTTCTCTCACAAACGGTCACTCACCGCACATATTTTCAATTTCACTGTTATGACTTAATTTCTCTTATATGAAAATTAAATATACTATAACAACTTTTAAAACTGAATGTAAAATAAAGTAAGAACAGATGCAATGTTGGCAACAGTAATATATATATATATATATATATATATATATATATATATATATATATATATATATATATATATATATATATATATTATAGAGGAAAAATTCCTAACAGGAAAAATATACGTAAAAAATAGATGAAGTATACTTACCAGGCGAAGGGGCACAGGCAGTAATAGCAACAAACACACACACACACACACACACACACACACACACACAAAAATGCTAGCTTTTGCAGCCTAGCTGCTTCATCAGGCAGAAGGGAAGGAGAGGGAAAAGGAAATGATGAGGGTTTTAAGGAAGGGGGTAAGGAGCCATTCCAATCCCAGGACAGGAAAAACTTACCTTGGGGGAAAAAATGGAGGGTAAATAAATGCACACACACCCACACATTTACACAGACACAAGTACACTTAGGCAGACATACTGTAGAACTGTAGAAAGCAAAGAAGTTAGAAGTTAGACAGAGATGCCACTTGAGGCAGAGGCTCTGTCCAGAGAACTAAGGCAAAGATGTTAAGATGGTGGGTGGGAATTCGAATTTAGCGGAGGTTGAGACCAGGTGGGCAACGGGAAGAGAGAATATGCTGAAGGGCTAGTTCCCATCTCTGGAGTTCTGAAGGATTGGTGTCAGTGGGAAGTATCCAGATAACCCGGACGGTGTAGCACTGTGCCAAGATGTGCTGGCCATGCACCAAGGCATGATTAGCCACAGGGTGATCCTCGTTACCAACAAACACTGTCTGCCTGTGTCCATTCATGCGAATGGACAGTTTGTTGCTGGTCATTCCCACATAGAACGCTTCACAGTGCAGGCATGTCAGTTGGTAGATCACGTGGGTACTATCGCAAGTGGCTCTGCCTTTGATCGTGTACACCTTCCGGGTTACGGGTCTGGAGTAAGTGGTGGTACAAGGGTGCATAGGGCAGGTTTTACAACGGGGGCGGTTACAAGGGTAGGAGCCAGAAGGTAGGGAAGGTGGTTTGGGGATTTCATAGGGGTGGACTAGGAGGTTACGGAGGTTAGGTGGGCTGCGGAAAGACACTCGAGGTGGAGTAGGAAGGATGTCGTGAAGGATGGATCTCATTTCGGGTCAGGATTTTAGGAAGTCGTATCCTTGCTGGAGAGCCACATTCAGAGTCCACTCCATTCCCGGAAAGTATCCGGTGACAAGAGGGGGCACTTCAGGGGGTTTTGTTGAAGGTTCTTAAATTGGGGGGATGAGGAAGTGGCTCTGGCAATTTGCTTCTGTACCAGACCAGGAGGATAGACCAATAACCTGATAACAGCCTTCACATCCCGCAGCTATCCTCCTGGTCTGGTACAGAAGCAAATTGCCAGAGCCACTTCCTCATCCCCCCAATTTAAGAACCTTCAACAAAACCCCAGAAGTGCCCCTCTTGTCACCGGATACTTTCCGGGGACTGGAGCGGACTCTGAATGTGGCTCTCCAGCAAGGATACGACTTCCTAAAATCCTGCCCCGAAATGAGATCCATCCTTCATGACATCATTCCTACTCCACCGAGAGTGTCTTTCCGCAGCCCACCTAACCTCCGTAACCTCCTAGTCCACCCCTATGAAATCCCCAAACCACCTTCCCTACCTTCTGGCTCCTACCCTTGTAACCGCCCCCGTTGTAAAACCTGCCCTATGCACCCTTCTACCACCACTTACTCCAGACCCGTAACCCGGAAGGTGTACACGATCAAAGGCAGAGCCACTTGCGATAGTACCCACGTGATCTACCAACTGACATGCCTGCACTGTGAAGCGTTCTATGTGGGAATGACCAGCAACAAACTGTCCATTCGCATGAATGGACACAGGCAGACAGTGTTTGTTGGTAACGAGGATCACCCTGTGGATAAACATGCCTTGGTGCATGGCCAGCACATCTTGACACAGTGCTACACCGTCCGGGTTATCTGGATACTTCCCACTGACACCAATCCTTCAGAACTCCAGAGATGGGAACTAGCCCTTCAGCATATTCTCTCTTTCCGTTACCCACCTGGTCTCAACCTCCGCTAAATTCGAATTCCCACCCACCATCTTAACATCTTTGCCTTGGTTCTCTGGACAGAGCCTCTGCCTCAAGTGGCATCTCTGTCTAACTTCTAACTTCTTTGCTTTCTACAGTTCTACAGTATGTCTGCCTAAGTGTACTTGTGTCTGTGTAAATGTGTGGGTGTGTGTGCATTTATTTACCCTCCATTTTTTCCCCCAAGGTAAGTCTTTCCTGTCCTGGGATTGGAATGGCTCCTTACCCCCTTCCTTAAAACCCTCATCATTTCCTTTTCCCTCTCCTTCCCTTCTGCCTGATGAAGCAGTTAGGCTGCGAAAGTTAGCATTTGTGTGTGTGTGTGTGTGTGTGTGTGTGTGTGTGTGTGTGTGTGTGTGTGTGTGTGTTTGTTGCTATTACTGCCTGTGCCCCTTCGCTTGGTAAGTGTACTTCATCTATTTTTTACGTATATATATATATATAGGTGATACAGACGCCGACACATATTACTTACATTAAATGCAAGCTAGCACAGAAAACATTGGTTCAAATTAAAATGTTTGTTAACCCAGGAGAACAAACTGCCGAAGTCCTTGGTACCCACACATACAAACTAATTTAACTTATGTTAAAGGATAACACACAAATGCCCGAGGGAGGACTCTAACCCCAAGGTGGTACAACAGTCAGTTTCCTTTCAGAGTATGCTGATGCAATAGCTCCATACCTAGTTATCATATACAACCGCTCGCTCAGTCAAAGATCCGTAGCCAAAGTCTGGAAAGTTATGCAGGTTACTACAATATTAAAGTCAATAGGATTGATCCGCAATATTACAGGCCTATATCATTGACGTCAGTTTGCAACATAATTTTAGAACATATGCGTTCCTAAAACAGTATGAAGTACCTCGAAAAGAAGGACCTATAGCCATAGCAACACCGTTTCGGAAAGTAACGTTCCTGTGAAGCACAGCTAACTGTTTACACAAATTTTGAGATGAGTGGTAACGATAAGGGATCTCAATTCAATTGCATATTTCCGAAAGCCTTTTGACACTGTACCTCATAAGGGTCTTCTAATCAAATTGCGTGCTTATGGAATATCGCCAGCCGGCCGCGGTGGCCGAGGTGACTGAGGCGCTCCAGTCACGGTCAGCACGGCCACTACGGACGGGGGTTCGAATCCCCCCTCGGGCATGGATATTTGTGCCGTCCTTAGTCTTAGCTAGTTCATAAGTAGTTTGTAAGCTTAGGGACTGATAACCCCGTAGTTAAGTCCCATAAGTTGTACAAACATTTGAACATTTTTTTTTTTTTTTTAAATATCGCCACAGTTGTGGATTTGCGATCTTCTGTCAGAAAGGACACAGAACGTAGTAATTGATGAAAAATCATTGAGTAAAACGGAAAAAAGTTATCTGGCGTTCTCCAGCGAAGTATTATAGAGCTCTACTGTTCGTTATCTTTATGAACGATGTAGGAGACAATCTGAGTAGGTCTCTTACACTGTTCATGGATGATGCTGTCGTTTATCTATTAATAAGGTCACCAGAAGATCAAAAGCAACTGAAAATGATGAATGGTGAAAAAATTGCCCCTAAATAATAAAAAAGTCTGAAGTTATCCAAATGAGCACTAAAAGAAAATCCGTGAAACTGTGGTTACACTATAAATCAGTCAAATCTGAAGGCCGCAAATTCAACTAAACACCTAGGAATTGCAATTACGAACAACCTTAACTGGAAAGAACACACTCAAAAATATTGTAGGGATGGCAAAACAAACGTTCCATTGGCAGAACATTTAGATGGTGCAACAGTTGTACTAAAGAAACTGAGTACGCTACACTCGTGCGTCCTATTTTGGAGTACTGCTGCCCGTTGTGGGAACCACACCAGGTGGGACTGACGGACGATTTGGACAATCTTCACAGAAGGGCAGCTCGTTTCGTATTACCGCGATAAAGGGGACAGAGTGTCACATAAATGATGCACGAGTTGGGGTAGAAATCATTAAGAGAGAGGCATTATTCGTTTCGGTGAGAGTTGCGAAATTGCTTTCACCAATTTCACTTCCAAATACGAACTTGTGTCGTCAGCACCCACCTACATAGGGAGGCATGATCATCATACTAAAATAGAAGAAATCAGGTCGAAAATGGAAAGATGTGGATGTTCCTTTTTCCCGCGCGCTATTAGACAACGGAACGGTAGAAAAATATTATAAAACCGGTTCGATGGACCCTCTGCCATGCACTTCAATGTGCGTTGGGGAGTTTTACAGGGTGTCCAGAAAAGGACTCCCTGATTTCAAAATTAAATATCTCGAAAGCAAAGATCGATAGAGGAATGCAGTAAGCGGTATGTTTATTGTGAAAGCTGTAAGAAGTTTATACAGCAGTTTAAATAATAGTTACAAAAGCTGCTAACAGATGGTGCTGTAATCGCCATATGTAATTCCTAGTATAAATAGTGATTCGAAGCCCAGAGCGATCAGTTCCACTATTGAAACGTGAAAGTAGGTTAGCGTACCGAAGGAAGAGATTAAAACCATGTACTCCATTGAACAACGCGTTTTTCTGGTGCTCGAGTACCACAGGTTAGAAGAAAGTCCTACGGCAACAAGACGAAGTTTTCAAGGACGATTTAATGTTCCAAAAGGACCCGATGCGAAAACCATTCGTACGCTCTTCGCAAAATTTCAACGAACAGGCAGCGTAACTGATGATCTAGTGGGGCCTGTTGGCCGCAAGCAAACCGCAGTTACGCCTGAAAATATCGCCACAGTTTCTGCTATTATTCAGCGAAATCCAATGTCATCCGTACGTAGAATTTCATCTAAGACTGCTTTGAAGCGTTCCAGCACGCAGAAAATACTGAGAAAGAGCCTAAACATGTTTCCATTCAAAATTCAAACGAACAAGGCCATACCCGTACGAGCTGTGTAACAAAGAGTTGCCTTTGCTAATCACATGCTCACAATGATTTATAGTGAAGGATTAGATGTTGATTGCATCTGGATTACAGATGAAGCACACTTCCATCTGAATGGATACGTGAATAAGGAGAACTGGCGATTTTGGGGTTCCGAAAAGCCATATTGGTGTGAAGCGAAACCCCTGTATTCTCCTAAAGTTACTGTGTGGGCTGCAGTAGGCAGCAGAGGCATTGTTGGCCCTTTTTTCATTCGAGAAACGGTCAAATGGTACACGTTACGTTGCAAATTTGGAACAATTTGTCGCCACACAGCAAGCGTTAGAGGATCGACCAGGTACTGAATGGTTCATGCAAGATGGAGGCCGACCACATCGGACCGAACAAGTGTTTCGCTTTCTTGAGGAATACTTCGGGAATCGAGTCACTGCTTTGGAATATCCCAAATTTACTGGTGCAGGCATGGATTGGCCTCCATAATCGCCGGATTTGACTCCCTGTGACCTTTTTTTTTGTGGGGCACAGTGAAAGACATGGTCTACCCGAAGCATCCCGCCACGCTGGACGAGCTACAATCTGCGATCTCTGTGGCATGTGAATCCATTTCGGTTGAGACACTACGAAATGTGATGGCGAATTTCATTCTTCGTTTGCGCCACCTCTGTAGCGCCAATAGTGAACATTTTGAAAAGATTGTGATGTGACAGTTTGCAAAGAGTCTTTTCATACGATTATTTCACTTATGTACGCTGATATGAGCTGTACAGCGTACAGCGCCATCTGTTAGCAGCTTTTGTAACTATTATTTCAAACTGCTGTATAAACTTCTTACGGCTTTCACAATAAACATACAGTTTACTGCATTCCTCTATCGATCTTTGTTTTAGAGGTATTTAATTTTGAAATCAGGAAGCCCTTTTCTGGACACCCTGTATGTTGAAGAAGAATCTCCGGCGGGGAGCTACCGCAGCGTCCCTAGAAAGACGCCACAGACCACACCACACGGCCACTCCCGCGCGGCGACACATGGGTGCAGGAAGAGACGGCCATGAATTGTGCAACAGGTCGGAGTTTTAATGTCGGGCACAAATAACGGTTTTACACAGTTGACTGTGAACCGTTTAACTGCTAGAAGTCTCTCCTCCGGCGTAAAAATTGTATTTTTTTTTTTGTTATGCACAATATTACGAAATCGTATCTTATATTGATATTCTTATACTGTTGTTGTTGTTGTGGTCTTCAGTCCGGAGACTGGTTTGATGCAGCTCTCCACAATACCCTATCCTGAGCAAGCCTCTTCATCTCCACATAAGAACGGCAACCTACATCTGTCTGAATCTGCTTACTGTATCCATCTCTTGGTCTTCCTCTGCGATTTTTACCCCACACACTTCCCTCCAATGCTAAATTCACAATTCCTTGATGTCTAAGAATGTGTCCTACCAATCTATCCCTTTTAGTCAAGGTATGCCAGAAATTTCTTTTCTCCCCAATTCTGTTCAGTACCTCCTCATTAGTTACGCGATCCACCCACCTAATCTTCAGCATTCTTCTGTAGCACCATATTTCAAAAGCCTCTATTCTCTTCCTGTCCGCACAGCTTATCGTCCATGTTTCACTTCCATACTATGTTAGTAAAAATTTAACTTATTGAGTATTGTAGGGTTACCATATTGCTACGCTGTAAAAATTTATTAATGAGTTTCCTTGAAAGTGAGAAGCGTTTTTAATAATTAATATGGTTTTAGGAAACACTGATCATGTGGTACACACCTTTCCCTGTTGCGTAAATTTAGACTGACAACGATCACACTGTTACTCGAAACTGTGACTTTATATGTCGAAATACTTTCTGTAGCACAGATAGAAGCTGCTATATATTTGGGATTGACAAAACGGAGATATGTAAAGTTATTTTTCAATTGCAAAAAACGGAAGTGAAGATGGCAACATAACGCTAGCACTCTGAAGAACAAAATCTTAAAGGATTTGGCATATTTGTTGTGTACCTAAAGATTGAAGAAATCTTCCTACAAGAAGGTATGCAGGACTGTGAAATTTGTGGTAGCTGTCAGTAGTCTCGTTAATTCGAGTTGAACTAGACCGGGACACCTCGAACTATCGAAATTTATGTTTGAAAAAGAAGAAAATCGACCTTGAATGCATGCGTAAAAAATGATTTTTTAAAAACAGTTTTTAAATGGTCATTTACAACGGCAGCCTAAAGGTTTAAAAGTCTTTTCAGTATTTGCTTCGCGTTATAATGGTGGAGTGCCTTTTTCAGTTGTTTTATGACGCTCGTTTTTATAGGAAACGAGTATTTCCGAGACTCGAAATATCGAGACTCCACTGTATCGAGTTCAGTTTACTTATTGTCTACCTTCCTTTAATTTTTTTTCCTGTAGAAAATGTTACTACGATGAGAAAGGAATCCAATTTGGAAGTACTTTAATAAAATTTCCGTCGATATGTATAAAGCTGTTCGCCTCCCATGTCATCTCCTACGGACTATTGATTAGGCTTACGCACACTCAACAAAAAGCTTAGTACAGGGAAGCTATCTTGAAAAATGTGGAAAACTAGTTATTTGTGGTGTAACGTAAATATACAGAAATTTTAACTTAATTACGCAAGTTTCGGTTAGCATTATTTCTGCCACAAATCATGTTTCGGCTGGACTCTTAGTAATAAGTAAGACACACAATTCAAGCGATATGATGCACATGATGCATGTGTGTAAGTTACTTTACCTACTGACGTCGACAAAATTTAAATTTTTTTTTTTTTCCGTTCGTGGTGATATGTTGCATACTTAACCTTTAAGACAATACGAAGGTCACTTTCTATCTAAAATTTCGTGCGGCTCATAGCGGAGGGTACGTTATTTGTGGACTTTGCCAAACATATATTTTTATTTCGGTCTTGATGAAATTTTGTACACTTTACCTCCAGCATGCTATGGTATGGTGAATGACAGAGGGTACTTCGCAATAAATTTCACACCTATTGATATGGTCTCTGTCCTTTACGGACATGTTCATAAGAACAGGCACCATTTGTTGACATTAACAGTTGTAATTTTACTAATTAGAATTACTTAAATAATACGACCGTTTTAGGGCACTAAACGGCGAAGTTGAAAATTTGTGCTGGACCGGGATTGAAACCCAGATTTACCGATTAGGCTCACCAGGCACGCCTCCCTTCCAACCAAAATTCTCAACTTTTGGCACACTACGATGGTAGTAGCCCCTGCTCGCACCCTACAATGCAAGTACGGTCAAACACCGTCCCCACGGGCGCCTTTGCCGCGCCCCTGCCCCGCGCACTGTGCGGGGCGAGTTTGTGACACTTGCGGGGAAAGGGAATGTGTAGACACTTGCGGGGAGACCCGGACGCTGCAGGTAGTGTACAGGGTGTTCCAGAAGCAGGGATACACCACCCCTACTCCACGCCCTCCAGCCGCTACCTGTGCCGTATTCAGGAGAAGGCCCGCCGAGCGAGGTGGAGCATTACTAACGGGACGCATCTATATTCGCATTTATCGCAAATGCGAGTTTTTCCTGCCCCTAGTAATACTTCTAAAAATAAACAGCTGATCAAGGTACTAAAAGCAAGGGCAGATCTTTGGATGTATTACTACATATAACTAAAACACAATTTGATCATGGAATTATATACAATCTCATTATAAAGGTTTTTTGTAGGTGGTTTTGAGCAGCTTTTAAATGTGTTAGGAATTGCATTATGAAATATAGAAAGCTACAAAAATGTTTCAAATGTTTGTAGAGCGTATTGGACTTAACTACGGGGTTATTAGTTCCTAAACTTACAAACTACTTATGAACTAACTAATACTAAGGACGGCACAAATATCCATGCCCGCGGGGGATTTCGAACCCCCGACCGTAGTGACCGTGCAGACCGTGACTGGAGCGCCTCAGTCCCCTCGGCCACCGCGGCCGGCAGACAGCTACACCTTATGTTTATTATGAGATATCGATTTCGGCTAATTTCAGGTCATCTGCAGGTCTCAAACAACATGTATTACTTAGGCATTTTTCCAGTGGCACTCATAACCTTTAACTGTTTACATACAAGGTCTAACGTTGTTAATCGTGTTAGCGATGAAAACAGAACCCAGAATCTTTGCATCTAAATGATAGATATATTGGTGTGATGTCTTACTTCGAAAGAACAGACATCACACCAATACATATATAGCTCTCGGTTAAATGGAACGGTACGCTGTCGTTACGTAGCACAGCACGGCCGACTGGAAACGCAGGGGAAGTGCAAACAACGTTCTCTCCTGAGAGGTATGATTATAATTAGGTTCGGCGTAGACTTCTACAACATACAGTCTACACGGCGAAGATTACACCAAAAAATTTAACTTTTCCTCTACTTTGGCGATAGCAACCAAATATTAAAATCGTGTCTACTATGTAAAGATTTAGTTAGTAACACAAAACGCTTCAAGTCCATAACTTCACTGGTTTTCGAGTTCTGAATTTTTATTATGTTTTTAATGTTATTATAGAAAAAACAAATTTGGTACTCACATTACAATTTTCATATGGCAGATTTTGTAGGTACATTCACAAGACATAATTCAACGGTTCTGTGCATTCATCTTATGAGAAATATCAATCATTTGTTTTCAGTGTATTTCAAATTTCTACATTTAAGTTTCTTTAATTATTAGTACTTAAACGTGGTGATGAAATAAATAAATTACGTGTATATGTGTAGTTTTATGCGGCCAAACTACTTAGGTCATCGGTCGCTAGACTTACACACTACTTAATCTTACTTAAAATAACTTTGGCAAAGTGCAAACAAACATACCCATGTCCGAGGAAGAACTCGAACCTACGACCGGACCGGCCGCGCAATTTGTGACACAAATTACATGTTTGATAATATTAATGCATATAAGTATGAAATCACGTCAAGACTACTTCCTGCAAAAATTTCGACAAAAAAGTTGGCACTGAGTTTAGAAAACAAAATTCTGGCATATTGGATTTTAACATTTTATCAAAAAATGAATGTTACTACAAGAGATACAGCCATTCAAATTTACGGGCACCATAACGTTTTCCATTCCTGAGTAAAGGAGCTGCTTCTTGTAGTTTCAACGCCACAGTCCTTTTTCTTGAATGTTCTGAATATAAATCTTCACACAGACTTCTTGAGGAGGAGAGTGATATGAATATCTCATTGTAAACCACTGCCTATTACCTTAGACCTTTTTGACTGTACTGAACAGGAGTTCCGCGTATTCCGTAATTTATATTTATACAGTTAACAGGCAATGTAATTTATAACCAACTATTGGCTGCCAATTTCGCTTCATTTTTCCTGGAAGTCTTGCAATTTGTTTCTCCCTGTTAGTTTATGCCAAGTTCGGAGTAAAAATGGTTCTATATGACGGTGATAGTAAATAGAATTTATCTGTAGCATTTTTCGGTGTGTGACATTCCCTTACACATTCCGCATTTAATACATTTCTTAGATGTATTTGTAATTCGAATACAGCCAAATCGTTTTGGTGTCTACGAATAAACGCTTTAAGTATGTAAAATACTCATTGACTTATTATTAACGTTTTTTAATTGAAGGTTTAAGGTTGCGTCTCCTATTAAAAAGCATAGTAGCTATTTTTAAAGTGATGGAAGTTGTTTGATAGTGGGGTTAACTACATAGCGGTCAATTACATCAACGTATCTGTGCAGGATGCTAATATATTTATTGCTTGTGCAGGTGTCTTGATATGCTTAGTGTTCTCTGAATAATATGCTTTTAGGAGGTATGACTGTGGAATGTCATCGTCTTGTAGTAGCAGAGAATGTCTTAACTCTACAAACATTATCACTATTAAAAATACCTTTTTCTTTTCAGGAGGAACACTCAACGACCATATGTAGTTAGAACAAGTTACTATATTGCTCCTCAGCTTGCAAAGGGTTGTGCAATTTCACTGAGTTTCGTGTTATGTTGACAGTGTGGAAAGTTGACAACAGCAGTGCTAGACTTCCTGGTGTGCCTATACCCAGGAAAAGCCATTAGCCGCCCCAAAGGCCCCAGGTTCCGCGCAAGTGTTCCAACCCCGCCGAGGCAGCTGGCGAGGGGGAAGAGGAATAACGCTGCTAGTCAGGTAGAGTAGAACAGGATTTTATGCGTCAGCGGGTAGCGCTTGCAATCGCTAGGTTAGGAACGGCAGAGCAGTCTATCAGGAGTCGAGTTATGCCGGCCAATAGGATTTATTTGACGGTGAACAGGAAAGGTGCATGCTCTTTCAAAATCCATTGACGGCAGTTTGGATGAACGCTCGCAAACGACATATATGATAGGAAGTGTAACAAGTTGATCGTCAAAAACATTTACGTACACCGCTTCGATTTGTTTACATAGTACAATTGTAACGCTCTTTCTTATTGGCTGTTCTGCCGTTCCTAAACTAGCAAGTGCCGCGGCGGAGCGGCCGAGCGCACTGAGTCGCTATGCTAAAATGCGCGAGGCCGTTCAAATGTTTGTACAGCTTATGGGACTTAACTACGGGGTCATCAGTCCTAAACTTGCAAACTACTTATGAACTAGGTAATACTAAGGACGGCACAAATATCCATGCCCGAGGGGGATTCGAACCCCCGGCCGTAGTGGCCGTGCAGACCGTGACTGGAGCGCCTCAGTCCCTTCGGCCACCCCGGCCGGCTGAGTTGAAGACCTACTATATGGCACAGGGACATCAGGTAACGTAAATCTCTAAGTATAAATTATTTCCTTATGCATTCAGTTGATCATTGTATCAATTTGTTTAATGGTCAGTGTTACCGCTGATCAACGGATTGTCTCGGTAGGACATCCTATGGCTGCATTCTGACCTAAACACCCTCTATCACAGAGTAGGTAAAACATCAGTACCTACATTATTACAATTCCTTATTACTGATTTCAACATTGTTTTGTAGCTAACAAATTTTTTTTTTTTTTTGTAATATTGTCATGTTGTTGTTGTTGTTGGTTGTTTTAAGGGGACTAAACAGCTAGGTTATCAGTCCCCTGTTCCTAGCTGAGAGTCAACTGTCAATAAAGATAAAACAATGCCCTGAAAATGACACCGCACAAAAGGGCAGGTTAACAATAGACAAGCCACTGACAATACAAGACGAAGACACACAGAATGAGTAAAATAAAGTCACGAATAAAACTGGATAGCAGAGTACCTTGGCTGGCTGATCACAAAGAAAAAAAAAAAACAGGATGAGCCAGCCACACTGCACACACTAAAAACCCCTAAGGGCTCGAAAATATAAAAATCTGGGTTGGTGGTGGCCTAAGATATCAGGCCACAGCACCCACGGTTAGATAGAATCATAAAAACCGGCAGCGCGGATAAAACTTAAAACTGTGTTAGCCATAGAGGCGTCGTCACCTAAAACTAAGGGTAGTGCGTCTGGAAGATTAAAAGAGTGCCGCAGATTGGCTAAAATCGGACAGTCCATCAAAAGATGGGCCACTGTCATTACGACACCACATCGACACACGGGTGGGGACTCACGGCGAAGGAGATACCCGTGGGTCAACCACGTGTGCCCAATACGGAGGCGGCAGAGGACAACCGCCTCTCGGCGGATCTGCCGCAGTGAAGACTTCCACAGGGCTGTGGACGTCTTCACTGCCCGAAGCTTGTTTGGCACATTCGCCATAGCCCACTCGGCGCTCCAAGCCTCGCGCACCTTCCGGTGCAACACCAATTTAAGATCAGGCTCCATGACGCCAATATTTAGGGGTGGTTCCATAGTGGCCTGCTTGGCTAAGCGATCTACTTGTTCATTCCCTGGGATGCCGACGTGGCCCGGGGTCCACACAAAGACCACAGAACGGCCTGATTGGCCCAGGGAGTGAACAGTGTCCTGGATCGACCGCACTATTGGGTGCCGAGAGAAACACTGGTCGATCGCTTGTAAGCCACTCGGAGTCAGAACAGATGACAAATGACCCCCTGGGGCACGCTTTTAGGTGTTTCAGAGCCCTTAGAATGGCGACCAGTTCGGCAGAAAAAATGGAACTCTCACCTGGCAGAGAATGCTGTTCCACATGGTGGTCATGAAGAAACGCATACCCAGCATGGCCATCTACTACGGAACCATCTGTGTAGACGGGTTTTGCGGCATGGAACGAGTCTAGGAGTTGCAGATGTGGATCATTTTTTCTTCTTTGTCAGAAATCTAAAGATGCTCTAACCGGGCGAAACGCACAGTTGCTGTACCACACAACGCAGAAATGGAATGGGAAGAATTTTATAGATATATAATCTTTTTACTGTAATTTTCATCCCCCCTCGGACATAGATGTTTGTGCCGTGTTTAGTATAAGTTAGTTCATACGTAGTTTGTAAGTTTCGTGACTGATGACCCCGCAGTCAACTCCTTAAGCTCGACAAACATTTGAACAAACTAGCAAGTGCGAGCGCTAGTCGCTGATGCATAAAGTTCAGTTTAACCGGCAGGCAGTCTTCTTGTAGAAAGCCAAGCAGTCAACGAGCAACACTAGCATATTTATGATACTAGTTCATTCAAGACACATATCTTTCAGAAGAAGCGTAAATGATGAGTGTGCATGTACAATACTAATAGAATTACATTTGGGTCCCAAGATTATTTAAGTTTCTCTTCGATTCTTTTTTTTTGGATTTTTCTACAGCTACCATACAAACACTAATTGTTAACTAAACAGTAAATGGTTTGCTTGTTTTACCGTTCTTCGACCACATTACAGAGCTGCGCTTCCTCTGTCACTTCGTTTACGTTGGACCTGACCGCGGGACAGTCCAGCGGAGAATAGTGCTGTGCGGTCTCACTCGTTCCGCAGCTCTCTCTCTCTCTCTGTTGCCGACACTAGCGGCACACGGTCGCGGCCGCAGCGGTCAACTACAGTGGACTCCATCCGCGGGGCGCGGGCGCGCCCGCCGGGCGGAAATGTTGCCCAAGCCTGATTTAATGGATTCAAAAAATGTCTGTAAAGCTATCGGACCAAACTGCGTGGCCATCAGTCCGTAGCTTACAAACTACTTAGACGCAGGTAAACTAACCTATGGACAAACACACACACACCCATGCCCCAGGAAGGACTCGAACCTCCACGGCGAGCAACCGCGCGCTCCGCAGCGAGATGCCTTAGACCGCTCGACTACTCCACCGCGGCTCTAATGGATTGTCGCAAGAGATAGGGCCTATTAATGCGTCCGAATTGAAACTGTCAGTTCCCTGTTAGGGGCATATACAGGGTGTTACAAAAAGGTACGGCCAAACTTTCGGGAAACATTCCTCACACACAAAGAAAGAAAATATGTTATGTGGACATGAGTCCGGAAACGCTTAATTTCCATGTTAGAGCACATTTTAGTATTCTTCTTTAAATGTAAATTGAAATAATTCGTACAGACAATTGTCAAAATACCTAATTGTTTCGTTAGTATGTACTGAAGTCAACATTACCTGCCTTCAATTGGGCCAACTGGCGGTGAATCGTAGAAGTACAGTACATACTAACGAAACAATTCGGTATTTTGACAATTGTCTGCAAGAATTAATTCAATTTACATTTAAAGAGGAATACTAAAATGAGCTCTAACATGGAAATTAAGCGTTTTCGGGCTCATGTCCACGTAACATATTTTCTTTCTTTGTGTGTGAGAAATGTTTCCTGAAAGTTTGGCCGTACCTTTTTGTAGCACCCTCTATATACTGGATTCCCAGCGGGAAATCTGGATTCGAATCCCGGTTCAGCACTAATTTTCAACTTTTCAGTTGTATTTATTTCAATGCCCTAAAACAGAATAAATGTTTAAATAGTTCGAATTCGTAAATTTCACGCTGTTTCACTGTTCACCACGAAAGCTGATAGATACGTGTGATTTTTCATAGAGAGGCAGAGGTAAAGATGACAAGGAAAGTGCGTGCATCTGGCCACCCCGTAAAATTACCCATGCCAATTCCATTGTGAACCATGCTACCCTGCGCAGCGAGTAAAAGCGGAAGAAGAAAGGAAGAAGGGGAAGACGGCTCCGATGCGCGAGGCCGTTCCCCGTCGGAGGGTTAGAATCCTCCCTCGGGCATGTTTGTTTGTGCTGTCTTTAGTGAAAGTTAGTTTATAAGTAGTTTGTAAGTTTAGGGACTGATGACCCGAAGTTAAGTTCCATAAGCTTAAGAAACATTTGAACTACTACTTTTTTTTAGGAGCCGGAATTGAACAGAGAGAAGAAAAAGGACAGAGGACGGGGTGATGACATGGGCCGAGGCAGGATATGAGACGAACAGAGCGAGGCGTGAGGTGAAAGATCGAGGAGATGGCCAAAGAGAGAAGAAGACCCACAGAATAAACTATCCTATACGACCTGTCATTAATTGAATCCGAAATCCAAGAGAGCCTGCCTCTAAATTTGTTAGGTTTGTTGAAGAAGTTACTGCTCCCTGAAGAAAGTTTTACTTTGAGCAATAGAAAACAATTAGTGGATTTATTGCATAACCAAATGTTTCCGGATGGTTGCTATCTCTTGTCATTGGACATAAAAAATTTATACACCAACGTACCTCTGGAACAAACCATCGACATCATCCAGCAAAACCTCTCCATGAAAGAAAACCTTCTTCCAGACGAAATTGCTGAAATTGTGTCACTATTACGACTACTTACCACATTACTTTTCTTTTAACAACTCATTTCATAAACAAAACGACGGTTTAGCCATGGGAAGTTGTCTGTCAGGTTTCCTTGCCGATATATTTGTCAATCACGTTGAATCTCAATACTTCCAACAAAAAACTCCAATAAGCAGAAAAATACTCTTCTACAAGAGATATGTCGATGACACCCTGATTATTTTCAATGGTATCCTAGGTGATGTAACGGTTGTAGATCATGAATTCAACAACTTACACCCGAAACGAACCTTTTTACATGAAATAATGAACTCCTCCAGTGTCTTAAATTTTTGGACCTACAGTTACAGTTAGCTGAAAAAAGAGAGAAGAAGGGCGAGGACATGGAGTAAGAAGAGTGAAGAATAACTCTTAAATTGCCGGGCAACGCTGTGTTGTCAGCTAAAAACAGAGTATCTAAGTCGAAATGAGCCAAAATAAAAAGTAACCGTAAATAGCAACATTGCGTTTTGCCGACGACATAGTAATTGTCAGATACAGCAAAGGACCTGGAAGAGCAATTGAACGGAATGGACAGTGTGCTGAAAGGTTCATATAAGGTGAACATTAACAAGAGCAAAACTAGGGTAATGGAGCGCAGTGTAAGAAAATCCGGTGATGCTGAAGGAATTAGATTGGGTAACGAAGCAATAAAGAAGGTAGAAGAGTTTTGTTACTTGGGCAGTAAAATAACATATTACAGTCGCAGTACAGAGGATATAAAATGCAGAATAGCAATGGGTAGAAAAGCGTTGTTGAAAAAGAGAAATTTGTTAACATCGAATATTGATTTAAGCATAAGGAAGTCCTTTCTGGAGGCATTTATATGGAGTGTTGCCTTATATGGGAGTGAGACATTGACGATAAACAGTGCGGACAGGAAGAGGATTGAGGCTTTTGAAATATGGTGCTACAGAAGAATGCTGAAGATTAGATGGGTGGATCGCGTAACTAATGAGGAGGTACTGAACAGAATTGGGGAGAAAAGAAATTTCTGGCATACCTTGACTAAAAGAAGGGATAGATTGGTAGGGCACATTCTTAGACATCAAGGAATTGTGAATTTAGCGTTGGAGGGAAGTGTGTGGGGTAAAAAACGCAGAGGAAGACCAAGAGATGGATACAGTAAACAGATTCAGACAGATGTAGGTTGCCGTTGTTATGTGGAGACGAAGAGGCTTGCTCAGGATAGGGTATTGTGGAGAGCTGCATCAAACCAGTCTCCGGACTGAAGACCACAGCAACAACAAATAGCAACCCGTGCTAGATACGATCCAGTGGGTTTGTGACGTGAAGTGAACACATACCTGCAGTAAGTCGTCAGAGGCTAGTCTGTGGCTGCACAGCAGCGGGTAGACGTTGCACGCCGCCACCCCGCCAACGGCCACCAGCCACTGCACCAGCTCCAGGTCCACACGCGGGCAGTTCGGCGGCCACAAACCTGCCAACGTGACAGCTTCAATTGTCGCTAGTTTCAACATGCTAAATCCCTAGATATCCGACATCCAATAAATTACTAGGGGGAGGGGTACTTAAGGTGGATTCACACGGGGTAGGGCATCTGAATATAGACGGGCATGCACATCACTTTCTGCTGTGGCGGCAGCTCAAAAATGTTCAAATGTTTGTAGAGTCTATGGGACTTAACTACGGGGTCATCAGTCCCTAAACTTACAAACTACTTATGAACTAGCTAATCCTAAGGATGGCACAAATATCCATGCCCGAGGGGGGATTCGAACCCCCGACTGTAGTGGCCGTGCAGACCGTGACTGGAGCGCCTCAGTCCCCTCGGCTACCGCGGGGCGGCAGCTCCCGCCGCCATTTTTCTTCCAGAGGGTGATAGCGTCAGCATGTGAAAAGCCAGTTTTTCCGCTGTTATTGCTTTCAAATATAGCTTGCTTCATTTATAATACACATACCAAAAAGAAAATATATACTTGGATTAAAAATTTATCTCTTCGTAATAAATTATTGTAATGTGGTTTGACAAATCGTTAAACAAGTTTTCTGGTATTTGCCCTCCTGGGTGTGTATTGTGAGCAACTTTTACGCAATAGACAGCTCAATTTTACGGGATGCACTACCAAATTTGCGATTTAGTTTAGTTTAATACGTACTGTGCGCAAAAATCAATCAAATGAATCGATTGTCATCCAAGACTAAGGTTGTGGTGTCGCATAAGTCTAAAGTGTGCGCCACCTACTTTCGCCGCGCGCCGCCATGCACGCACGGCGCGGCGTTCTTACGACGGCAGCCACGAGCGCCCTCTGCTACAACTCCGCTCGTGGCCACCACTGAACGACATCGTTCACTTGGAACTGAGATAGGGACCAGCTAACACTTCGGAATCAGATAGGCACCAGTGAAGACTTGGCTATCGGATAGGCACTAGGCAGGCCTCTAGCTCAACTATGTATCAGCATTCTGCCGTACTGAACTATGTAAAAGTTAAGTACTGTATAAATTCTGTGCAATATATATCTCGTTCTAATTTACTCTAGTGTTTCTAGTTTCTGCTGTCCCACTGGCTGGTCACCTCCTACCTGCACAAGCGCGCAACCTTTATTCCTGTGTCGGTCTTTCTACTCGGCCACCGACACCTACGACGGAAACGAGACACAAAAGCGGCAACGAGGCTGGGACACAAAAAAGGTAAAGCATTTTCACAAGTTATAGTTTCAAAACACTTTTCAGCTAATGAAATTTTAACAGCTATCAGGGCTTTAATAAAATTCTGTCTGTGATAAAATTGGTCAATTTTACTTACGACTTCGGCGGCGTAGAGCGCTGATGTTGGCAACGACCTTTGAATGCTCTTTTAAAACTTGAACAGCTATAATGAGAGTAAGTTTTTTTTTTTTTTTTTCATATTTACCAACTTCTTGTATGTACCCTTGTCCAGCCAGTAAATTAATTATCTTCGTGAAGCGAACATTTTGTTGCGAACATTAGGAACCTACGCCGCCGATGTAGTAACTAAAATTAACATCGCAGTAGCTGTAATAAAATTAACATCGCAGCAGCTTCAAACATCGTTACGAGCCGTATGAGCTATTGTAACTAGTAAAAAAGAAGTGTGCATCATTTAAAAGTAATTAGTATTGTTATTGTCTAAATGTTGGTACTGTTTGTTATCGCCAATGTATGTATAAATAAAAGTCTTTTAACAGTAGTTAGTAGCTTTGGAACCTTCGCTAAATAGGACACATATCAAAACCTGTCGTTTACAACGTGTAGAAATTGTGCATAACTACACCTCGCATAGTTTTTAAGACATCACGACGAAACGTTATTAACCATATTTTACGCCTTTCAGGATCCACTGGAAACGAAAAAACACGAAAACCATTTTTGAACGATTAGAACAATTCGGAGCTGTACAGCCCACGATGCTGAAAGCGTACTGACTGCCATATTCTACAATAGCGCTTCGAACCGAAGGAACAAAAATGGCGGATGCGTCTATATCCAGGTGCCCTAACACGGGGGGCAACGTCACGTCAACGTCACACTGTCATAAATGCCAGCGTATTACCACTGGACAGAACGTCAAGATACGTCAAAAATAAAACAGTATTTGCGCGTCTAAATACACAATAGTGGTGGTAATTTGTTCACTAAAGAAAACGGCAACAATTAGTGCTGAAGCATTAAGTATAACTGCAGTTGTCGCCTTAGATGACGAGAAAAGATAGCGGAAATTCGCGTAAGGCAAGCTTTAAGAATAGTGGCTAAGAAAATGGTTTTAAAGAGAATGAAGGCAAATTTCACACACTGTATAGAGAACTTAAAGACTTCATCTCACAAAACACTTTAGAATTGCTGGAGGATCAAGAAAGCAAGAAACAAAATTGGGCCAAGCAATTTCTCAATAAATAAATAAATAAATATAAAACTGGTGGTGTCTTGAGCTGTGTCTGGTGTTTCAGCTTTTCCAAGTCCTTCACGGTTTTTCTCTTCCTATTTTGATGTATTTTTTAAAACAAAATATCTACTTTTAATACTGCAAGCCATATATCTTATCTGTGAACATTGGCGATTAGTCAGTAGTCAGCGTCAGTTTAAGGCCCTAACTAGGGTAGGTTTTATAAAATAGCTACTTATATTAACAAACCATAAATAGTGATGAAGACAACAGCAAGTAGTAATGATACCTAGGTCTGTATGTACTACATTTTGTCTCGTATAGACGCGTATCTGTTATAATATGACAGTCAAATATTTTTGTTGCTCATATCAAACAGTTCCACCTGGCACATGGTGGTGAAGAAGCTCAATTAGTATTTCGTCGTTCATTTTCTAATGCAGTTATAACCCAGTAACGAAATAAATTTTAAATACGAAGCTATGAATGAAAAGCAGCCATGTTAACACCCAAAAACCAAGTTGACATGGCGTTGTCTACCGTGTCAATCGGTCGTAACATTGATATTTTATGACTGCTAACGAAGAAAGAAAAAAGTTATATCTAATCATTGTGCAATTGTTTTATATTGTATGTTAACTGAAACATGCAGTTTACTGCGTTTCTTAAAAAAAAAAGTGAAAACCTCCAGATTTGTCGCTAAAACACTTTTGAAATCGCTAAGAATGAGACTTGTCTTAAAAATCATTTCGATAGACTGAATTAAAAATCGCTAGATCTAGTGACAAAATCGCTAAGTTGGTCACCTTGCCTGTGAACAGGCGTCACAACAGCCGTCAACAAGAAGCTGTAAAGAAACGTCACCATGAGAACCGCCGCGGCGTCACTCGTCACCCGTTCCCTAATTTTTCGATTGTCACAGTTTTTTATCATTACCTGGAATACTGAATCTTTACGACTTTTTACCAAATAGGGAGAAAATTTAATTTTACTTTCCTTGGCGCAACAATGAAAGATAAAAATCTAGATTCACCTAGAACCTCGGACGGGTGAGTTCTGACCCACCGCTACAGCAGGTATAGAAATTTCGTATCTCGTACGGCTTCGTGTTTATTTTTAGAGCGAACTTTCTCAACAATCGCGAGACACTATTTTACGTCGCTACGTGACACTTGCCGTTCTTCAGCAGCGGGGGGAAGGAAATGCGGTTGGAACTCGCCTCGACGTGTTCACAAATACCGCGCAGTGGTTTGTTCCATGAAGGTCGGTGTGAGTGTTACAGTCGATTACTACATAAATATTGCCTGAAATACATGGGCAAACGTCTAACAACAGAAGAGGATATTGCAAATGCCATAAATGATATTTTGTTATCATGAATCTGAGTATGAGCCACTGGATTTTTCATCTGAAGAAGAACTGATACAATCTGTGTAGTTTCAGATTGTACATCGGCAAATGATGTTACACCACGTGACGATTTCCCGAATAATGATGGCTCGAAATACGCAGTCAAAGCAACATTTAACTATTCACACATTTTACAGCTTATCGGATTTTTCTGCAATAAGCGCCTGTATATTGTACAATGCTCTAAATGAGGAAACACTGAAACGCAGGGACTTCAAACTGCAGGTAGGGGAGGAAGTTTCAGTACACAGCAGCCAGGAAGACTAATGCCTGGATTAATCCCGAAGAAGTTCCTCAGAGCCAAGAAAAGCGAACACGTTTCCTTGTGAAGTCAGATGCGGACTGGAGTGGAACAAATAATTTGGAAAGTGTCATACGTGTAAGAAAACTGTCCTTAACAAATGCACTTCTAAAGACTATTATTCGTGCACGTTATCTAATGCTGGAGAGTAAAAACACTCAGCAAAGGTGTTTAACACTTGCTTTACTTTATACGTGGCAAGGGCCTTATCGACCATACGCCTGCTCTAGGGCCTCTTCCATAGCTTTCTGTCGAGTGCGCCGTGTGTCCAGTTGATGTCGCTGTCCATCCTGTCTGTCTTCTCGAATGTTGTCGCACCACCTACTTCTGCGTCTGCCTCTCCCTCTCGATCCAGCTATTGTTCTGCTGAATGCCAATCTACCTTCTGTCATTCTGCCTATATTGCCTGCCTATTTCAGTCTTCTCTTCTTGAGCACTTCTACGATGTTATGCTGTTAGTACAGCTGTCTTAGTTCATTTTTTTCTTATTCCCCACACAATATTTTCATCATATACAGGTCCAAAAATTTTCCTTAATACTTTTCTTTCAAATGTTAACAGTTTTTCTTTATCTTTCTTTCAAAATGTTAATGTTTCACATGCATATAGCGTCACCGGTATAATGGTTGATTGATAGAGGCGGATTTTGAAGTTGCTGCTAAGTGATCTTTTCCTTAGAATTTTGTGGAAACTAAAAAGCGTCTTGTTCGCTGTTGCTAAACGGGCATCTATTTCAATATCTGTTCTATTGTCTTTACTGAAAAGACTTCCTAAGTGGTTGACGCGCTCAACAGTCTTAAAAGTGAATCCATCTGCAGTCTCCTTACTTATTACCAGATATTCTGTCTTTTCTTCATTAACATGTATTCCTGTTTTCTCGGCAATTTCGTAATAATTTTGCACCGTTCTCATTAATTCTGTTTTGGAACTGCTTATTAATGCTACATCATATCCATAGGCAAGTATAGTAATGTTACCGTCCTGTAGTTGGAGCCCTTGTGGATTAGTTTTGGTAAATTCTCTATAGATCTTCTCTAGGACAAGGTTAAATAAAATAGGTGAAATGGCATCCCCTTGTCTCAGTCTAGTGTACACCTTAAAATTTTCAGTTTTTCCTACCGGTGCCATTATGCGACATACAGTTTCGTCTATATACATTTTAACTAAATGAATTAATTTTGAGGGCATTTCAACTTCCTAAATTATATTTAGGAGTGTCTGTGTATGGTATTATAGGCCTTTTTAAAATCTACGAAGAATATGTGGACATCTACATTGAACTCCCATGCCTTCTCAGTTACTTGTCTTAAAGAGAAGAAGTGATCTGTGTTTAAGACTTCTTAATAATAATAGATATTTTGTGAAAACTTCTGTACATTTGTTTATTTTATAATAAAATACCCAGCACTTCAAAGAACGTATTCAATAATAGCAGCAATAACAAACTGAAATTGGAAAATAAAAAATAAATAAATAAATAAAAAATAAAAAAATGCCGGCCGCGGTGGCCGAGGAGACTGAGGCGCTTCAATCACGGTCTGCACGGCCACTACGGTCGGAGGTTCGAATCCTCCCTCGGGCATGGATATTTGTGCCGTCCTAGTTCGTAAGTAGTTTGTAAGTTTAGGGACTGATGACCCCGTACTTAAGTCCCATAAGCTTTACAAACATTTTATTTTGAATTTAAAAAAAAAAATCCCAGTCATAAATGACCGAGCCGCGGGTCTAGGTAATGTAAGCCCACGTTGTTGTTGTGGTCTTCAGTCCGCAGACTGGTTTGATGCAGCTCTCCACGCTACCCTGTCCTGTGCAAGTCTCTTCATCTGAGAATTCGTTCGGCAACCTACATCCTTTTGAATCTGCTTACTGTATTCGTCCCTCGGTCTCCGTCTACGATTTTTACCCCACACACTTTCTTCTAATGCTAAGTTGACATTTCCTGTATGCCCAAGTATCAGCGGTTTTAGGGTTATGGTCCGTCCAAGTTGTAGAGATGGGTCGTTCGCGAACGAACGGTTTCAAAGAATAGGTTCACAAAATGACCTACCAACTACATACAACGAACGGAGGTCACCTCTCACTTGAGTGCTCCTAGGCGGTTGCGGTGACTTTCAATCCTACATTCGATGTCGTGCGCCCTGATAGCATACTCACCACCTTTCATTCCCACGAACTGCGGTCCCGGTCCGGAACGATTGCAGCGACTTCCAGTCCCAGGAACCGCCACATGGCCGTTCCCGTCACTCTGTCTCAATTACAGCTCAGTAGTTCGTTTTGTTCACTGCCCTTGCCCATTATCATTCACCTCGTTTATATATAACACATCTTCCAAAAAAGTAAACAGAATTTCGTAAACCGTTTCTCGCTGTCCTGTTTACGTGTTAAAACCTGAAGGATTTCCTACCCCACGAAAATATGGGTCTGAAAAACAGCTGATTCAGTTCCTGATTTAATCAGCACAATCGCTATTTACCTTCACTTAGCTCTTTAATGCATAGTGTAGTTGATCAGCTACGTAACTTATTTTCTCTATTATCTCTCAAACTGATCAACATGTTACCACAAATTCATTTGTAGCTGCTTTATCTATGCACGTAGCCAGTCCCAGAAATTGTAAATTGCAGGTGCTACTGAATCAGACAGTTAGCGGCATTGAGTTACTCGTAACATTTACTTTAGTATTTCTCCTTTGCCATGTAAAAGCAGTCAATCACATACTACTGTTGCATTATGAGTTACTTTCTGGAAATATTAGAGGCATAATAGTGACATTTACTGCATCGGATACATCATGGAAGCACGATATAGCTGACCAGCTATGAACGTGTTGTTGCTAGTAGAGTATAATAATTTTATGGATCTTTTTCCCAAATTTTTCTCAGTATATAAGTACTATGCATTAATCGTGGTCGTTTTTACAGTTTCAAATGAAGTCGGAGATTCATCCTCAGTCAAATATTTCTATGCATCTTTCGCAGTAGAAAAAAGACAGACTTTCCATACTAACACTCATTTCCCAACTAAAACACGCAACTTTAAAGACAAGCACGATTCGAAAACGGTTGCGTGTACATGGGCACGAAAAACTATTGTGGAAGCGGAAAACCGCCTTATAGAAGCGAGCGCCAAAACAGATTTTGGAGAGTTTTACATGACCAACCACAAGCGGAATTGGGAAATCGGTCAACTAGTCTGGTATTACGAGTCCATGAAACAGGATTGGTTGGTTGAGACAGGGAGACCAAACTGCTTAGGTCATCAGTGCCCCGGTGAGAAGGGGAAGCAGATTATAAGCACGCCACGTTGCAATTCGCGCTGCCTCCCTCGTCTGACGTTCGAATCCTCCCTCGGGCATGGATGTTTGTGTCGTCTTTAGTATAACTTAGTTCATAAGTAGTTTGTAAGTCTAGGGACTGATGACCCCGCAGTTAAATCCCAAACATTTGAACATTTGATTCTGATGATAGGAAAGGAGGGGAAGGGAAAGGACATTCAGTACAGGTAGGAAACGAAAAAGAAAGACTGCATTAGGTCGGGGCCCCATGATCGCCACCCACGTACTCAAGAAAGATCCGCGAGACCCATGGGGGGATATATACAGGGTGATTTTGCATATACTACTTAGTGTCCATCACCTGTAAATTACATTTTACAAGTATATTATAATTTTGTAACACGCAAAAAAATTGCATTCTCCATAATACATACGTTTTACAGGCAAATCTGCTTATTTCTTCGTAATTCTTATCAGCGGCAGAAGGCGTAATTCTCGCGAAGTTTTTTTTATTATTATATGTACATTTTTAGATTTCATCAGCTTCATTTAATATTTAGTGTTTAATGAAACTTTTACTCTTTTACCTAAAATGTGTAGGAGTGTTCAAATAAATGGATTTTGCCTTTCCTCCCTACTCAATACATCACAATTGTGTGTCTGCAATTTTTAAGTTTCTTTGTGCTACCTACTTGTTAGGTTTTTTGCGTAAAAATACAACACATAGTAGACAAAGACAAACCTCCTCCACCCTCAAACCCACCACATAATACGACATAAAACAACTACAACAAATCCCTACACACACACACACACACACACACACACACACACACACACAATATATATATATATATATATATATATATATATATATATATATATATATATATATAAACAGTGTCAACAAGTGGCAATGTGCTACAAATCACACATGAAGAGGACAACATAAAAATTCGTCAGTAATATTAGTAATCCATTTTATTCAGAATCAAAACAATCCTATTCCATGATAACTGTTACTGATCGAATTTAGTAAAAATCAAACAAATAAGGTAATACAAACCATTTCTTGTACAGTTGACCACTGAAGATGCTTTAGAATAAAGCGAAACGCGTCCGGTCTAAAGTAGACTAATTTACAGACGGTCCCATAACCTATACAAATTGTAAAAAATAGTTATGCGGGATGTCGGCTGATAGGAAAAGGGTTTTCGATTTCGAAAGATGTATACTGCGATAATTTCGTATTTACTTTTTTATGTCAGAAATTATTGTTCAGATTTTATAAAAGTACTCACTATCTATTTTGGTCATCTGTTATTGGATAATATTTTGATAAAAGCCATATGAAGAATTTCAAAACTGTACATTGTACAGTTCATTGTTGACAAGAGTCTGAATAGGTACTTCGACAACGATTCGAAACGGAGAAAACGGAGTTACATGCCGCTGTTATACATTTAAATTGGACTGTCGCACGAAAGAGCATTGTATGAAATTCACTCGGGAACAGCGCCATCATTTAAGACCATTTATTTTGGATTAATGAATTTAGAAGTGGTCGGACAAACAACGAAGACTTTTCTGGCAGTCCAACTGAGACCAACACAAAAGAAACGAGTGACTGAATGACTACGGTATGGACGACCTCGGAGTAAAAGTTTGTAATATTACTGAGACTGTAGCCATTTCAGCTGATCGAGGGCACAATGGACAGAGTTGTGCTACATATTGTCCTGAGCGGAGAAGCAATGTCTGGCTACGTTTAATAGCAATCAGCATAAAGTTTTAAGCCGATGTGACTTGACACCTACAGCCATCATTACAAGCCAGGCAAAACAATTGACAGAAGCTGGTGAAATTGCATTTAAGAAGACCGTTTTGTTAGCAACAAAGATGATTTTTTTTTAATTCCCTAGGAATAGGGAATCTGTGGACCCTTTTACGCTTTATTGTTGGATCGTTCGAAACATACGACGGCAGAAAGAAGAAAGACTAAGTCTACAAGCCTGGCACGTAATACAGTATTGTGTCACTACTACATTGCATCATCCACAAATCAGTGGTAACAATGGCGAAAGCATTTTAAATAGGTTATGAATGGGTTCCTCTTCCTCCATATTCAGCTGACTTTGCACTATGTGATTTTTTTCTGTTCCGTGACTGGACGTACTGGATTTATGAAAACATATTTTTCATTAAATGAGGATGTAAAAGTGGTTTAAACAAGTACATCGCAGAGTTTGACTGAACCTTTTTTTCGAATGGGAAAAAAAAATCTGGACGATTCCTGGACCAAAGGACAGTATGATCACGAAACAAACATTTTCCTTTCTTTTTCATCACACTTACCAATCATCCCGGTATTCGCGAGCTCCTGACAACTCACTTTTTTCAGAATTCCACTAACGCTCCCCACATCAAACATTTGACCAATCGTGCTGTCCTCTTTTCCATAGATCAACGGGAAAGTCACAATGATACCCATACTTGTACATATCAGCCATGCCATACATTAGATTATTTAGTTTATATTATTTCTAATAGAATATTGCATATTTTATCTTCTGATTCTTTTTAGGTTTTTAAACAGAGCTCTTCCTTCCTCCACTGGTCCACGTTGAAGATATTTCACTGTTCGAAGAAATTCGTTACCAACAAAACTGTCCAGAATTGCTGTGATTTTGTAAAACATACCTGGATAACGCATGGCTACCTTCTTCGTGGAGAGGACCCGCGAGAGTTCCGCTGTGGCGCCCTTCTGACAGTCATCCACATATTGTTGGATTTAGCCTCCCTGCGGCAGTCTTTTAATCTGCCTACTGCACTACCTTTAATTCTTCGAGACGCTGCCTCAATGGCTGACAGTGTTTTAGATTTTATTCGTGCAGCTGGCTTTTACCATTCTATTTAGTGGTGGGTACCCTCACCTGAAGTGACAGGTCCCCACGTCTCCACCACTCCTAAGTCATTTTCTGGCCTTCGTGCTGATTGTCTAGCGATTTTAATGTGTGCAGGATGGCTGGCTCATCCTCTATTATCTTTGCGATCAGCCAGCTAAGGTATCCTTCTTTCCAGTTTTAGTTCAGTTTGTGACCCGGTCTCCTCCTCTTGCGTGTCCTTCCTTTATGTGTTAGCAACATATTCAATGTAGCTCTGTGCATTTTGTGGCGTTTCCCTCTAGGTGTTCTGTATTTCGATTTTTAGCCTCTGACAGTTCACACTTCGTTCGGAACAGGGGACTGATGACCGAGCTGTTTAGTCCCCTACAATACGTAATAACAATAACGAGAGGCGTATTCCGGAATCACGATATGAAGAACGAACTAGTTCGGGAGAGCGCTCCCTCAGGCGAACTACGCGAACTAGATCCGCAGATCCCTCGCCTCTTAGTTCGTCCGGTCCTTTTCCGAAGACGACGGGGAACAGCGAGGGGACGCGAGAGCGAGCAGAATCGCGTGATTCCCTTCTGCCAGTTGCCGTCATTTCGAGCTGAGATGCAGCTCAGGTGTTTTATAGGCACTGCCCAAAAATACGGGTAATAGCACAAGCTTGGGCAACACGGATCATTATATAAAAAAGCTGTCATAACTAAAGAAAGTGCTCTTTTAGTAGCGGCAGCAAAAGCCAAAATGAGCGGACGAACTAAAAAGAGCGACCTAATTCGCGGCCGAGCTGCGAACTAAAAGGAGAGCTACCGGTCGCGAACTAAAATATGCGCGATCGATCGCGAACTATTATGCCAAACGTATCTCCTTAGTTCGTTAGATTCTTTTCCGAAGACCGACGGGCAATAACGAGAGGACGCACAGCAGAATTAAAAATCACGTTTTTGCCTTCTTCTTATGAGAGCCATTTCGAGGTGAGCGTCTGCCTGCTAGATTACATAGTTCAGTGCTACAAAATTTGTTTTGAAGTATTCCGCACTCAGCAATATCTGACTAAACGCGAGAAATTATCCACAAACTGATTCTTTTGGTTTGCGTGACATCGTTAGCGGCTCACGCAGCAAGCGCATGAAGCAGATACAGGGTGTCCAGAAAAGGACTCCCTGATTTCAAAATTAAATATCTCGAAAACAAAGATCGATAGAGGTATGCAGTAAACGGTATGTTTATTGTGAAAGCTGTAAGAAGTTTATACAGCAGTTTGAAATAATAGTTACAAAAGCTGCTAACAGATAGCGCTGTAATTGCCATACCTAATGCCTAGTATAAATAGTGATCCGAAGCCCAGAGCGATCAGTTCCACTATTGAAACGTGAAAGTAGGTTAGCGTACCGAAGGAAGAGATTAAAACCATGTACTCCATTGAACAACGCGTTTCTCTGGTGCTAGAGTACCACAGGTTAGAAGAGAGTACTACGGCAACAACGCGAAGTTTTCAAACACGATTTAATGTTCCAAAAGGACCCGATGCGAAAACCATTCGTACGCTCTTCGTAAAATTTCAACGAACAGGCAGCGTAACTGAAGTACTACTTCTGCAGGTGGGCAGTATTAGGGCCATTCTACGTATACATTTTCACTCTTTTCTAAGGTCTGGTTTTTATTGTATTTAAATTGGTGCCCCTTCCGTTTGTGATCATATCTTTGGACTATAAGTCACTTTGTTAAACGTGAACACCTTGTCCTATTCGATTCTCGACACACCACGTTTTATATTTAGTGTTTGAATCAGTCAGATTTTTAACCCGTTTCTCGCTCTTTTCCGTTGCCCATATTTCACTTATATATAATGGAAAGTCCAGGTTGGAATTAATAATATAGTGAGGACAGTTTACAACTCACCGCAAAGACGTGGCGACGAGCAGTGACAGGCACATACAAAAGACACACACATACAACACATTCAGCTATCGGCCATGGCCTTCTTCAGAAAATAGAACACTCACGCAATCAAACAGGCACACAACACAGTCATACAACCATCACCTCCGACTGCCGCACTTCGAATCACAGTGGTGGCGTAACCTTCCTATCCCCTCTCCCATCCCCACCCCGTCCCCGATTCGCTGCAGAGCGTGATTCGAAGTGCGGCAGTCGGAGGTGATGGTTGTATGACTGTGTTGTGTGCCTGTGTGATTGCGTGAGTCTTCTATTTTCTGAAGAAGGCCATGGCCGATAGCTGAATGTGTTGTATGTGTGTGTCTTTTGTATGTGCCTGTCGCAGCTCGTCGCCACGTCTTTGCGGTGAGTTGTAAACTGTCCTCATATATATATATATATATATATATATATATATATATATATATATATATATATATATATATATATAAATTTTAAACATGGCTGCAATTCAGCAACGGTGGAACACAATTCAAGAGTCAACACAGTTTCAGCCGACCAGTTGCATAAAATAGTTTACATCTATAAACCTTTACCCAGCTTTCGGCAAAATTAATTTTGCCTTCTTCAGAAGGATACAAAAGGATGTATCTGCTGAGGAATTACAAACACTTAGAAATTACATCTTCCATCAAACAGGCTTTTTTACAAAGGCTATCTCAGCCAGGGTTAATTTACAGTACTGCACACTAGTTTCACTTGAATTAGCCAGGATTTTATTTACAGTAACTGCAGTTCAGTTTCAAGTGTTGGTGTACTTACCAGTAATTTCATGGAACATGTTCCAGAAGCTAATGATGAGGAAGAAGGCGATCCAGGCAGAGAGTACGTAGCGCGCCACCACCCCATTCTCATCTCTGGAAGCTACACGATAGATCAGCAGCAGCCCAGCAATGCTGAGCAGGTGTAGCAAAAGGCACTCCATCTGTAAACAAAGACATGGCGTAAGTAAGTCAGCATCTCACCACAGGGGCCATAGCTGGCTATGGCTTTGGTGCAGTTTATTTGTGGACCCATTGCTCATGTTGCCACATATTTCCTTTAATAACACGATGGTGCCATTATGTTGTAAGAGAACAAGAAATACCATCTTCCTTACATGTCATTATCATGCACTTAAACATCATCTACGCACTTTTCTGAGCAATTTGATACCCCACATCTAATATTTGTGATGTTAATTAGAGACAGTTGTTATTGCACTTGCAGATATCATTGCATTTAATATGCTGCACATATTAAGAGGCTGACACTAGACAGACTTTTCAAACTGCGTAGCATGTTTGTTTTGAGAAAGGGACTAAAGGGTGCTATTTTTCTGCGTAAAGGGAAAGACCGGAGGCCCGAACAGCGTGTGGTTAACTAAACAGGGACCTTTAGCAGACAATAGTTTTACAATAATTCACGTCCTTTGTATGGTGTGTTGATTACCGTAACCTGGGTAGTGGTAACCACATGGTCTGTGATGTATGGTTATGATGATGAAATAGATCTCGGGTGAACAGGTCAGAATGCGTGCATAGGACAATAATGCGCGGCCACTACGGTCGGGGATTCGAATCCCCCCTCGGGCATGGATATTTGTGCTGTCCTTAGTATTAGCTAGTTAATAAGAAGTTTGTAAGTTTAGGGACTGACGACCCGGTAGTTAAGTCCCATAATCTGTACAAACATTTGAACATTTTTGAGGACACAATATTTTGGCAATCGACCATGTTGCCATCATTAGTGGTGGAATCGGGACTGCGGCTGGTCAAGAGTATGTAGGAAGTAGGATAGCAACAGCTGTATGTTTCACACAAACATTTATTCTTTCACTACCACTTTCGGCATTCCATTATGCCATCTTCAGGTCCCTACATCGGAGTATAGGACTCAGTGGGAACCACCACCACCACCACCACAACCACCACCACCAACAACAACTGTGATAACGAGGACAAACCACAACCAGCAGAAACCAAGAACAACAACTGTGACAACAAGGACTGGTTGTGGTTTCAAAGAGAAACCACAACCAGTCCTTGTTGTCACAGTTGTTGTTGGTTCCTACTGAGAGCTAGAAAACAACGCAACCAGTTTCGATATCTACTTAATGGATATAATACTCCGATGTATGGACCTGAAGATGGCATAATGGAATACCGAAACTGGTAATGTAAGAATAAATGTTTCTTTGAAACACGGCGATTGGTTCAAAAAATGTTCAAATGTTGGTAAATCTATCGGACCAAACTGCGTGGTCATCAGTCCGTAGCTTACAAACTACTTAAACCTAGGTAAACTAACCTAAGGACAAACACACACACCCATGCCCCAGGGAGGACTCGAACCTCCACGGCGAGCAACCGCGCGCTCCGCAGCGAGACGCTTTAGACCGCTCGGCTACTCCACCGCGGCACGGCTATTGGTATCCTATTTCCTACATACAACTAGGGTCATGTCCAGCCTACCTGGTGCAAATCAATTTAGTTGACGCCACTTCGGCGACGTGCGTGGTTTTTTTCTTTTCTTGTGGTTTTAGAGCGCACAACTGCTAAGGTCATTAGCGCCCAGACAAGAACAGAGTTTCGCTAGATCTCCAAAATAAAAAAAAATAAAAAAAATGGTAACTGCCAGTTAGAATATCAAGAGAAGGCTAAAAAAGAAAGATAAAAAACAATTAAAAGCGTTAAATATCCTTTGATAAATTGGCCAAGTTGATAAAACGCAAAACTCGGGCAGCTGCTCTTGTGTCATCAGCTAAAATTTCCTCCACAGTAGACTGAAAGTGAAGGGCTACACGGAGATGATTAAAATTAACACAAGATAGTAAAACATGTCGCACCGTCAGCAATTCGCCGCAGGAGCACAGCGGTGCAGGATCGGCGGTTAGCAAATGACGGTGGCTGA
Organism: Locusta migratoria; assembly: GCA_026315105.1. Taxonomy (NCBI): domain Eukaryota; kingdom Metazoa; phylum Arthropoda; class Insecta; order Orthoptera; family Acrididae; genus Locusta; species Locusta migratoria. Next base: position 257,902,304 of record CM048745.1, on the reverse strand, counting down.
AACGGCAGTGACCGATCCGCAACCGGGCCAGGGTGACCTCCTCCCGCCGAGAGGGGCGTGAGGTCCTCCAAGCGGTCGGGATCGGTTTTACAGTTCTCAACTTCTTGTCGTACAGTGAGAAGCACGCACTGTGCCAGGACGACACGATACTCCGGCGAAGAGCCCGTTGAACATCGTCCGATGGGACGCAAAAGGTAGCCATGCAAGACAAAAGAGCTGCTGCCTTGGCTGCTATGTCGGCGGTCTCATTCCCGGGCATACCCACGTGGCCAGGGACCCACAGAAAAGAAACGTGACAGCTGTCATCTTCTAGCAACTGGAGGGAGCGTTGGATCCGATACACGAGAGGATGGTCCGAGAAAGGGTCCTTAAGACTCTGCAGGGCACTAAGGGAGTCCGAACAGATGGCATAGAAAGGTTGGCGGCGGCGGCAGGTATACAAAAACAGCCTGGTGGAGGGCAAAAAGCTCAGCCGTGAAGTTCGAGCACCGGTCAGGAAGCTTGTATTGGAAACGGTTGTCCCCGACGACGAAGGCAGATCCGACACCGTCAGTGCTCTTGGAGCCTTCAGTGTAAATAAATAAGGCATTATCGAGCAACTTGCGTGTGAATGATGCATGATGAGCACGACACAACAACCAGTACCGGAGCGGAGATAATCCCCGACCCCACTGTGGATCGAACCCGGGACTCGTGTGGAAACTCACCAAGCTGTCCATTAGACTACAAAAATGCGAAATAGAACGGACAGACCCATGATCGCGATGAAAACACACGTAGAAAGAAAGCCGGACAAGGAACTGAAAGTGAATTGACCAGCTGTGGCACACTTCGGCAAAAAGCGAACAGTCCGGTCGTCATGTTGAGCGCTCCTATTGGATGCTAGCAGATCCAGCGCGTGAACTGTCAACGGGCAAGTCATTTTAATCGGACTATACAAGGCGCGGCGCCGGTCGGTCGCTCTCTCTCTCTCTCTCTCTCTCTCTCTCCTCTTCCTCTCTCTCTCTCTCTCTCTCTCTCTCTCTCTCTCTCTCTCTCTCTCTCTCTCTCTCTCTCTCTCTCTTACACACACACACACACACACACACACACACACACACACACACACACACACATGCGCGCGCCTTAGGTCAGACAGAGGGTGGCTTTGAGGTGACGGCCACCGCCAGGTTGTCCCAGAACACAGATCGTGGCTGTGGACGCCAGCAGCAGCGTTTTCTCGCACACGCGGCTACGGCGGGAAGCGTATGCACCTAGTGAAAACAGAAAAACATCTTAGACGGTTCATAAGAGCAGTAGTTGCGTACTTTAATTGCCAGTCTTTTTCTTAAATTTCGTCAGAGCTTCTGTTTTTGAGAGCTTTATTCTACCTTATTTGGTAAATAACGTTGTGTAGAGTTTTCATCTTTGGATTTGTGTTTGCATAACAAGTCAGACACCGTGCTTTAGATGTTCAGATGTTTGTATAGCTTATGGGACTTAACTATGGGGTCATCAGTCCCTAAACTTACAAACTATTTATGACCTATCTAAGACTACAGACGGCAGAAACATCCATGCCCAAGGGGGGATTCGAACCCCTGACCGTAGTGGCCGTGCAGACCGTGACTGGAGCGCCTCAGTCTCCTCGGCCACCGCGACCGGCGTGCTTTAGAAAGGTGGTGGTGGTGGTGGTTGTTGTGGTGGTGGTGGTGGTGGTGGTGGTGGTGGTAGTAGTATACTGCCAGCTGCCACCGGTGTCACACCTGCACAGCACTAGTTGCGTAATTTGATTTTTCTGCATTATCATTACTAGTGTTCATAAACCATTCATTCGATTGCAATGAAACTTTGGTGAACTGTCGACCGTACACACACGAAGATTCCTGTCCCAAAAACAAAAGAGCACGACACATAGCTCACGAGATATAACGTCATAAATAATGAGAGGCCACCGCGTGAGAATACCCAGATTTATGCGTCAATTATTGGACAATGGGAGTAGTTAGGGACCTGCAATAAAGTTTCCATGTAATTTCGAACGTTTACGAGGTGTTTTGTAGCTGACATCCCCCCCCCCCCCCCCCACACACACACGGGTCGAAACCAGATATCTAGAGTATGACCATAATGGTGTTGAAACAGAGAATGATACACTAAAACCGGAAATACTAAATATCTTTTTCTAAACCTGTTTCACAGAGGAAGACTGCACTGTGGTACTTTCTCTAAACCATCACTCGAATGATAATATGGCTGATACTGAAATGTCAGAGGGAGAGAATAGAAATTGAAAGTGCTCAACACAGGAAACGCCCCTAGACCAGATGCGAAACCGTTTCGATTTGACACGTAGTATGCGAAGGGACTTGCCCCCTTTCTAGCAGCGGTGTACTGAAGGTCTCTAGAGGAAGGAAGTGTTCCTAGGTAAGGACTGGAAAAGGGCACATGTCATTCCCGTTTACAAGAAGGGTCGTTAATCAGATGTGCAAAACTATAGGCCTTCATCCTTGACATCTACATCTACATGTATACTCCGCAATTCACCGTAAGGTGCGTGGCGGAGGGTACACTGTACCACTACTAGGCATTTCCTTTCCTATTCCACTCCCAAATTGAACGAGGAAAAAAAGAATGCCTATATGACTCCGTAAGAGCCCTAATTTCTCTTATCTTGTCTTTGTGATCTTTACGCGAAATGTAAGTAGGCGGCAGCAAGTTCGTACTACACTCAGCTTCAAATTCCAGCCATCTAAATTTACTCAACAGAAATTCACGAAAAGAACGTCGCCTTTCTTCCAGCGATCCCCAATTGAGTTGCCGGAGCATTTCCGTGACACTCGCGCATTGGTCGAAGCTACCGGTAACAAATCTAGCTGCTCGTCTCTGAACCGCCTCTATGTCTTCATAACATCTGTCAGATGCAGAATTTTGGAACACATTTCATGTTGGAATATGTCATTTCTGGAGAACGGAAATCCCCGTTCTAGGAATCGACATGGTTTCCGAAAGCAACAATCATGTGAAACACAACTCGCGCTATTCATCCACGATATACAGAGGGCAGTTGAAATGTTCCCGGTAGATGCCCAGTCAGTAGAATATGCAATGAAGTTTGTAGTTTGTCGTAGGTGTAATGAAGTAGTAGTCAATATTAAGCTTGTCTTTCTCATGAATCAGATTACGGTACTGTCGCGGCAGAGCGGCCGAGCGCATTGAGGCGCTAGGCTACGATGCGCGAGGTCTTTTCCCGTAGGGGGTTGGTTCGAATCCCCCCTCGAGCATGGATGCTTGTGCTTTCTTTAGTTCATAAGTAGTTTGTAAGTTTAGGGACTGATGACCCGCAGTTAAGTCCATAAGCTTTACAAACATTTGAACATTTTGTGAATTATGGTACTCTGAATCAAAATACAAGGAAACTGCCATTAGCGAATGCCCTTATTCGGAATTTACCTTGCTGTTTCAGCTTTTATGATGAAATGTGCGTTAAATATATTTAGCCTTACTTCCTTCAGTTCATACATAAATTTTGTTTTAAGATTTGAAGCCCAATTACGAGTGCTTCGAGTGGGGAACCAATTCTTTCTTCTCATTGAACCAACCCATTTCGTAGTCAGTAGCTTGTTTTCAACGAAAATCTTTGAGGAAATAATAAGCGTCGAGAAAGTTACACACGTAACTCAAATGCGCAAAACAATTATATAGAAAACATGGAAACATCCCTTATGCTGTGGCTAAGCCATGTCTCCACCATATCCTTTCTTCCAGGAGTGCTAGTCTTGCATGGTTCGCAGGAGAGCTTCTGTGAAGTTTGGAAAGTAGGAGGCGAGGTACTGGCGGAAGTAAAGTTGTGAGGCGGCATCGTGAGTCGTGTCGGGATAGCACAATCGGTAGTGCGCTTGCCCGCGAAAGGCAAAGGTCCCAGGTTCGAGTCCCGGTTCCGGCACACAATTTTAATCTGCCAGGAAGTTTCAATTATCATATATGTTATTATAAATAGTACTCTTTTGAAAAAAGAAATATTGGCAGTATTTTTGCTTATGCTGGTACAGTAATACGTTCCACAAACATTAGGCATTATTTCTAGAAGATCTGCTTATCTCACTTGTTCGCACACGTACTATCTCGAGTTCAGAAAGCCACTGCCTGACTGCCGATAATATAGCAACTAGTAGTGCAGCACGGCACCGCAGGGAGCGCTGAAGATCGTGTCACCGCCCCTCTATGTATATAATATCTCTTTGGGAGCACTATGTATAGAAGCAGCTACAAATGAATGTTGTAAAATGTTGATCAGTTTGAGGGAAAATGGAAAAAAAATAAGGAAGTCCTATGTAGCTGATCAGCTACACCATGCATTACGGGGTTAGAAGACCAAACTGTACATCACGCACCCATGTTCCATGACGAGGGAGAAATGTATCGGCTATCGAAGGGCTCTGAACAGTCGAGCAAAAAAAAGCCGCCCCCCCCCCCCCCCTCTTGCTGTTAAGCGTGTAGCTTTACGTCTCTATAGTCCGTTTCACTGTACTCAGACAAGCGTGAGTTACGACACGGGTACCCTCGGCCATACATACGCATAGCTCCCGCGCACGACAGAGAGAGAGAGAGAGAGAGAGAGAGAGAGAGAGAGAGAGAGAGAGAGAGAGAGAGAGAGAACTGTTTGTGATTGGAATCGTGCGGAAGGTCCGTTGACATCGCGCTGACAGTATAGTGCTTCTCGCCATGCGCTGCAGAATTCGAGCTTTTGTCTTCCTGGTGTGAGTTTTTAATGGGAAGTCGTTTCCTGCTACGCCTTTGAAAGGAGCCGAGTAGACTTCCCGGAAGGCGCTGTGAAGCCGTTAAAGTAGTCGTAACGCATGATAAACGGCATGCTAGCTCCTCGTCTCGATTGACGCATGCGTGACACCCAGGCAGTGAGGGAGCGCAGCGTTTACTGGAACCTCGAGATGAAAACAGCGACACCACGCGCCCGCGCGTGCGTTTATGCGCGCGCACGCACAACACACACACACACACACACACACACACACACACACACACACAACTATGATTGCATGTGGGCCATTATTAAGCCGGTATTACACTATCAAATTATTGAACAAAGAAACATTGGACGTAGTGGAATGGGAATGTCCAATATTTCATCAAATCTAAGGCCCCGGCTTAAATTTGATCAAAGAAATCGCTCGTGACGCGCGGGAGTAGCCGAGTGGTCTGGAGTAGGGATGGGAAAAACCGACCGGTTATAACCGATACCGGTATTTTAGTTTTGAAGAACCAGTTTTTCGGTATTTATTTGGTGTCGGTTGTAACCGGTTTTTTTGGTTATTGCCGAGAACCGGGTAAAAAAATCGGTACTACTACCTGTAGTAATGTGTTTTTGTAAATAATTTAAAAAATTAAAACTAGTAGAACCTAATAATTAGGTCTATTCCTGAAATTTCCACTGCTATGAAATATTAGGTCATCGCAGTAACTAAGAAAAGCGACCAGTGATAATTTAATAACAATCCCGCCAGTTAGAAACGCGCAACAAACGCGTGGCATAAGAACTTAAGAACTGGTGCAGCTATTGAGGCATCGATGCACCTGTTGCCGTGTGGCGTGGCCTATTTGACGACTCGCGTGCACCGGCAGTGTACGAGACTTGCCTCCATCTGGTCATGCGGCAGTTCCTTGCTGTCGTCGCCAGACATCGGTTGTGTCTTAAATGGCACCATCCCGAGAGTAGAAGTACTTCACGAAGTACGGGAACAGTGAGGTACAATGCTCCATTTGCTTTAAAAAGCTGAAAACGAGTGGAGGTACTACAAAGATGCTCTGTCATTTAAGGAGAAAGCATCCAAAATGTTTCTTGGAAGATAAGGTAAATTAGATTCATATACCTATTATGTAAACTTGGGATAATAACTTTTAATGAATTATCATATTGTTATGCTAACAAGTTTTATTAATGTGATTCCTTGTAAGCGAGGGGCTTTTTTAATAACCAATATGGGCTTAGGTAACATTGATCACGTGGTGCCTCGCGAAGTAGCCGTGCGGTCTGAGGCTCCATGTTATGGACTGCGCAGCTGCTCCAGTCGGAGGTTCGAGTCCTTCCTCCTCCCTCGGTCATGGGTGTGTTTAGTTTAAGTTAGATTAAGTAGTTTTTAAGTCTAGGGACCGATGACGTAAACAGTTAGGTCTCATAAGAACTCACACCCATTTGAACATTCTTTGATCATGTGGTACACAGCTTTCCTAGTTCAATTTGCGTAAATTTACACAGACAAAAGTCATACTGTTAGTCGGAACTGTGACTATTTTCGAAATACTTCTGCAGCAGTGATTGAAGTTTATTTACTGACTGTAACGTAACGAGATATTCGTAGGCGCTGGCTCGAAAGTCCAACTTACGGAGTGGTTGGCTCAATATTCCCAACTAGCGATGGAAATACTAGGACAGTAAATCTGTATGCTTCGTATATCGTCTTCTATGGACTCCTGGCTAGGCTTGCACACACTCAAGAGGGCGTAGTATTGGGAGGGGATCTTGCAAAATATGGAAAGACAAATGATTTGTCGTATAACGTAAATTTACTTAAATTTTAACTAAATTTCGGAAGTTTCGGTTTCGGCCGAAACTAGAAGAACGGAAATTTCGATACGGTTTCTGTTTCGGCCGCAAAATATGTTTCGATCGAACTCTACTGGAAATAATAGCATTAAAAAACCGAAATCCGGTTATTCAAAAAACCGGTTATCTTGAGAAATTTTTACGGTGCGGTTAAACTGGAGATGAAAAGAACCGGTATAACCTAAAACCGGTTGTTTCAGCAATAACCGCCATTCTTAGTCTTGAGCGCCACGTTGCGGATCGCGAGCCCCCCCCCCCCCGCCCCCCCCCCCCCCCCCGCGTCGGAGGCCATGGATATGTGTGTTGTCCTTGGGTTAGTTTAAGTAGTGTAAGTCTAAGGAGTTATCACCAAATTAGTTTGGTCCCTCAGAATTACAAACTTTTGAACATTTTCGAAATAGGTCGTCTTCTGTTTCCTGCAGTGAGAAACGTGGCTGCTTGGATCGCTAGTAGTAGTACAGCCTCCTTTCCACTACAGCTGTTTAATTGGAGACTAATGTTTGACATAGCGTTCGTATTCGTAAACATGGCTACTAGTGGCAAGTTTTGTAGTGTTTTCCAGCAACAACAAAATTGATAGGAATGTATAAATCAGATCGGGCGTTGCATAACACGTGACAAGGCCAATTCACTAACTCCGTCATGTCAATTCGCTTAGCCCAATACCTTGCAGAGATTATGAGTTGAAATCCGTGATGTAAAAAGTCCTAATATAATATCGGAATTGAAAAACTAACACCCCTAAATCTCATATTCACAGAATAAATGACATCAACTGCGCGTGGGCAAAGCTGAAAATGTGTACCCAGCCGGGATTCGAACCCGGGTCTCCCGCTTTCTAGGCAGTTGTGTTGACCACTACACCACTGAGAACTCAGTACGCAGGGTAGAACTGGAAGTTTGTGTCTGATGGGAGGCGTGCTTAGGTAGTCCTTGCAGGTGCGGTGATCACTGTGTCCCCAGTGGTGTAGTGGTCAGCGCAAATGCCTAGAAAGCGGGAGACCCAGGTTCAAATCCCGGCAGGGTACACATTTTCAGCTTTGCACATGTGCAGTATATGTCATATTCTGTGCATATGAATGACTAACAACTGCAGGATCAGAAGTGACGGAATAGACGCCACATGTATATACCCCTAAATCTTATTTGCTGCCAAAGCAGACTTTATAATGTATTATTTTGTTCAACTTGGTGTGATAAATGCTGGGAAGTGAAACAACTTTCGAAACATCGACATATGTTTGCAAGCGAAAATATATACATATAAACACGTCAGACAATTTTTGGAACGAAATAAATAGAGCCTATTTACTTTATCAGCTATGTTTTTCCCTGTTACTTTGTCAATAACGTCATGAATAACTTAGATTTTTCTTTGTCAGTCCATTTAAAACGTTTAATGAATCTTGCTTTATCAACTTACAATCTTAATCGTACACACTGTTTGCGTCAGCATTTTCTGTTACTCTATAAGAATGGAGAGTTACAAAATAATTAACAGTGAATTACGGCCCAGCTGTACCGCCGCCGACATAAAAAAAGAAAATCCTTCCGTTCCCGTAACAAATTTTAGTGAACACTGATTTATCTCGCCGTGACACCGACGCTTTCATCATCTAAGTACGTTTCCATTTCTCCCCCCCCCCCCCCTCCGCTCTTCTAAATGCAGACAAAACAACTATAGTATAAACAGCATCTGAGCATAACACCGCCATTTTGAAGCAACTTTGACAAAATATTGGATGATAGTGTAATACCCCCTTTATCGTTTCATTCAATATCTTTGTCAAAGAATAGAGCCAATATCACAGCCAATTATTTCGTCCAATTATTGTCCAATAATTTGATAGTGTAACATGGGCCTCATACGCTGCCCTCTCTTGTTTACTACTATCTGATAGTGTCTATGCATTGCAAGCTGAATTTTTTTGGACATCAAACATTTATGGTTTAGCACGACACATCATTACCCTAAACACTCGTCGGTTGGCAGCTGGTACCTAAAATTAATTTGTGTTCTCAACTTTTACGGCACTATGCAATCGCTAAATAATTGAATCAATAGGATTGATATCCGGCGAGCATGATGGTGGTTTAAGTTGCACCTCCCCCTCTTTGCCAGTAAGTGTTTGACGATATTGTCTGTGTGTGGGCGAACGTTGTCGTGCAACTTGAATATCCACCAAACTCAGCCGTCCAGACTTCTACCTATTCCCTCGACTCAAACTCGCTTTGAAATGAAAGAGATTTGACGATATTCCTCACATCCAACGAAAAGGGAAGAGGCTCTTTAACACCATTCAAAGGAAGACTTGGTGCAAATTTTCCACGACATATATAGCAGAGCTTAGTGGTGCATAGATATGGGAGGTGACTATTTTGAAGGAAAGAGTTTAGCCGGCCGCGGTGGCCGAGGGGACTGAGGCGCTCCAGTCACGGTCTGCACGGCCACTACGGTCGGGAGTTCGAATCCCCCCTCGGGCATGGATATTTGTGCCGTCCTTAGTATTGGTTGATTGGTTGGTTTGATGTTTTAGGGGGACAAAACTGCGGAGGTCATCAGTCCCCCATTCCATCAAAGAGCTAGACAAGTGTGGAAACACTGAAAAGTTCGCCCAGAGTTAAAACTGCTACGGGAGGAAAACCCCACTCAATCAATAAAATGTAAACAAATTCGACAAAGAACAACAGGAGACAACACGAAAGGACACAGTTACACGGAAACAGCAAACAAGTGTGGAAATAAAATGACAAAGACAAAGTTCGTGGTTGACCGACCATGAAAATAAAATAGGAAGGGTCAGCCACGGGGCAACACAAGCTTCATATAGAGTTGTAAAAACCGCTGTCATGAATAAAACCTAAAACAGAATCAGCCATATTGGCATCGTTACGTAAAACTTCAGATAAAAGTACAGGAAAATTAAAATCCCGCCGCAGAGCGACTAAAAGATGGCAGTCCATCAAAATGTGGGCCACCGTCAAGGGGCAGCCACAACGGCAACGAGGTGGGTCCTCACCGCGGAGGAGATGGCCATGGGTCAGCCAAGTGTGGCCGATGCGGAGCCGGCACAGGACTACCGAGTCCCGGCGAGAGGCTCGCATGGACGAGTGCCACACAGCTGTGGTCTCCTTTATTGCCCTGAGTTTGTTTTGATGGCTCAGGCTACGCCACTCTGCAGCCCAAAGCTCACGTACTCTATGGCGCAACACTGACTGGTAATCTGAGGCCGGGAGGCCAATGTCTAACACGGACGCATGGACAGCCTGTTTGGCTAGCTCATCGGCTCGTTCGTTGTTCGGGATGCCGATGTGACCAGGAGACCAAATGAAGATCACAGAGCGTCCTGACTGGTCGAGAGCAAAAAGTGTCTCATGGATAGCCAGCACCAAGGAGGAACTTGTGTAACATTGATCGAGTGCACGAAGACTGCTCAGGGAGTCACTGCAGAACAGAAAAGACCCACCTGAGCAGGAGCGCATATGCTCAAGAGCACGGAGAATGGCCACCAACTCGGCAGTGTACACACTGCAGCCATCCAGCAGAGACCGCTGCTCAGCGTGATCGCCATGGACATAGGCAAAGCCAACACGGCCACGAACCAACGAACCGTCCGTATAGACGATGTCGTATCCAGTGTACTCTGCAACAATAGCAAAGAACTGACGGCGGAGTGCCTCTGGAGGAACAGAGTCTTTGGGTCTATCGGCCAAATCCAGCCTAGAGCATGGCCTCGGTACACACCATGGGGGCGTACGCGTACGGGCCCGATGCAGAGATGGGACAGGGAAAGACTCTAGTTCCAACAGAAGGGACTGGACACGGAAGGAGATCGTGTGACCGGAACGGGGTCGCCGTTGTTGAGGACGGACGACCGTGCGGGAGAAAAGCAAACGTTGGTTCGGGTGGCAAGGCGTGCTATGAACATAAGCAGCATAGGCCGCGAGCAGTTGCTGGCGGCGGATCCGCAGAGGTGGGACCCCGGCCTCTGCAAGTAAACTGTCCACGGGACTGGTGCGGAAAGCACCCGTCGCGATGCGAACCCCACAGTGGTGAATGGGGTCCAACAAGCGCAATGCCGAGGGGGATGCGAAGCCATAGGCAAGGCATCCAAAGTCCAGACGGGACTGCACCAAAGCATGGTATATCCGCAACAGTGTGGACCGATCGGCACCCCAGTTCGTATGGCCCAGATGGCGGAGAACATTTAGCTGGCGCCAGCACTTCTGTTTCAGCTGTCGAATGTGAGGGAGCCATGTCAGCCGAGAATCAAATACGAGCCCTAAAAACCTGTGAGTTTCAGCAACCTCTAAGAGGTGGTTGTCAAGATAAAGTTCGGGCTGTGGATGAACCGTCCGACGCCGACAGAAGTGCATAACTCTGGTCTTTGCAGGAGAGAACTGGAAGCCATGGGCCAGAGCCCAGGACTGTGCCTTCTGAATGGCTCCTTGTAACCTACGTTCAGCAACTTGGGTGCTGGAAGAGCTAAAAGAAATGCAGAAGTCGTCAGCGTAGAGAGAGGGGGATACTGACGACCCAACTGCTGTCGCTAAGCCGTTTATGGCTACTAAAAATAAGGGGACACTCAAAACAGAGCCCTGAGGAACCCCATTTTCCTGCACATGAGGGGTGCTACGAGAAGCACCAACTTGGACACGAAACGTACGGACAGCTAAAAAGTTTTGGATAAAAATAGGGAGCTGGCCTCGAAGACCCCATTCATGTAACGTCTGAAGGATGTGATGTCTCCATGTTGTATCATACGCCTTCCTCAAATCGAAAAACACCGCAACAAGATGTTGACGTTGAGCAAAGGCTGTACGAATACGGGACTCCAAGTGAACGAGGTTGTCTGTAGTGGAGCGGCCTTGACGGAAACCGCCCTGACATGGAGCCAGCAGGTCTCTAGACTCCAGTACCCAGCACAGCCGCCGGCTCACCATACGTTCCAGCAGTTTGCAAAGAACGTTGGTGAGGCTGATGGGACGGTAACTGTCCAAATCGCAGGGGTTTTTACCCGGCTTGAGCACTGGCACAATGATACTTTCTCGCCACTGTGACGGAAAGACACCATCATTCCAGATGCGATTGAAGACGGATAAGATGGTTCGCATAGACTGCGCTGATAGGTGTTTCAGCATCTGGTTATGAATGCGATCTGGCCCGGGGCTGGTATCGGGACTATGTGCAAGGGCACCGAGGAATTCCCATTCACTGAATGGAGCGTTGTAGGATTCAATTCGGCGGGTCGAGAAGGAGAGTCGCTTCCGTTCTTCCCGCTCTTTCACGGTACGAAAGGTTGGCGGGTAATTCACAGATGCAGAACTCCGAGCATAGTGCTCAGCTAGATGGTCAGCAATGGCATCTGGGTCCGTACAAACTACTCCATTCATAGAAATCCCTGGCACGCCTGGAGCACTCTGGTAACCATGGAGGCGTCTGATCTTCTGCCAGACCTGGGATGGAGAGGTACATGTGCCAATGGTGGACACATACCGTTCCCAACACTCTTGTTTACGACGTTTAATTAACAGACGTGCTCGTGCACGGAGCTGCTTGAACGCAATGAGGTTCTCCAAGGACGGGCGTCTCTTATGACGCTGGAGTGCACGCCTTCGATCCCTAATAGCCTCAGCGATCTCTGGCGACCACCAGGGCACCGTCCTCCGCCGAGGGGATCCAGAAGAGCTAGGGACCGTACGTTCAGCCACAGAGATAATGGCTGCGGTGAGACTCTTAGTCACCTCATCTATGCTGACATCCGATGGAGGGCCAATCTTTGCAGCGGTAGTAAACTCCTTCCAGTTAGCTTTGTTAAGAGCCCATCTGGGCAAACGTCCAGGGGACTGAGGCTGTGGTAGTGAAAGGAATATTGGGAAATGGTCACTACCACACAAGTCATCATGCACTCTCCAGTGGACTGACGGTAAAAGGCCAGGACTACAAACCGACAGATCAATTGCAGAGTAAGTGCCGTGAGCCACACTGAAGTGTGTGGCAGCACCGGTATTTAAAATGCAGAGGTCAAGCTGAGAGAATAAACTCTCAACGTCTCTGCCACGGCCAGTAATCGTAGTACCTCCCCACAGGGGGTTGTGGGCGTTAAAATCCCCCAGAAGTAAGAAAGGTGAGGGGAGCTGAGAAATCAGCGCCGCCAACACATGTTGGGGTACTACGTCGTCTGGGGGCAGGTATACACTGCAAATGGTGAGGTCGATTGTAGTCTTCACTCTGACTGCCACAGCTTCTAAAGGCGTTTGAAGAGCAATAGGCTCACTGTATGCAGATGTAAGGACAAAAATACAGACTCCACCTGAAACCCTGTCATAAACTGTGCGATTCCGGTAATATCCCCGATAGCCACGTAAGGCAGGACGTCGTGTCGGGGGGAACCAGGTCTCCTGCAGGGCAACGCACAGTGCAGGTGAAGTGGCGAGAAGCTGCCGTAACTCTGCCAAATGGGAGAAAAAACCACCACAATTCCACTGGAGAATTTGATTAGTGCTGACTGGAGAGGCCATGATAGGATAGGGATCATTAGTCCATAGGTTCACTACCTGCTGCTGTTGAATGTGTTCCGACTGGATCCAGGACCATTGGTTCTGGAGAGTCCAGGAGAGCGAGATCCTTGGGGGATGCAAGGATCTCCAACTCGTCATCAGAAACAGAAGATGTGACAAGGCGTGGCTTTAGAGCCACAGAAGATTCCTTTTTCTTCAGCTTCTTCTTTTCCTCTCGCTGTCCCTTCGGTTTTAAGGACTGAGAGGGCTTCTCAGAGACGGTGTCAGGGCCCGACATAGAGCGCGGACCCCTTTGACCAAGGGCGCGCGAGTCCGACAGCCGTGGGCTGGGACCCTCCGTGGTACTCTGAGATGCCTCGGAAGGGAGCGTCCCAAGGGACCCCTTCCGAGCGAGAGGAGCCGGAGGAAGTTGTTGCTTCTCCGGCTGGGTGACGGGGACCGTTGTCCCCGACGGTGTGGGGGGATGTGCTCCCCCAGGAGATGTAGTGGGGGGAGCACATGGTGGAGAGCCCCCAACCATCGAGGGGGCTGATGGAGCTTTACGGCACTGAGGGCCCACAGAAGTTGGCACAGATGTGGGGACCGTCGTCACCGAAGAAAAAGGTGACGACGTGACACTCGCAAATGACGTCTTTAATGCTATTGGGTGCAATCGCTCAAACTACTTCTTGGCCTCGTTGTACGACAGTTTGTCCATGGTTTTATACTCCATAATTTTTCTCTCTTTATGGAGCACTGTGCAGTTAGGCGAGCAAGGAGGGTGGTGCTGTCCGCAGTTTACGCATATAGGAGGAGGAGCACAAGGAGCGTCCGGATGGGACGGACGCCCGCATTCTCCACAGGTGGAGCTGGAATTGCATCTGGAGGACATGTGCCCAAATTTCCAGCATTTGAAGCACCGCATCGGAGGAGGAATATAAGGTTTTACATCGCACCGGTAGACCATAACCTTGACCTTTTCGGGCAAAGAATCGCCCTCAAAGGCCAGGATGAAGGCACCGGTGGCTACCTTGTTCTCATTAGATCCCCTAAAGATGCGCCTGACGAAGTGGACACCTCGCCGTTCTAGGTAGGCGCGTAATTCGTCGTCTGACTGCAGCAGGAGATCGCGATGGTAAATAATCCCCTGAACCATATTAAGACTTTTGTGAGGAGTGACTGTCACAGGAACATCTCCCAGCTTATCACAGGCCAGAAGCGCCCGTGACTGTGCTGGGGACGCCGCTTCAATGAGGATTGCACCGCTTCTCATCTTAGATAGCCCCGAAACTTCGCCAAACTTATCTTCTAAGTTCTCCACAAAGAAGAGTGGCTTAGTATTGCTGAACGTTTCCCCATCAGTTATGGCACATACAAGAAATTTAGGGGAGTAAGGCTCAACCCTGTCTTTCGCCCGTCGTTCCTCCCATGGGGTAGCCAGGGAAGGGAACGATTGGGGGTCATATTGTGCGGCATTAAAGTCTCTTCTACCACGCTTAGAAACGCCAGGTTTGCGTGTGGCGACGCTATTACTTGCTCGTTTCATTCTCGTCCCACGAGCAGCTAGGGAACTAAATGTCCACCCAGGCAGAGCCCCGCGTGCCTGGGTAAGCCTTGTACAACTGAGGTGCGGCAGGTTCCTCAGAGGTTGCTCGCTAGCGGCTGTTCAACCTCAACAGCCATGCATCTCCTCGGCACGTAGCACACCTTGAGATTGAGGTTTTTTTTTATAGAGGTTTGTACCGTCCTCGCGATCCGGGCGATTAAGCCAAGATCCCCGGGCTCTGAAACGTACAACGTTCCACCGTCGCGCCGAACGATGGTCGTTGAGGCACGCACAGAGCTTACGGTGTAGCGGACTGTTGCCGCGACACAGCCCACGGCTCAGGACCCCGGGTTCGCCAAGCCCGTACTCAGCAAATTAATGCTGAGCCCCTGAGGGGCGTCCTTAGTATTAGTTAGTTCATAAGTAGTCTGTAAGTTTAGGGACTGATGACCCCGTAGTTAAGTCCCATAATCTATACAAACATTTGAACATTTTGAAAGCAGGTTAATTGTAGTTCATCGTTCATGCACGTTAACGTTACAGCATTATTCATCGAACTTCATCATGAGAATTGTCCGAAGGACTCATCGAACAACACAGAACGAACATAACAAGGCCGCAAAGGTGGTACAAGTCCAAGCCTTGGGCTTATTGTTACAAATGCTCAAACTTCTATGGGACCAAACTACGTTGGTCATCAGTCCCTAGACTTACAAACTACTTAAACTAATTAACCTATGGGCAACACACACATATTCATGACCGAGGGAGGATTCGAACCTCCGACGCGGGAGGCCGCGCGATCCGCAATATGGCGTTCCAGACCGCTCGGACCCTCCCACGCGGTATATGTTATGGTTACCTTTCGGTCTACACCTACATGGGATACTCTGCAGATCACATTTAAGTGCGTGACTGAGGGTTCATCGACCCCCTTTATACTATTTATCTCCCATTCCATTCTCGAATAGCGCGCGGGAAGAAAGAACACCTGAATCTCTCCGTTTTAGCTCTGATTTCTCGTATTTTATTCTGATGATCATTTCTACCTATGTAAGTGGGAGTCAACAATATATTTTCGCATTCTGCGGAGAATGTTGGCGATTGGAGTTTCGTAAGTAGCCCACGCCGCAGCGATAAGCGCCGTTGTTGTAATGATTCCCATCCCAGATCCTGTATCATTTCCGTAACGCTGTCTCCCCTGCCCTTCTTTGGGCTCTTTCTATGTCCTCCGTCAAACCCACCTGATAAGGATACCACACTGGGCAGCAATACTCCAAATGAGGACTGACAAGCGTAGTATGTTTCAAATGTGTAAAGTTTATGGGACTTAACTGCGGGGGCATCAGTCCCTAAATTTACAAACTACTTGTGAACTACCTTTGTGGTGTCGCACAAGTCCAAAGTGCGCGCCACCTACTTTCGCCGCGCGCCGCCATGCACGCACGGCGCGGCGTTCTTACGACAGCCACGAGCGCCCTCTGCGACAACTCCGCTCGTGGCCACCTCTGAACGACATCGTTCACTTGGGACTGAGATAGCAACCAGTTAGGACCTTCGGAATCAGATAGGCACCAGTGAAGACTTTGCTATCGTACAGGCACTAGGCAGGCCTCTAGCTCAACTCTGTATCTGCAGTACTGTTCTATGTAAAAGTTAAGTATTGTATAAATTATGTGCAATATATATCTCGTTCTAATTTACTCTAGTGTTTCTAGTTTCTGGCTGCTCCCCTCCGTACCTGCACCAGCGTGCTATCTTTATTCCTGTGTCGGTCTCATTCCACTCGGCCACCGACACCTACGACGGAAACGAGACACAAAAGCGGCGACGAGGCAGGGACACAAAAACCTTATACTAAAAACAGCACAAATATCCATGCCCGATGGGGGATTCGAACCCCTGACGGGGAACGGCGTCGCGCATCGCAGCAAAGCGCCTCAATGCGCTCGGCCGCGGCAAGCGTAGTGTATGCAGTTTCTTTGGTAGTTCCGTTGCATCTTTTAAGGGTCCTACCAAAAAAAACCCGTCTCTGGTTTGCTTTTCCTACGACATTATCTACGTGTTCTTTCCAGTTTAAGTCTGAAGTAATAGTAATTCCTAGGTATTTTGTGGAGTTTACGGCCTTCACTTTTGACTGATTTATCTTGCAAACAAAATTTTTCCGATGTGTCTGATGGTATTCCGATCTTCAGAATATAGTTCTATGAAGTAAAGCATCCGGAAGCGATAGGAATAATCAAAAAGCTCCCGGCCTAGATAATTTAGAAATTTTACATTATGCCCAAAAAATGACGGAAGTTAAACATCCTGGAAGAATTTGAGATTTCTAAGCGCGTTTATTTTAAACATCCGAGACTTCTAAACGATCGGTTGACCTCAAAAAATCAAACATTTTTCGACACTTTTATGGAAATTTTTAAGTAATATTCTGTCATATAACTTGGCAACCCTTCAAATTTGTTTCATGTGATATTGGGTATGTTAAGTAAATGATGTCGATATTTGAAATTAACAACTGTTGTCCGAACAACCCAACACCTACAGTGTTGTGGAGCGGTACTCGCAGTAGACATTTGAACGCTGCCCCTGGCAGTGGCAGTGCCAGTACCAATACCGACGCATGTCGTGTATGAGTGGAAGACCTACTATATGGCACAGGGACATCAGGTAACGTCAACCTCTAAGTATAAATTATTGCATTATCCATTCAGTTGATCATTGTATCAATTTGTGTTACCGCTGATCAACGGATTGTCTCGGTAAGACATCCTATGGCTGCATTCTGACCTAAACACCCTATCACAGAGTAGGCAAAACATCAGTACCTACATTATTACAATCCCTTATTAATGATTTCAACATTGTTTTGTAGCTGACAAATTTAAATTTTTTTTAAATATTGCCATGTCAAAATTATCGGATGTGGATACTTTTTTCTTCTTTGTCAGAAATCTAAAGATGCTCTAACCGGGCGAAACGCGTCATTTCAATAAAAGTTTTTGCAACCAAGACAATCTTTTATTCAAGAGTTGTACTTAACACAGTTGCTGTACCACACAACGCAGAAATGTAATGGAAAGAATTTTATAGATATATAATCTTTTTACTGTTATTTTGATCGCGTTATATAGTACAAAAATAAACCGATAAAATGCTATCCATTCCTGTTCTACTGTTTTATTCCCCCCCCCCCCCCCGTTTATGTCAGTTATTGCTTAAAGCTGCCTCTGATATTCTCAAAAACGTGAGGGTCCTTCAATTTAACCAGGTCCCATCTCCTTATTTGCCTACCTTTCTGCAGTCTCTTCAGTTTCAGTCTACAATTCATGACCAATAAGATGCGGTCAGCGTCTATATCTGCCCCGGGGTATGCCTTACAGTTTAAAACCTGGTTCCGAAATCTATGTCTTACCATTACAAAATCTATCTGGTATCTCCCGATGTCTCCTGGTCTCTTCCACGTAAACAGCCTTTTGTGATTCTTAAACCCCTGATGTTTGTTATAACCCAATTATGTTCCGTGCAAAATTCTACCAGGCGGCTTCCTGTTTCATTTCTTTTGCCCAGTCTATATTCACCTACCATCTTTCCTTCCTTTTCCTACTACCGAATTCCAGTCTCCCATAACAATTAAGTTTTCGTTTCCCTTAACTGTCTGAATAATTTTATTTACCTCCTCATACATTTTTCGATCTCCTCGTCATCTGCGGAGCTAGTTGTCATATAAAACTGTGCTACTGTGATCGGTGTTGGCTTCGTATCTATCTTTACTACGATAATACGATCACTGGTTTCTCGTAGTAGTTTACCACGTTCCTATTTTCTTATTCATTATCAGTCCTACTCCTGTAACACCCCCAACTGAATTTGTATTTATAATCCTGTATTCACCTCACCAGAAATCCAGTTCCTCTTTCCACCGAACTTCACTAATCATCACTATGTGTAAGTTCAACATAACCATTTCTCTTTTTAAATTTTCTAATCTCCCTTCCCGATTAAGGGATCTAACATTCCACGCTCCGATCCGTAGAATGCCAGTGTTGACTTTCCTGGTGACGTCACCCTCCTGAGTAGTCTCGGCCCGGAGACCCGAATGGGGGACTACTTTACCTCCAGAATATTTTACTCGAGAGGATGCCATCATCTTATGTTCATACAGTAGAACTGCATGTCCCCGGGAAAAGTAACGGCTGTAGTTTCCCCTTGCTTTCAGCCGTTCGCAGTAGCTGCATGGCCAAGCCATGTTCGCTGAAGTTACAAGACCAGCTCAGTCAATCATCCAGATTGTTGCCCCTGTAACTACTGAAAAGGCTGCTTCCCATCTTCAGGAACCACACGTTTGTCTGGCCTCTTCGCAAATACCCCTCCGTTGTGGTTGTACCTACGGTACGGCTATTTGTATCGTTGAGGCACGCAAGCCACCCCACCTCGGCAATGTCTGTGGTTCAAGGGAGTGGTTTAGTGGGGTACCCCATAAATTATAACGACTGTTAAAGTCTCCAAGCTAAGCAGCCAGATGGGGTAAGTAAGGGATAAAGCTCTTAGGCCATCGGGTACCAGGGTTTATATACTGACAACATGTTGATACCAGATAAAATTTTGCAATTTCAGTATCTCCAGATTAGGACCACCATAAATTAAATTTGTGCTTTGACCGGCATTCGAACCCGGAACCTTCTGCTTAGTAGGTAAGTTCTTTAGACACCTTAGCTAACACAGAGTTACACACAAAACGACTAAACGGACTGTCTTGCCTTATTGTTGATACTTTTACGATTTATTTGAAGTATTGGAACTGAAGGTCAGATAGCTCTAGTTGTGTGAAACATACTGCTTAAAGATACCGGTATGTTCTTCTCTCTTTGTGTAGTCTTTTAGCCGTTACCCGGGGTTTACCACTAGGAGGTGGGCTACACCTAAAACCGGTAATTCTGCACGAACGTCGGCGGTCGAGCGTCCAACCAATTAAACCTCGTACCGTAAGTGTTGTTCACGAATTTAGTGTGTCCGCATCGAGATCTCCGTGTCGACTGAATATTACGTGAGCAAATTGTTTCAAAATACTCTCGACGTGTTCTCTTTCTTTACGCTTTATGCATGCGGAATTGAAATGGACGGAAAATATCCAAGACGGATTCTTTTACAGAAACTCGAAATTTAGCTCGAATCCGAGAAGCTTATAATAGTTATAACGAAACAGTCACTTAATTTGGTAAAGAATCCTAAGAAATTCTGCTCTGCAGCAAAACACAATAAATACCTTCACTTCGCGATAGCAATGGTGATGCTACTGATAACAGTTCTCCTAAAGCAAAATTGCGTAACACAGCTTTCCGAAATTCCTACACCAAAGAGGACGAAGCAAATACAGCAGAATTCGTAGCAAGAAAGCTGAACATGCGTAATTTAGAAGTAGACACCAATGGAGTATTAAAGCAACTTAAATCACTTAACAAAAGTATATCTCGCGGTCCCGATTGTATACCAATTAGGTTCCTTCAGTGTATGCTGATGCCTTAGCCCCATAGCTAGTTGTTATATACAATCGCTCGTCCAGTGAAAAATCCAAGAAAGGCAATAGGAGGGATACGCAAA
Source organism: Locusta migratoria (assembly GCA_026315105.1). Taxonomy (NCBI): domain Eukaryota; kingdom Metazoa; phylum Arthropoda; class Insecta; order Orthoptera; family Acrididae; genus Locusta; species Locusta migratoria. The sequence goes on along the minus strand of CM048745.1, from coordinate 257,882,055 downwards.
ATTACAGGCAGCAGGATTTTAGAACATTATGAACTACCTCGAAGAGAACGACATATTAACACATTGTCAACACGGATTCAGGAAGTATCGTTCTTGTGACTCACAGCTAGCTCTTTACTCACATGATGTGATGAGTGCTATCGACAAGGGATGTCAAATAGATTTCGTTTGTCTAGATTTCCGGAAAACTATACATTATGCCTCAAAAGCGTCTTCTTATCAAATTACGTGGTTATGGAATATCGCCACAGTTGTACGCTTGGTTCCGTGATTTCCTGTCAGGAACAACAGTACGTTGTAATTGACTGTGAATCATCGAGTAGAACAGAAGTGATTTCTGGCGTTCCACAAGGAAGTGTTATAGGACCCCTACTGTTCCTTATTTTTATAGACGATTTAGGAGACAATCTGAGTAGCTCTCTTGGTCTTTTTGCACTGTTATCTGTATTTGCTGGCAGTATTTGAAAGCTTCCATTCAAATGTTGAAATGTTTAAGCTTAAGGGACTTAACTACGTGGTCATCAGTCCCTAAACTTACAAACTACTTATGAACTACCTACAACTAAGAACGGCACAAATATCCATGCCCGAGGGGGGATTTGAACCCCCGACCTTAGTGGCCGTGCAGACCGTGACTGAAGCGCCTCAGTTCCCTCGGCCACCGCGGCCGGCGAAGATCAAAAGCACCTGAAAAATGATTTAGATAACTGCATGGTACAAAAATTGGCAATTGATCCTTAACCCTACAAGCACCAAGCAAGGGCAAAAATTGTCCATCCATTTTTCTTTTAATAAAAAATTAATAACAATTCTTCTTTGTTTATGTGTTTATGGGCCTTTTTCTATTTCTCTCTCACCTTATAAAGTACTACACCATACATTTCTATGGTTACGGTTTTAAAAACAGCAAATTTTATGCCCAAGGGCACATTTTGCCCTGGGTTGGTACTCCATGTGACCATAATTCAAATCAAATGTTTTTTTTAAGCTTATGGGACTTAACTACAGGGTCATCAGTCCCTAAACTTACAAACTACTTATGAACTACTTGAAAACTAGGACGGCACAAATATCCATGCCCGAGGGGGGATGAGAACCCCCGACCGTAGTGGCCGTGCTGACCGTGACTGGAGCGCCTCAGTCACCTCGGCCACCGCGGCCGGCCTGACCATAATTCTTAGTGTCTTCCCTGCAGTTACCAAGCATGGAGAAAAAGATGTTATTGTAAAAGTGTCAATTACCTCTAATTTTAGTATATCCCAGCTATTTACAAGCCTAACAGACCTAATGCCGGCCGTGTGGCCGAGCGGTCTGCGGCGTGCCAGTCACAGTCTGCACTGCCGCTACGGTCGGGGGTTTGAATCTCCCCCCCCCCTTCGGGCATGGATGTTTGTGTCGTCTTTAGTAAAAAGCATTTCATGAGTAATTTGTACGTTTAGGGGCTGTTGACCCCGTAGTAAAGTCCCTTAAGCTTAATAAACATTTGAAATGCTGAAAGTTTTGTAAATAATAGTATATAAACAAAATTTCACAAGACTGCGAAAGTAGCTCTTTCCGTCCTATATCTGTAGGTAATCTAAGACGGCAATACTGCAATAAGGGTAAAGCAATGTACATATGTTTGACAGACAACAGCTGATGGCAAAGACAAAAAAATGCATTTTACAGGATTCACAGCTTATTGTAATACGGGCAAAATTTGTCCTTGCTTGGTGTAAGCTAAAATACCTTGTTGCTCTCTGGTTAACACTGATAAGTGTGAATTCATCTATATATACACACGATAAATCAGTCAAATCTACAGGCCGTCAATTCAACTAAGTACCTAGGAGTAACAAACAACTGTAATGGGAAGGAACATAGAGAAATTAAGCATGTTTGAGACGAAAAACAGTCTCAGGGTTTGTTAATTTCTATTTACAATTAACATAGAGAAAATATAGTAGGGAAGGCAAACCAAAGATTACGTTTCATCTTAGAAGATGCAACAATTCTACTAAGGAAACTGCGTACACCACTCTTGTGCGTCCTATTTCGGAGTATTGCTACGCATTGTGAATCCTCACATGTGTGACTGACGGACGATTAAGAGAAAGTTCAGAGAAGGGCAGCTCGTTTTGTATTATCGCAATATAGGGGAGAGAGCGTTACGGATATGAAGAACGAGTTAGGGTGGAAATAATTAAAACAAAGGCGTCATTCCTTTCGACGAGATGTAATTGCGAAATTTCTTTCACCAACTTTCGCTTATGAAATCGAACATATTTTGTTTGCACCCACCTACAAATGGAGACATGATTAATAGAATATGGTAAATCGCATCCAAAACAAAGCCACGCGGGAGTAGCCGAGCGGTCTGGAGCACCATGTTACGGATCACGCGGCCTCCCGCGTCGGAGGTTCGAATCCTCCCTCGGGCAGGGAGTAGTTTGTAAGACTAGAATTACAAATATTTGAACAATTTTTTTAACTGAAAGATTTAGGCGTTTCCTTTTTCCAGCGAGCTATTAGAGCATCGATCTGTAAAGAAATTTCACAAAAGCGGTTCGATGAACTGTCTGCCATGCACTTCACTGTGACTTGCAGAGTATTTATGTAGATGTAGATGCGTGAACTATCTTTGAAGCAAGAGTAAAGGCAAAACATGTAACAACTGTTCTTCAGCGATGGGCTATTGTTGCAAGTATGCAGTATAAATCAATGATTCTCAGTTCACAGCATTACCAATATGCAAAAGGAGGTTCAAAACTGGAATAGGCGGGCGGTTCTAGGCGCCTTGTCAAGGACTGCGAGGCTGCGCCCGCCGGAGATTCGAGTCGTCCTTCGGACATAGGTGTGTTCATGGGGGGGGGGGGGAGGGGAGTCCCTACGTTAGTTTAAGTAGTTTTTAAGTGTAAGCACTGATTACCACCCTATATTGGTTCCACAGATTTACAAACACAAAAAAGACAAAAAATCAAAGCGAGACACAGAATATACTAACAACAAATCACGAAATACATTTCCAAATACGAACAGGCATCAACTGAAAGCTGCTGAGCTCATTCAACGACAGATCACAACCTTGATGGCATGCTATGACCGCAATTTATCGTAAGTATCGACCAATCAGGGTGTACATATCGTGTCACTATAAAACGTACGTTGACACAGAGACAGAAGACAACGTTCCTTAATGTTGGTTGTGTGAGTAAACACTCTTACATTGCGCAAGATTCTATCACTGCAAACGAAAACCTGCTACCGACAGTGTTCTTGTGTCTGCAAGAACCCAGTGTAAAATTCGGTCCACAGAACTCAAGGAGTTGAATCTCTCCAAAGGAATTTTGGAAATGTTTTCGTCACGTGCTCAAAATGAAAGTTGACTTCCGAAATGTATAAGTTACATCTGGATCATGTTCTGCAATCTAATATGCATAAAAATAAAATTTGCCTGATTCTCGAAGTGTGGTGGAGTGATTAACAGCATTTCTGATCAGATGAGTACAGGGTTATAACTGTAGAAACAGTTGGTGGTACTACAAGAGCAGGTCTAATTATGAGTGAGGAAACAGGAATGCGGGAAAGCTATATGAACAGAGATCGCATTATCGTAGCCAAGATAGTACTAGTTTACGCACCAACTAGCTCCGCCAATGATGGCGAGATATAAGAATATAGTAGGGGAAATTATTCAGGCGGGAAGGGGGAGGACAACTTGATCATTATAGGCACACAGCGAGTGAGTGTGTGTGTGTGTGTGTGTGTGTGTGTGTGTGAATATTTCGCTCTGCAGCGAAAACTACAGAACGCAAACGAATGGTCTGTGTGTAATTGTTGTCCGAAGTCTACCGTTGTACACCACAGCAGTTCCATGGCGATAGCTATAGGGGGTCGGGGGGTGGAAAATATGATGGTTAAAAGTCGTCAAATTATAAATAAAATTCGGACTGAAGGCCAGCGATGACGTTTGCCACTCTATAGCAAGGAGGTTAAATATAGCGAAACGTCATATCATAGACCATATTTTGTTCTATACGTGCTACAATGTTTTCGGCACTTTCTCTGTAACGATAAGCATACGAATAAGGGAAACATACGATTAAATACCACTCCCATGAACCACAGACATTGCCGAGGTGGGGTGGCTTGCGTGCCACAACGATACAGATAGCCGTACCGTAGGTGCAACCACAGCGGAGGGGTATCTGTGGAGAGGCCAGACAAACGTGTGGTTCCTGAAGAGGGGCAGCAGCCTTTTCAGTAGTTACAGGGGTAACAGTCTGGATGATTGAGCTGGCCTTGTAACATCAGCTAATGTGGCTTTGCCACACAGCTACTGCGAACGGCTAAAAGCAAGGGGAAACTACAGCCGTTATATTTCCCGAGGACATGCAGCTCTACTGTATGAACATATGATGATGGCATCCTCTCGGGTAAAATATTCCGGAGGTAAATAGTCCCCCATTCGGATCTCCGGGCGGGGACTACTCAGGAGGATGTTGTCATCAGGAAAGGTAATACTGGCATTCTACGGATCGGAGCTTGAAATGTTAGATCCCTTAATCGGGTAGGAAAATTAGAAAATTTAAAAAGGGAAATGGATAGGTTGAAGTTAGATATAGTGGGGATTAGTGAAGTTCGGTGGCAGGATGAACAGGATTTCTGGTCAGGTGAGTACAGGATTATAAATACAAAATCAGCTGGGGGTATCACAGGAGTAGGACTGATAATGAATAAGAAAATAGGAATGCGCGTAAACTACTATGACCAGCACAGCGATCGAATTATCATTGTCAAGATAGATACGAAGCCAACACCGACAACAGTAGTACTGGTTTATATGCCAACTAGCTCAGCCGATGATGAGGAGATCGAAGAAATATATGAGGAGCTAAAGGAAATTATTCAGACAATTAAGGGAGAGGAAAACTTAATTGTTATGGGAGACTGGAATTCGGTAGTAGGACAAGGAAGGGAAGGGAAGATAGTGGGTGAATATGGTCTGGGCAAAAGGAATGAAAGAGGAAGCCGCCTGGTAGAATTTTGCACGGAACATAATTTAATCGTAACAAACACGTGGTTTAAGAATCACAAAAGAAGGTTGTATACGTGGAAGAGACCAGGAGACACCGGGAGATACCAGATAGATTTTATAATGGTAAGACATAGATTTCGGAACCAGGTTTTGAAGTGTAGAACATACCCAGAGGCAGACAGACTCTGACCATAACTTGTTGATTATGAACTGTAGGCTGAAACTGAAGAAACTACAGAATGGTAGGAAAATAAGGAGATGGGACCTAGATAAATTGAAGGAACCCGAAGTTCTTAAGAATTTCAGAGGGAGCTTCAGGCAACAATTGATAGAAACAGGGGAAAATAAAACAGTTGAGGAGGAATGGGTAAAATTGAGAGATGAAATAGTGAAGGAAGCGGAGGACAAAATAGGTAGGAAGGCAAGACCTACAAAGAATCCTTGGATATCACAGGAGATAGTAAATTTAATCGATAAAAGGAGAAAGTATAAAAATGCCTTAAATGAAACAGGCAAAATGGAGTACAGACGACTAAGAAATGAGATTGTCAGGAAGTGCAAAATGGCTAAGCAGGAATGGCTAGAAGGCAAATGCAAGGATGTAGAAAAATGTATAAATAGGGGAAAAATAGATACAGCCTACAGGAAAATAAAAGCAACATTTGGAGATAAGAAAAACAGCTCTATGAATATCAACAACACAGATGGAAAACCAGTTCTCAGCAAAGAAGGGAAAGCTGAAAGGTGGAAAGAGTATATAGAGAGGAACTATAAAGGAAATGAACTTAGCGGCAATATTGTAGAAAGGGGAGAAGAAGTAGATGAGGATGAAATAGGAGATACTATATTGTCAGATGAATTTCACAGAGACCTGAAAGATCTAAGTCGAAACAAGGCCCCTGGAGTAGATGATATCCCGTCAGAGCTACTGAAGTCTCTGGGAGTACCAGCCATGACAAAATTGTTTCACATTGTGTGTAAGATGTATGAGACAGGTGGAGTACCCTCAGACTTTAAGAAAAATGTTATAATCCCCATTCCAAAGAAAGCAGGTGCAGACAGGTGTGGAAATTACAGAAACATCAGTTTAATAAGTCATGGTTGCAAAATATTAACACGGATTATATACAGAAGGATGGAAAAGCTGGTAGAAGCCGACCTCAGGGAAGATCAGTTTGGGTTCAGGAGAAATGTAGGAACACGGGAGGCAATATTCACTTTACGGCTTATCCTAGAAGATAGATTAAGAAAAGGCAAACCTACATTTCTAGCTTTTGTAGATTTGGAGAAGGCTTTTGACAATGTTGATTGGAATAAACTCTTTCAAGTTCTCAAACAAGCAGGAGTAAAATATAGGGAGCGTAAGGTTATTTACAACTTGTACAAAAACCAGACAGCGGTTGTCAGAGTTGAAGGGCATGAACGGGATGCAGTGGTTGGAAAGGGAGTAAGACAGGGTTGTAGCCTTTCCCCAATGTTGTTCAATTTGTACATTGAGCAAGCTATAAAGGAAAGCAAGGAGAAATTTGGAGAAGGAATTAAAGTTCAGGGTGAAGAATTAAAAACAATGCGTTTTGCCGACGACATAGTAATTCTGTCAGATACAGCAAAGGACCTGGAAGAGCAATTGAACGGAATGGACAGTGTGCTGAAAGGTGCATATAAGATGAATATTAACAAGAGCAAAACTAGGGTAACGGAGTGCAGTGTAAGAAAATCAGGTGATGCTGAAGGAATTAGATTAGGTAACGAAACAATAAAGGAGGTAGAGGAGTTTTGTTACTTGGACAGTAAAATAACAAATGATGGTCGCAGTACAGAGGATATAAAATGCAGAATGGCAATGGGTAGAAAAGTGTTTTTGAAAAAGAGAAATTTGTTAACATCGAATATTGATTTAAGCCTAAGGAAGTCCTTTCTGAAGGCATTTGTATGGAGTGTTGCCTTGTATGGGAGTGAAACATGGACGATAAGCAGTGTGGACAGAAAGAGGATAGAGGCTTTTGAAATGTGGTGCTACAGAAGAATGCTGAAGATTAGGTGGGTGGATCGCGTAACTAATGAGGAGGTACTGAACCGAATTGGGGAGAAAAGAAATTTCTGGCATACCTTGACTAAAAGAAGGGATAGATTGGTAGGACACATTCTTAGACATCAAGGAATTGTGAATTTAGCGTTGGAGGGAAGTGTGTGGGGTAAAAATCGCAGAGGGAGACCAAGAGACGCGTATAGTAAGCAGATTCAAGTGGATGTGGGTTGTCGTTCTTATGAGGAGATGAAAAGGCTTGCTCGGGATAGAGTAGGGTGGAGAGCTGCATCACACCAGTCTCTGGACTGAAGACCACAACAACACGATTAAATAAAGCAGTATAAAAGAAATTTCTTTTACTACATCTCTTTAAAAAATCGATTTACCGTTTCGCACATTACATCAAGTGATCGATCTGTGATATTATTACAATCATTATTGTTGAATTTCGTGACTGGATTCTTCGAAACGAGTGCATTTCTACGTGTGGTTTGATCTACCAACACGCGAGCGGAGCCGCGGGTTTAAGCTAGTATATAATATGCCAATGACTGGCAATGCTCCTTTCGTTAGTGAGGAGGGAAATGTTCAAATGTTTGTAGAACTTATGGGACTTAACTACGGGGTCATCAGGCCCTAAGCTTACAAACTACTTATGAACTAGCTAAGACTAAGGGCGGCACAAATATCCATGCCCGAGGGGGGATTCGAACCCCCGACCGTAGTGGCCGTGCAGACCGTGACTGGAGCGCCTCAGTCCCCTCGGCCACCGCGGCCGGCAGTGAGGAGGGGTGGGCAAGTTTGGAGCACTTACTCTTACGGGAATTAGTACATTGTGAGTACGAGTTTGAGGACTGTGGGCAGGGTAAAGCTGGAAATTTGTGTGACCGGAGGCGTGGTTAGGTAGTCCTAGCAAGTGCTATGATCACTGTGTCCCCAGTGGTATAGGAGTCAGCGCAACTGCCTAAAAAGCAGGAAACCCGGGTTCGAATCCCGGCTGGGTACACATTTTTCAGCTTTTCCCATTCGAAGTTGAAGTCATACATTCTGTGAATATGATTTCATAATGGTAGAACATAAATTTTGGAACCAGGTTTTAAACTGTAAAAAATATTCAGAGGCAGATAGAGACTTTGACCACATGTTATTCTTTATGAACTGTCGACTGAAACAGAAGAAACTGCAGAAACGTAAGAAAATAAGGAAATGGGAGCTAGATAAATGAAAGGAACTTGAGGTTCTTGCGAGTTTCAGAGGAAGCTTTAGGCAACGATTGACGGAAATGGAGGGGGGAGGGGGGGGGGGAAGTAACACAATAGAAGATGAATGTGTACCTTTGAAAGATGAAATAATGGAGGCAGCAGTGGACCAAATAGACGTAGAAATAGTCTTGCATATCACAGGAGATACTGAATTTAATGGCTGAAACGAGAGATTATGTGAAACATTTCCCTTATAACATTTCACATCATAAGAGACGGGCCAAATTATGCCATGACAGCGCTTTGATGCTACTCATGGCGTATTTACTGCCCCTTATTTATCATGATGTAACACAATGTAACAAATAATGCTATATGACACTCCATTTCATGTAATATTATGCATTGTCTGAAGTAAAGTAACATGATGCAGGGTGCCCATCAAAGGGTGATCCCAGATTTTAAAATTTAATAAAGTGCATACGAAAATTGGCAGAAAATCCAAACAAACACAATTTTCATTAAATAGTAATTACAGAATCTGATTGCAGATGGCACTAACCTAGTGAGTTCTGTGTTCTGAATGGAAACATGCACAGTCGTTTCTCAGTATTATGTGCACGCTGGAACGTTCCAAACCAGTCTCTGCTAGAATTCTTCTGATAAAAATCCTTGGTTGTGCAGAAACAGTGGCGACATCTTCAGGCGTAACTACATTCGGGATCATCATTTCCCCATGTGAACATCGACACATTGCCTCTCAGATCGAATTTGGCAGAGTTTTTCTTTTGGGACGTTAAATTGTGTTCGAAAACTCAGCCGGTTATTAACTCATTCCGTTATAATCAGCGATATTCCACGACGAAAAATACGTGTTGTACAACGTTTCAAGATTAAAACAGATAGCCTAGCTTTTAGCTTCCGAGGGCATTTCACAGGTACAAAGTATTGCACTTACAGTGCCATATATTACAAGTTTTTGTAGCTGGTATCTCAAAAGGGTGTCAAGTTTTTCAGTTTTTACACGTGTCATCCGCTAAATCTTCCCATAAATCAATTTTTTAATACGCTCTACATAGTGTCATGTCGTACAACATGACACTTGAGATAATGTCGTCGAAAATGGCACTTCCCATAGCGCGCAATTTAACTATACGCCACTGAAGTTTAGGATGCGTGCACCCCCACTTAGGAATATTTTTGGTCGCCGGGTACTAGACGCCCCCCCCCTCTCCCGGAGAGCTTACTGCGCTGGAGAGAGAGAGAGAGAGAGAGAGAGAGAGAGAGAGAGAGAGAGAGAGAGAGAGAGAGAGAGTTAACACGTACAAAAAACACATGATTCGGAATCTTTTTTAATTTAAAAGTTACTGAAACTGTTAAAGCTGCCAAGTAAGTTCTCTTTTACATCTTTGTCACTCCGTCTTTTGATGTGATAGAAATACTTAATTCTTGGAATATACCCATAATATTTATGATTTTTGTAGGCGTCAGGAGCCCCACCCAATCATATAAATTTTTTTTAAAAGAGCTGACAACTTTTATCACAGCACTTGAAAATGGCCTAAGGCCGAAACCAGGTAGTGACAATAAACAAAACTTTCAGTCAAATGGCGGTCAGCTCTTTTTAAAAAACCGTAATATTTTAGTCATCTTTCAATGCCGTTGTTACAATTTTCGCGGTTTTGTCACCCGTCAGGCTGAATGACAGCTGCAATTACGTGACGTGTCATTTAATTATAACAATACTAATGGCTGACATGTGAGTCAAGTTCTGTTGATGAGAGCAGCTCAGATCCGCCCAAACTGGTAAAACATATATTTTACAGCCATCTTCGGCAACTTATACTTACTTTTTTGCATTAAAAGAGGCTGAAATGTCAAATACACTATTGCAAGCGATCGTCTATATACGATGCGGTACAACGGCCAAAATAAATTTCTTGCCAGTGCTAGCGGACGCGGAAGTCTTCATTTTCATTACACCCGGATGTCAAATAGTCATCGCACATGAATTTGGGAAGGTGGTGTCGCACATTATTTGCGAATATTTGCAAATAAAACACGATTTGTAGACAGCTTTATGGTAACTTCCCAGACAACTGATTAATTAAACTCGTTATAGTGCACCTTAAACATGGTTATATTCATCTGTTACTTTACAAAAAATATGTAGAAGCCATAGTAGAGTCCAGTCACACATACTTTGGATAATTTCAGTGGAATGACAGTAATGCAATTAAATAAAGTATGTGATTTTTCAGTTTCTCCCGGCGTATTTGATAAAATATCCACGGGTGTACTGCTGGTCTATAGTGCCCGTTTGGACACTATAGACCGGCAGTACACCCGTGGATATTTTGATTAAATAAAGTATATTTGATAAAACTTCTCGGGGTGCTATGGTATGGTGCTTGGCGGAGGGTAACATCTCCATGGAAGGAAGGAAGGAAGCAAGCTTGGAGTTTAACGTCCCGTCGACAGCGCGGTCATTAGAGTCGGTAACATCTTCATGAATGTAAAAAATATGGAAGTAGATAATGGGGTAAGAGGGGACAGATTACATAAGATCTAAATAAAAAAATACTCCGTGAACATTAGGTTTTCAGCTAGTAGTGTATATTGGCTTTAATTACAAAGTTGACGTAAGACCACATCTTTAAATGACGTTTAGAGATATTTTCAATTCATTTTACATTTATGAAACAGTATATATGAAAATATTGATTTTGTACGACCTATTTGAGTTTCAACGTAACAGATCTACATCTTGTGGCAATAAATTGAATGATCTCCCACGATTAATGGATGTTCCCTAACAGTAAGGCACATTTATTTCTTCATCGTTACTCACTATACCACATCTAAGTGCCTGGCAGGAGGTTCACTGAATAAGTTACGTACTATGTACTACCCCCATCATTCCCGAATAGCACACGGGAACAAAGAACACTTAAATCAATGTTTGTATAGCTTATGGGACTTAACTGCGGGGTCATCAGTCCCTAAACTTACAAACTACTTATGAACTACTAATACTAAGGACGGCACAAATATCCATGCTCGAGGGGGGATTCGAACCCCCGACCGTACTGACACCTAAATCGTTCAAGGTCTGATCCATCTTGGTTTGATCATTTCTCTCCATGCCGTTGGATCAACATTATATTTCCGCAATGGAAGGAGAAAGTCGGCGATCGAAATACGGCTCTGTTGCTACGATGCCCACTTCATCTAGTGTATCATTTCCCTTACACTCTTCCCACCCCCACCCTCCTGTACAGCGATTAATACAAGACGAGCCACCATCTTGGTAGTCTATCAATGTCATCCTTCGATCCCACTTGATGACCTAATATTGTGGCGGCTTAATACGAAAGTCCGTCGACATATTTGAGCAGTGCAGGCTACTTACGGGTTTGAGTACCACGCCCTTGGCGGACTGGTGAGCTGCGACAAGGCGAGGAGAAGGCACGTTGCGGCGTCTGCGTCGAAAGCCCCAGCGAACACGTGGACACTGCGCGGGTAAACATCAGACTGAGGGAGCGGCCAGAGATGGTCAGCTAACGGAGCCACAGAACTACTTAGCCACAGTATTCGCTCTGGACGCAGGACACCTTTTCGATACAATTTGAGGTTTTAATACGTAATGCTATCATTATGCCGACACTTGATGATCAACATAATCTTGGCCTGATCCATGTTTTTAGTTATATAAAGCAGTCACAAACTTACATACTGCTTGGGCCATTTGAATCGTAGCCGGTCCTTAGACACGCGTACAACTGCGCGCCATTCCGCTCTATTTTCAGTTTCGTCTTCATTCCTTTCTATCTTCTGCGCATCCTTCCTAACGTAATCATCCACCTCATTCTTGTTCTTCACAATGTTCTCTTTCATCTCTCTCCCCCCGTAACAAGTCTCGTACAATGTTGCCCCACCGCATGATCATGCCATCTCAATCTCGGACCTAAATCTCCCATTTCGTCTTAGCCTCTTACCAATATTTTACGTTACTGATCCATATATTTTCTTCAGCACCTTGTTTTCAGATGTTTGTAATCCTAACGGACCAAGCTGCTGAGAACATCGGTTCCTAGACTCACAAACTACTTAACTTCCGCTAAGGATAACACACACACACACACACACACACACACACACACACGAGCGCGCGCGCCCCGATGGGGGACATGAAATTCCGACGGGAGGGGCCGCGAAAACCGCAGCATGGCGCCATATGTGTCCTATTTTTATTGAGCAAAGTGATACAACTGTTAGCAAAGCTAAGCTAGATGAGCATATTTTATCTGATTCTTCCGTCAGAATATAATCATACTGAAGATGGCGTAGTAAGCCGAAAATCTTTAAATAAAAATAGTCTTGTAGATCTTACAAAAAATTGTGCTTACTAATAAATATGATGATGTTCGACCAAGAAAAAGAATCAGTTAAAAACTAACTTTACACATAGTCCTGTCAAATAGTAGCAATACCTTACAAAAGATGGGGTAGAAGATTTTGTTTTTCTAACTCGTTCATATGGTTGGAAAGATTAGAAGACTAAGTTTTGCCAATAAAATTTCTGCAGTCAAAAAACTTCGCTAATTTCGATTTTTTTTTTTCAGTTTTTTGTGCTCCTACCACTTTTACGTCTACTTTCTATTTTAAAAAGCACAAAATTCTCTAAAATTTAATTCTTATCATTTTTTCTACTCCCAATACTCTAGGCGCTACAGTGTGTCAAAAATGCCATTTTTTAAAATTTGTGCAAAGTGGCAAAATACCTAATTTTTGAACACTGTTATTTCAATTTCTGTTTGTTTAATATAAATATATATCATGTTATATGTTGGAATTTACCATCTCTTTTCCAGGTATTCAATAAATTATTTTCTTTTATATTAAAAAGGCACGAAGTTAATATTAAAAATAAGATTTTTTACAATTAAAATGCACACTGAGCTACTAACAAATATTGACACATCTGGGTGTGTAATACTCGTAATATTGTACTTTACTTTAGCACACGTGAGAGGGATATGAGCATCACTTCCAACGTTTGATGTGCCAAGTTCCGCGGTGTCACCAGAATACCTTGTGTTGCAGATTTAGGGTAGGTACATAGATTTGGTCCCAGGTTGATCTCTTCAAGTTCGTAGGTTTCGTCATCAGTTTCCTCACTGCCTTCATATAAAAATTGTGGCACATTTTCTCAGTTAACCCCAATACATTTCTTGGTAATTGAAGACTATTTCAAACCCGCTTTTCTGCAGGAGCACGTACCGCTCCAGCTCACCTTGCATGAGCATGAAACAATGTGGAGAAGCGCTTCAGCTGCAGGTGCTGGAGCTTGGCTTATTGTAACGGGTATCAGACCGTTTTCACTCTGATTCCAGGCCCACTTCTCAGTTCCCCATCCAACTTGGGAGTTGCTGGTAAGTCCGTAGAGAATGATGTTGCACAGCATCTTCTGTAGGTAGCAACCTTGCAAGTTTCAGTTTGCTTTTTGTGGCAGACTTGGCGAATATCTAGTACCGCAAATAGTCTGTCTGGGAAATGCTGACATCTCCACTATACGATGCGATAGTAACCTGTTCTCCTTCACGGGTAACCTGTGGTTTATTGAACATCCAAAGCGCTGACTTTAGGGTGTTCGTTTTCATTAACAATGTTGCAGCACTTAATTTTTCCTGGACCGAAAAATGGGGATGATGTATCACAACCACTAAAGGCTTGAGTGAACACAATATACTCACTGTCAAACTTGTAAGAAGAAGTGGAAAACCACTCGTCTTCTGAACTTCCTCTTCCCGGCTTAAGAAAGAAAAAAAAAAAAAAAAAAGTTGTCCTAAACCGGTCATGAGAACAAGTAGGTCAACATCTTGTTCCACAATGACTCATCAAATACAATAGAAAATGGAAATCCAAAATGACGTTGCAGGTAAGAAACATAACTTTGGGCTATTGATCCGTAGCAAACATTTCGAGTCCAAGTCACTTTGTGTATAAGGTACCCTCCGTCAACGACAAAAAATTTACTCAGTTCAAATGGTTTCACAACTTCCACTGGAACGAAGGCGTTGTAGAATGAAGATTTTTTCCTTTTCGAATGCCTTTTTCTGAGAATAGGGAGCAAGTTGAAATTTCAGAAAGTCTTTTAACTCTTCTTCTCATTGTTTCACTAAACAAATCCTTTGGAAACGAGTTAAATGATCAACAGGAGTTATATACCACAAATAAACTTCACGCAATCCGACGTGAATGTGTTAATAGTTACTGAATGTGATGCTGTGTCCTGGCCCTGCCGCAGAGTGAGATAGTAAATTGCAACATATAGCAACATATATATTTATATTACACAAACATAAACTGAAATAACTGTGTTCAAACCTAGGTATTTTGCCAGTTTGAACAAATTTTGAAAAACTAACATTTTTGGCGCACTGTAGGGCCTTAGGTATTGGGACTAGAAGACAAATAGTAAAAATATATTTTTAGAGAATTTTGTGCTCTTTAAAAAAGAACATACACGTAAAGGCGGTAGGAGTACAAAAACGGAGTTATTTCGAAAAATCTGTAGACAGTCCGAAATATTCAACATTTTGACTGCAGAAAGTTTTCCCAAGACAAATTTTATTGGCAAAACTTGGTTTTGTAATCTTTCCAACCATATGAATGATTAAAATAAATAAATAAATCTTCTACCCCTCCTCTTGCAAGGTATATAATTCTTTCTGACAGTTTGACTGGGCTAAGATTAGAGTCTCTGTAGTCCTACACATTTGGTTCCGGGCTATATGAGATTTTAAAACTTCTCGGAAGACAGGATTTTTCAATAAAAATTCTTTTTTTTTAATACTAATACATTTGACTCTCAAAACAAAACAAAAATACTGTAAAAAACACAAATTACCTGTAAGCAATACTTTATGTATACATATTTATGCCAACAAACGTAATAACTGGAAAAAACTTTTAATTCTGCAATCGTTTTTATGTTAATTTTCACCAAATAGTTTTTTCTGAGATATGAAGTCGTCAGTAAAACAGATTTTTTTAGCATTCTCTTGAAGCCTCCTTAAAACTAAAATATTAGCTGCTGTTACGTCGTTTTCCTAAGTCCAGGTGACATGTGTTAATGCAATCAAAGCATCGCTAAGTTGTACACTTTGTACTGGCAAAGTTTAATATGTTCCTGAAGAAACCATGTGTATAAATACGTGAGTTACCTGCGCTTTTTTCCGGTCGCTTGGAACTTTGTGCTCAATCAAAGATTTCGCGATGAATTCGAGCAAAGTAAGGGACCAATGCCGCAGTGTCCTCATTGTAAAACCGATCTGGTACTCCAACTGGACATGCGGTTTGTTTATTTTTATCTCTCCCTCTGCTGTTTCTCTTCGCCACCTACACCTATTACTATGTCCTCCAGTTAGGAGTTAGTGCGACAATCAAATGAAAATATGTTTACATAGTCCTCCTCCGGGAATTATTTCTTAAATGTGGAAAGTGGAACAGGATTTCTGGTCAGGCGAGTACAGGATTATAAATACAAAATCAGTTGGGGATATTACAGGAGTAGGTGTAATAATGAATAAGAAAATATGAATGCGCGTTAACTACTATGAGCAACACAGTGATAGCATTATCGTAATCAAGATAGATACGAAGCCAACACCGAACACAGAAGTACAGGTTTATATGCCAACTAGCTCTGCCGATGATGAGGAGATCAAAGAAATATATGAGGAGCTAAAGGAAATTATTCAGTCAATTAAGGGAGATGAAAACTTAATTGTTATGGGAGACTGGCATTAGATAGTAGGACAAGGAAGGGAAGATAGTAGGTGAATATGGTCTGGGCAAAAGAAACGAAAGAGGAAGACGCCTGGTAGAATTTTGCACGGAACACAATTTAGTTATAGCAAACACCTGGTTTAAGAATCACGAAAGGAGGTCATATACGTGGGAGAGACTAGGAGACACTGGAAGGTATGAGATAGATTTTATAATGGTAAAACATAAGATTCCGGATCCAGGTGATAAACTGTAAGACATACCCAGGGGCAGATATAGACTCTGACCATAACTTGTTGGTCATGAATTGTAGGCTGAAACTGTAAAAACTGCAGAAAGGTAGGAAAATAAGGTGATGGGACCTGGATAAACTGAAAGAACCTGAAGTTCTTGAGATTTTCAGAGGGAGCTTAAGGCAACAATTGACAGAAACGGGGGAAAATAAAACAGTCAAAGAGGAACGGGTAGCATTTGAGAGATGAAATATTGAAAGCAGCGGAGGACAATATAGGTAAGAAGGCGAGATCTAAATAAATCCTTGGATATCACAGGAAATACTAAACTTAATCGATGGAATAAGAAAATATAAAAATTCAGTAAATGAAACAGGCAAAATGGAGTACAGACGACTAAGAAATGAGATTGACAGGAATTGCAAAATGGCTAAGCAGGAGTGGCTAGAAGGCAAATGCAAGGATGTAGAAGAATGTATAAATAGGGGAAAAATAGATTCAGCCTACAGGAAAATAAAAGAGATATTTGGAGATAAGAAAAACAGCTCTATGAATATCAAGAACACAGATGGACAACTAGTTCTCAGCAAGAAGGGAAAGCTGAAAGGTGGCTCTACAAAGGAAATGAACTTAGAGGCAGTATTGTAGGAAGGGGAGAAGAAGTAGATGAGGATGAGATGCCTCTCCGGGGGACACCACCTTGACGAAGCACTGTCCGTGCGGGTGGAGAGGCTTGAACATCTGTGGGAAGCTGAGGGCTACACCGAAGGTAGAGAACCTACTGCCGGAAAGACCTAAGCTGATGGATGACACTAAGAGTGTCCCACAACGTCCCGTCTTCCTTATCCTTTCCCAGTCCTTTCCCATTTCCCTTCCCAAACCAAGGTGTGATGCGATCCGTGCCGAGGGGTGCGTGGCACATGGATGGATGTGTCTCGAACGGAGCCTCAGGGCCGGCCGCGGTGGCCGAGGGGACTGAGGCTCTCCAGTCACGGTCTGCAAGGCCACTACGGTCGGGGGTTCGAATCCCCCCTCGGGCATGGATATTTGTGCCGTCCTTAGTCTTAGTTAGTTCATAAGTAGTTTGTAAGTTTAGGGACTGATGACCCCGTAGTTAAGTCCCATAGACTATACAAACATTTTGCTTTGCTTTTTGGAGCCTCAGGGATACCGGGCGACCTCCCTGAGTAAGTAGCCTTGCAACGCGCGGGGGTTATCGTGGTGTGGACAATATAAATCCCCAAGTGGTGTGGACCATATAAATCCCCAAATCTCGTGGGACTAAGATGAACACGGAGAAAAAAATTATTTTAAAAGAATCCGAGGGACAATCTGAGACCTCAGATACTCAGACATCGGGATCAGGACCGATGGAGTGCACTCTTACTTGTCAGTCAGGGTCTGGACCTGAGCAAGAATTGGGAACTGTAACAGAGAAGTCGGACCAGATTAGGATTAAGGCCTTGTCTGGAGCTCAGAGGAGGAAACTTCTCAAGGAACAGAAGCAAAAGGAAGGAAAAAAATGGCTTCCTAAACATAAGTGTAGGGAATCAAAAGGGCTTGAGACCAAGACCCCCAAAAAGAAACTGCCTCAGGTCGAAGGGGATACACAGACCCCCTCGACGACAAAGACAGGTGGCAAGAGGGTTAGGGACGAATCTAAGACTCCCTCCTCTCTGGACAAGCGTGATCCTAAAAGGCTGAGACAGGAAATAGGGAAACAGACCTATAGTACTGCAGTCTTGGTCTTTCGAATGGCGGTTGTCCAAGAAGGATACCCACTGGTAAGCATCACCTCGCACCAGGAGGAGCTCGTGCAGATGGCCCTCTTTGAAGAGATTGGGGGGGGGGGGGGGAGACTGGTCCAGAACCAAAATTCAGGAGGATCTAGATCGCGTTGCCCTCATTTTTGTCTGCGAGGGGGAGCATTCAGCAGAATGGCTTAAGTACAAGGTGCCCATGATATACCCGTGGGAAGATGCGAAGCTGCTGGTCAAGACAGCAGCCGAACTCCTGAAGACTGCAAAGGTATCAATATGGGTACCAAAGATCCTTAAGGATGTCTCTCCAAAGACTCTGTTCGAGAAAATAAGGGTCCAGAACCCAAATGTCTCGACAGAGGATTGGAGGGTAATTAACCAAAAGGTCGTTCCGGAAGGACGAACCCTGGTGGTTGAGGTCGGAGAGAAGTCCCTGAAGGCATTGCGAGAGCAAGGCCTGAAACTGTTTTTAGGGTTCTCGCAGGTCGACGTCAGGGTAATCAAAGACCTTAAAGGCAATAATGGCAGCAAGATGGGGACTGGAAGTGCTGAAGATAAACCTGCAGCACAGTAAAGGGGCCACTGCTGGCCTGAGCCTTCGCCTGGGGAGACAGGAGGTGGACGTGGCCCTGATACGAGAACCCTATTTATACAAAGGGGGTGTATCGGGCCTCGGTGGTACTGGAGGTAAGCTGATTTATGCCAGAAATCTATAAAACTCCAGAACATGCATTTATGTTAGAAATGGAATACCTTTCATACCAATGATGGATTTTTGTTCCAGGGACCTGGTGACCATCAGGATGCAGCAACGTGAGGAAGGTATCACGAGGGAAATTATTTTGGCCTCAGCATACCTTCCTTACGAAGACAGCTCTCCTCCTTCTTTGGAAGTGAGGAGACTGACAGAAGCCTGCCATCGGAAAGGTGACGAACTGGTGGTGGGATGTGATGCCAATGCCCACAATCTATCGTGGGAGAGCAAGGACACCAACAATAGAGGTGAGCACCTTCTTCAATTTCTCCTATCTAACAACTTGGAGATCCTGAATATGGGTGATGAACCTACATTCAGGGACAGTAGAAGGGAAGAAGTAATTGACATAACTTTTGGTTCCGTGATGATAGGAAGTTACGTCAAACAGTGGCATGTGGTCCTGGAGCCATCCTCATCAGATCACATGTACATTAAATTCAAGGTTGAAATGGGAACCAGACAGACCATGGCCTATAGGAACCCCAGGAAAACGGACTGGGAGACATATAGGAAAGACCTTGACTTCAGCCTATCGGAAATTAAAACTTCGATAAGGAATCCAGCAGAGTTTGAGGAAGTAGCAGAGGCCGTAACCTCTGCTATAGTGACCTTATACCAGGACAACTACTCAATCACCAAGAAGTGCACAAATAGGATTGTGCCTTGGTGGAATAATAACCTGGAAATGCAAAGGAAACAGGTACAAAGACTGTTTAACCTTGCGAGGCGCAAAGGACAATGGGCAAAGTATCGTGAGGCCCTTGTCAATTACAACCTTGCCATCAGACGGGCAAAGGAGGCATCCTGGAAGGTATTCTGTGAGGAACTGGAGGGCACGGCTGCTCAAGCGAGACTTCATAAAATCCTCACTAGAGTACCAACTAATCCAGGAGGATAATTGAGGAAGGAGGATGGAGAGTATACAAAGACAGCACATGAAACGCTGCAACTGCTCCTCAAGACTCACTTTCCACAATATACTCTGGGGGATAACTCAGACCAGAATGTGATTCCTGAGAGACAACGGTTCTCAGGTATTCGCAAAGAGGACTGGGATTTGGCCAAGGAGTGTTTCGATCTCAGTAAGGTCCGATGGGCGGTGGGAACATTTCAACCGTTCAAGTCACCTGGCCCTGATGGAATCTTTCCAGCTCTCCTGCAACAAGTGGGAGAAAATCTTATTAGATTCCTATGCAGGTTATTCAGGGTTAGCCTAGCAGCAGGAATCATTCCCAATGCCTGGAGGGCAGTGAAGGTTGTCTTCATTCCTAAACCAGGGAGAATTGATCATACCAAGGCCAAGGATATGAGACCAATCAGCCTGTCCTCCTCCATTCTTAAGACATTGGAAAAGCTGGTTAATGTGCATGTTGGAGAAAGGAGGTTAAGTAGGGCTCCTCTACATTCAAACCAACATGCATATCAGCCAGGTAAATCATGTGAGACAGCTCTCCACCAACACGTTGGGAAGGTGGAGAAAGCACTACACTTTCAGGAAATAGCCCTCTGTATGTTCCTGGACATCGAGGGGGCTTTTAGCAACACGACCTTTGGTTCCATGGTTAGGGCAGCAGAGGTGCTTGACCTATGGACCACTATATGTAGGTGGACTAGGGCCATGCTCAGTGGAAGAAAGGTAGAAGCTACCATGAGGAATGAAAAAATGGTAATCGACACCACTAGGGGTTGCCCGCAAGGAGGAGTTCTTTCCCCTTTATTGTGGAATCTAGTGATGAATGATCTCATTGGAGAATTAAACTCTAGGCAGTACTTTTGCCAAGGATACGCAGATGATCTTGTCATAGTAATACTTAGCAAAATTTGCTGACACAGTAAAGAATATGGCACAAGGTGCGTTGGACATTGTGCAAGACTGGTGCAGAAAATAGCATCTGGATGTTAGTCCTAAGAAGACTGTTGTTGTACCATTCACAAAGAAGCATATACAACATTCAAGTTGGAATCCAAAGCTTTTCAATGAAATATCTAGGGGTTACCCTAGATGAGAAACTGACATGGACTCATCACATCAGGAATATTTGCTCCAAGGTAAAAAGTACTCTTGTGAGTACCAGGAAAGCTTGTGGCAAAAATTGGAGCCTGAGCCCCAAGGGTATACACCACAGTGATTAATTAGACCCAGGATCACCTATGAGGCGGTCGTGTGGTGGAAGAAGGTAGAACAGTAGGTTGCTGCTAAGGAGCTTGGTAAGGTGCAGAGATTAGCCTGCTTAGCCATAACAGGCAGAATTAGCAGCACACCAACTGCTGGAATGGAAACCATGCTGGATATGCCCCCATTACACCTTTGGGTCAAGATGGAGGCAGCGGCTGGTGCATACAGACTCAAATCTTGCAACAACTGGAACTCTTTGCGATATCCAGATTCACACACTAAAATAGTGAGTGAGGTAAATATAGGAAAGGTTGGGGAAATGCCAGCCGACTATATTATAACCCTATACTGCTTCAACAAGCCTTTCAATATAAGAATTGGAAGTAGGGAGCAGTGGGAGAAAATAGTTCGACACTGTACGCGGGATATTGTCTGCTTCACTGACGGGTCAAAATCAGACCAAGGTGTTGGGGCCGGGGTATATGGGGTGCAGCCAAGACTGGAGGACGTCATCTCTCTAGGAAAACTGGCCTCAGTATTCCAGGCCGAAATCACTGCCATCAGGGCGTGTGTGGAGGAGAATTTGCGTAGGTGCTACAAAGATCGTAGCATCTATATCTATTCAGACAGCCAGCAGCCATGAGATCACTGGCAGCTCCTGCAACAAGGTCTAAAATCGTTGCAGAATGTCACAGGGTTCTGGTGGAGCTAGGGGAAAGCAATAGAGTAAACCTATTGTGGGTCCCTGGCCACTCGGGGATCAGTGGCAACGAACATGCCGAAAGATTAGACAGGATGGGGGCAGAGACTCCATTTATTGAACAGGAACCTGTCCTGAGAATCACCAAGGCAATGATCAAATTGGAGCTAGTAACTGGCTCAGAAGACAGCACGTAGAATATTGGACCAAAGTCCATTAACAAAAACATGGCAAGGTAATGATGCCAAAGCCATGTTTTAAAAGAAGCTCTGCAATCCTGGGTCTGAACAGGAGAGAGATTAGACTCATGGTTGGATTGCTGACAGGTCATGGGAATTTCAAAAAACACCTACGCACAATGGGAATAACAGAAGAGGACCCTAAATGTAGGATCTTTGATGACGGTGATGGAACTGCATCACATCTAATTTTCGAATGCATTGCATTGGAGAATAAAAGCACAGAATATTTGGGACAACCAGACCCGAAGAAATTGTATCTAATAAAGAACTGGTAAAGGGACTCCTTGCACTGTTCAAGGGCATCGGATGGCTTTACTAGATATACAGGGAGCGAATACCGCACAATAAACTTAGTTTCGGTGCGGGTAGTGGCGGGTTGGACCAAGACTGTTTTTGTTTTGGCTTCCCTGGAAATATCAAATCAGATCAATACCGAGAGATGAATTTGACAGAGCACTGAAAGACCTAATTCGAAACAAGGCCCCCGGAGTAGATGACATTCCCTCAGAACTACTGAAGTCTCTGGGAGAACCAGCCATGACAGAACTGTTTTACCTGGTGTGTAAGATGTATGATACAGGCGAAAAATGTTATAATCCCCATTCCAAAGAAAGCAGGTGCAGACAGGTATGAAAATTACAGAGCCATCAGTTTAATAAGTCATGATTGCAAAATATTAACTCGAATTATTTACAGAAGGATGGAAAAGCTGATAGAAGCCGCCCTCGGGGAAGATGAATTTGGGTTCATGAGATATGTAGGAACACGGGAGGCAATACTCACTTTACGGCTTATCCTAGAAAATAGATGAAGAAAAGGCAAACTTACATATCTAGCTTTTGTAGATTAAGAGAAGGTTGATTGGAACAAACTCTTTCAAGTTCTGAAGCAAGCAGGAGTAAAATATAGGGAGCGTAAGGTTATTTACAACTTCTACAAAAACCAGACAGCGGTTGTCAGAGTTGAAGGGCATGAAAGGGATGCAGTGGTTAGGAAGGGAGTAAGACAAGGTTGTAGAGTTTCTCCAATGTTATTCAATTTATACATTGAGCAAGCTATAAAGGAAAGCAAGGAGAAATTTGGAGATGGAAATAAAGTTCAGGGTGAAGAATTAAAAACATTGCGTTTTGCCGACGGTACAGAAATTTTGTCAGAGACAGCAAAGGACCTGGAAGAGCAGTTGAACGGAATGGACGGTGTGCTGAAAGGTGCATAAGAGATGAACATTATCAAGAGGAAAACTAGGGTATTGGAATGCAGTCTTAGAAAATCAAGTGATGCTGAAGGAATTAGATAGGTAACGAAACAATAAAGGAGGTAGATGAGTTTTGTTACTTGGGCAGTAAAATAACAAATGATGGTGGCAGTGCAGAGGATATAAAATATACTATAGTAATGGGTAGAAAAGCGTTCTTGAAAAAGAGAAATTTATTAACATCGAATATTGATTTAAGCCTAAGGAAGTCCTTTCTGAAGGCATTTGTGTGGAGTGGTGCCTTGTATGGGAGTGAAACATGGACGATAAACAGAGCGGACAGGAAGAGGATAAAGGCTTTTGAAATGTGGTGCTACAAAAGAATGCCTAAGATCAGGTGGGTGGATCGCGTAACTAATGAGGAGGTACTGAACAGAATTGGGGAGAAAAGGAATTTCTGGCATACCTTGACTAAAAGAAGGGGTCGATTGGTAGGACACATTGTTAGACATCAAGGAATTGTGAATTTAGCGTTGGATGGAAGTTTGTGGGGTAAAAACCGCAGAAGAAGACCAAGATATGGATACAGCAAGGAGATTCAGACAGATGTAGGTTGCGGTTCTTATGTGGAGTTGTAGAAGCTTGCTCAGGAAAGGGTATTGTGGAGAGCTGCATCAAACCAGTCTCCGGACTGAAGACCACAACAAAAACAACAGTTCTTAATGTACAAGTACTGCACAAAAAAACGTATTTAGTTACAGATATTCATCCCTCACTGCGTTATAAATTTAATCGGACGTTTCGGAAGCTACTTTGCTAAATGCACACTGTGTTATTCGAGTATTGCAATGGTGGCTAGAACACATCTCGCCAGTAACAAGAAATCGCAGAGTCGTTGTTAATCTGTCTAATGTGGATGTAGCATTTCACGTGCGCATGTTCTGCTTTGTGATGTGAGTAGCCAATTTACTGACAAGGGAACCATTAAAATTGTAAATAATGGATTTTGATGTGTCTCGGATATGATGTAGAGGGCGTACCCTGAATATGATGCTATCCGCTATTTTAGCGACAAAAAATGTTCAAATGTTTGTATAGCTTATGGGACTTAACTACGGGGTCATCAGTCCCTAAGCTTACAAACTACTTATGAACTAGCTAATCCTAAGGACGGCACAAATATCCATGCCCGAGGGCGGATTCGAACCCCCGACCGTAGTGGCCGTGCAGACCCTGACTGGAGCGCCTCAGTCCCCTCGGCCACCGCGGCCGGCTATTTTAGCGACGGGCCTTGGCTTTTGAGAAAATTGATGTTGAAGTTCACTGAGTGAAATAAGACGCGTAACGTTAGTCATGTTCCAACCAAGTGTGTGGGCAACGTGGGTTGATTGGTGTGTGTTTGTGTAGAAATCGGTATTGTGCTGCTGGTGTTGTAGTGTGGGGTTACAATGCCACGAGAAATAAAGGAAATCAAAAAATTCCTGTTGAAAGCAAGGAAGAAAGATGCAAAATCTATGAAAATATAGAAGAATCCTGAATACACAAAGTCAAATGTCAGATGTTCGAGGTTTTTGTACACCCTTGTCGTTACTGATAAGGAAAAGGCTGAGAAGCTTAAACAATCTTTCCCACCAGTTCTCCAGGTTAATGAAGTGAAGTGAATGTGTATCTTGAGATAATAAAAATTGTTAACAAAATAAATAAATAAAGTGAGCGTGGCGCAGCGGTTAAGATCGCTAGCTGCCACGCTGGAGGTACTGTGTTCGCATCCTCTCCGTGTTTTTGCTTTTTAAAATCAGAGTAGTCCGATAATTTTCCGTTTCATTTTACAGAATACCAACAAACAGTGTAGATTGTGTGACATTAGTAAGAAATGTTCAATTCTGCCGTAGTAATTTAATCTTCACGTCATTAGTACAAATTCTTACTCGCTATCGCCTGTTATGTCACAACAGAAATCCGGATAATATTTGTCGTAAAACAAGCTACTGTCTTGCAGGCGCACGGAGTTTTTAAGAGCGATACCAGGAAAAACTCTATTTACATTAACAAAGAGTTCTCTTTCATCTGTTGACTTTGTTGCGAACCATGCGTATTTGTTCATCTTCGAAAAAGCAGGTTCCCTGAATTGGTGTAAAATTAATGAGTGTGGTTTTACAGCGAATATCATTCGGATTTCTGTTGTGGCGCCGCGGTGTAGTAGCCGAGCGGTCGAAGGTGTCTAGCTGCGGATCGCGGGGTTGATCGCCGTCGGGGGTTCGAGTCCCCTTAGGGCTTGGGTGTTTGTGTTGTCTTTAGATTAGTTTACCTTAGTGTAAGTAGTTTGTAAGCTACGGACTGATGACCACGCAGTTTGGTCCGATAGAATTACAAACATTCCATCTGTTGTGGCATAGCAAGCGATGCGGGCGATAGCGAGTAAGATTATATAAAAATAACGTGTAAAAATGGAATAATGCAGGGAAAACTGTTCTCAGAATTCCTCCGTACCGCTGTGAATTAAACGCCATCGAGTAAGTGTGGGCCAGAATCAAAGGCTATGTTGCAGCGAAAGACAAAACATACAAAATGCCGGAAATCAAAGTACTGCAAGAAGAAGCAGTGAAAACAGTGCTGCAGAAGTTTGGAACAAGTGCGTCCTCCGTGTCGTATTCTTAATTGAAAGTCAAATGTGGAAATTGTAGAGGAGAGAGAGAGAGAGAGAGAGAGAGAGAGAGAGAGAGAGAGAGAGAGAGAGAGAGAGGAGCGGTTTGGTATAAACCTCAAGTGAAAACAGTTCAAGTTTGACGGAATGAACCTTGTTTCGCCGTCCTTTACCATTATTATTATTACTGGCAATGTTATTAAAAATTGTGTATGAATGGAGCGTTTTGTTAGCAACCTGTATGAAATCAAATCTGTTTTGACAGAATGAACTGAGTTTCATCCTACTTTTGTCATTATTGTAACTGACCTATAATCTTCAATGCCGTCTGTGTTTTTCTTTTTATTTATTTATTTATTTTTTTACTCTTTATTTCGTTACATTGTTGCCCAGGTTTCTCACGGTCCGCTGTGACGTCAGCTGCCGGCCGCGGTGGCCGAGAGGACTGGGGCGCGCCAGTCACGGTCTGCACGGCCACTACGGTCGGGGGTTCGAATCCCCCCTCGGGCATGGATATTTGTGCCGTCCTTAGTGTTAGCTAGTTCATAAGTATTTTGTAAGTTTAGGGACTGATGACCCCGTAGTTAAGTCCCATAAGCTATACAAACATTTGAATTTGTGACGCCAGCTCGGCAGCCAGCCGACGCCACCAGCTGCAAAGCGTGCGCCTAGGATTTTGTACACCCCTTCGTATCACGTGAACACCGAATGCTTTCTCGGGAAACGATCGTAGTCGCTCACGTGACACGTTTCGTCCCAGCTCTCGGTGAACGGACTATACATAAAAACAAGGAGGTAGCAGTACAAAATTATTAAAATGGTGATAAACGTACTAGAAAATAAGGAAAAAAATAATAATTTAAATATTTACTAGGCTATTTTGCTTCTAATGTGAAAAGGACTATAACACTGATAAATAATATCAAGCTCCGCCTAAGAAAATAGTTAAAGCCAGAAGCCGAGATATGGAAGATTTTGCAGGCGCAGTCGTTTAGAAGTTTCCCGACTGAGCTGTGCCGGTTCCCCCCACTCCGCCGCCACCACCAAGCGACGCGCTGTGCCCTAGCGCTACGCTCTGGCACGCTACACCTCATTACTCTGTTCCTAATAATAATAATAATAATAATAATAAAGAGATGTTTCCTAGACTTTTTCTCGAAAATATGAGTACTAAATATCAACATCCATTAAGTGCAATGCTCTAAAATGTTTATTACGACCACTAGTTTTGTAAGGAAAAAAAAATATCCTCGCTTCCTGTTTCTCGCTTCAATTTTATTTAAAACTATGAAAAAAAAGTCAGAAATTTACTTCTGTGATCGCCATTTTCATAGCACAGAAATTAAGATAGCCCGTTTAGAAAAGACGTGCAAAACAAGTGCAAGTATTTCGAAGTCATTTTAGACACTTCAAAGTAACTAAATTTAATAAAAGTATTTCATAACATGGAAGTATAACACTTTGCGAAGAAAATAAAGTTAAAACCATTACTGTATGTCAATCCCCTGAGAAGATCTGGTTTATTTCCAAAAACACTTACTTCTGTTTAAAAATCAATATAGGCCTATCTCGAAAGTCATTAACCTTTAAAGTACTTTTTTTCACTTATCGTAGGCTATGATTGCAGGAATTATCAAGTTCTTAAGGGTTTCCAGCAGTTGTATCGATACATCTCGAGAACTAATAAAGTCATCGATCCTTATGAAAAGTCAGTGGATTTGCCACTCGAGTGTCAATAAAATCACATGGTTATTGCCACTCTGTGCGCGACCGCGGCTACGGACGCGTGTTCATTAATTTAATAATTAAAATAATTATGGAGAAAACAACAGTTTCGTGTATTCAAAAGCACTCGGTATTAAATAGGATATAGGCCTATATAATAAGATGAGCTTGAAAAAAATCGTTTAAAAAACGATAATTTTAAAACTATGAAAATGTAATGTTTTGTTTGCTTCTCGCAGACAGTTTCAGCAGAAAACCTGGCAATGGCACTAATTTGGACACTTTTCCCGACATGTAAGTATTTACTCGGCAAAGCGAAGTGGTGATGTTGACACGGTGGCAGCACCGTCGTGCTTATGCTCGAGAAACAAGGAGGGGGAAACAGTACTGGCGTACACTCCAGTATTCTTACAAGTGGGTCGCTGTCACAGGGTTCCCATCCATCACTACGCATACATGCGACCATTTTGAGGAGAACGAAAATCTTACTTTTAAATCCAAATTCGATGTTCGCTGTCGTGTTTAACTACTTTGCTAACCCGAAAACATGTAGGCTTTCGAGTGTCATTTGCCTAACACGATGTATTACGTAAATTGCTGTTCCCATTTAGTCAAATCTGTACAATGAGATTATCAGTACTTTCGTAGTTAAATTTTTGTTAGTAGAGAGAAGAGTTTTAAGAAATATGCAGAAATGTACTAGGTCATGCGTACAATCGCCTAACAGGACACTTCGGCGTTACTGTACCTCCATTCTAACATTTTTAATAACATTTGGAAACTTTCCGCACTTTTTGGTACAAAAAACGATAAGAATATGTCGAGTAACGCTAAAATAGCGCTGATGATAAGGCTACTACAATTCATGGACGGTTCAAAATTTACCTTCGTGAAAATTCTTAACTTTGTCATCTTTAGACCCTAAGTTATCGCCCAATAATTTTTGATTTGGCCTCTATTACCTCTTATCTTTCATGTGCAAACATACACACGTTAGATTTGAACACGTCAAACACTCATTAGATTTGTTTTTATCACCTACTATCTTGTATCAAAGCGGCCGTCACCCTCGCAATTACAAATCCTCCATTGCTCTCTTTTACAGCGTTACTGAGTAAAATATATCATTCTGCACGAGTAGAATGTTCACGTCCAAGGTTACATGTGTCATACGGGCAACAAGAAACAATTCCAGGTGAGTTCTGGGTATAATGTATTCATTGTCCTACTCGTCGATGCAACGCTTTCTTACGACAGAGCCAGAAGACTATGCCTAAAATAAATAAATAAAAAATAAAATAAAAGACCGTCATTTGTAATTAAGAAAATTTCACAAAGGTTCTTGTGATTATACACGCAGTGAGTCTACGGGAAACATCAGAAATCTGAGAGGTACTGACGATTATCGAAACACTATTTACAGCCTGGTGGCCACCCCTGATTTACGAGTGATTACGTATATAGCAGTTTAGGTATTCGATCGGGCTTCTGCTAAACATCTGAAAGGATGAACTATTTTCTACTGTTGAAAAAAGGATATCTGAATTCAGCAAAATACATAATAAACTTAGTTCTTTTCATTTCAAAAGACCCAGTTTTACAATGAACCACAAAGTATAACGAAAATGAAACGTGTTGCAAAATCGATGTTACAACTGTTCAAGAAACACTTTTAGCTAGATTAAACTTCGTTACGATAAACATAAACTGGCTGTTCCGAATAAAATAGCAGAAGTTTGAAAATGAGAATTCCTAGATGTAGGAAAAATGTCCAAATTAGTGCAGTTGCCGCTTACAGGCTTGACTGCGAGAAACAAACAAAACATTACATTTTCATAGTTTTAAAATTTTCGTTTTTTTCAACGGTTGTTTTCTCCATAATTATTTCAGAATTATTAAATGCAATGAACCCAGGTCCGTAGCCGCGGACGCGCATAGAGTGACAATATCCATGTGATTTTATTGACACTCCAGTGGCAACATCCATTGCCCTTACGAAAACGCAATCGAGTGTGTTCTAATCCCTACGAATTTCTAATTTTACACTTTTTGAGCGGAGTTATAGGGTTTTGCCTAACAAAGTTGATTAAGAAGGCAGTTTTTTTCTCAAATTTGGGATTTTTCCGCACTGTTCGCCATCTTGGATCGAGATTTATGAAACAGAAATTCTGGTAATTTGGAAGAAACCTCGAACTGACGGTCTACTATCGATAGTTGCTTACTATCGATAATGGTCTTCTCGGTCATGTGAAAATCCGAACGGTCCAAATGACCATAAATAGGCTCTTCCAAATCTGCAGCTTCTCTCTGATGGTTAGGTATAAGTTAACAGAAGAGGTCTTTTTCGCAAGTGAGCGCCGAAGGCGCGAGTTTTGTCCTGGGACCTGTGATCGATGGTACATTCTGTCGTGGTAATCTGTAATTTACGAGGGTAATAACAGACTTTTTATGGTAATTTGGACAGTTCGGATATCCACATGTTCGAGCAAACCATTATCGATAGTAAGCCGCTATAATTCTATTTAAAATTTAATTTCAGATACGTTAATATCCTTTGTTTTCAGATAGTAATTTCTGCAAATTTAACATTAAGCTCTCAATTCGCTTGAACAAAGGCTGCACGCGGGTTTGAACCGGCGTCCTCCCAAATACAGGTGTAAGCACTGCGCCGCCTCGCTCTCGCTCGTATCTATCTTTCGAGTTTCACAGTCGACGTTAATATTAACTCATACAATCTACGTTTAGTACTAAAAGGTCTCACGCTCCAATTCAAAGTTTCGTGCGTCAAAATCTGTTTCTTGCTTCTTCCGTTTTTCTGTAAAAGAAACTAAATAGGCACCGCCGCACTATACGTTTAAGTGCAAGATCAAATGGAAAAGGCGTTAATATTGTGACAAAGTTAAGTCTTTCAGGCTGCAGAGTCTGTTGCCCACGCTCTGCAAATGTTGGCAACACCACAGCAGTCAACCATAGAGCAGGTAGGCCTATATGTTACATTTATTTTGTGATCATTTTAAGTGAAAGTTAGGTTAGGTATAGGTTAAACAAGAAGTTTTTATTTTTATTTTTAGTATGTGAGGGCGCATGGCGCCCGAATCTCCGGTCCAGAAACGATCTATTTACTGTTGCCAACATAACGCGCCATGCTAAAAACACGGGCAACAGACTCTGCAGTTTTACCGTCTTCCATCTCCAGATATCTAAAACAGCGAGAGGTTAGTAGTTGGAAACATTCAATGACATAATCGTATTGACGAGGTAATAATAAAATGTTCAAACGTTTGTTAAGCTTAAGGGACTTAACTGCGGGATCATCAGTCCCTTAACTTACAAACTACTTATGAACTAGCCTATACTAAAGACGACTCAAACATCCATGCCCGAGGGGGGATTCGAACCCCCGACCGTAATGGCCGTGCAGACTGTGACTGGCGCGCCGCAGACCACTCGGCCACTGCGGGTGGCGAGGTAATAATTTCCGATAATTTTATCAATTAACGAAACAACCACCTTGTTCTTATTGTCGCAGTTCCAGTGGTTCGTTAACATCGCAACAATAGATTTGTTTCAGACTCGTTGCATGTCTTTTCAAAAGTCACTTACGTTGTCAACTCAACTGATCTCATATCTTCCAAAATTGGAAATGCTCTCAGTTATTCTTCCAAATGAAATCGTTTAGTTCCACGAGATATCATGCTTGGAACTGCATGTCGCATGACATTTTACTAAAAGAAAGTATAACAATGGATAATCGGTAACAACGAATGCTTTTAGATACTTCCAATTTTAACATTGTTGGTAGTCATTATCAAAAAGGAATAACAAAGAAAATATACGAAACAATCATCAAAATCACCAAGTCCGAAATACGAATCAAAGTACTGTACTACATTAAGGAACTATTTGTGCAATTAAGTAATCAAACAACGATAAATGTTAACTGTTCGCTGATACCAAGATAATTTTCTTATTTCGACAATTGACAAAACATGTTTCTACCTCGCTATTATACTGCGCTTGTTCCCCGTAAACCTGACACTAACACGTGAGAATCGCATCAAAGTAGAAATTTATAAGGCAGCATGGTGCAATAATGGGGAAAGCGGCATGGGCTGTTGCACACTTACCTTTCTTCGTCGATGCTACTGTAGAGCGGAAAGCACCAAAAACCGTCTCACTCGCGCAACGAACATCCGAAAACTGTCTGCCTTCCTCCGGCAACGCTTCGACGCCCCCACTCAGTTATCTGTTGGTGCCGCTAGCAGCGCTATGTGGCCAAAGGCGGAACTACAAGAGCGAATGCGGCTGCAGCGAAGTGCGTGTGCGTTTTAAGGGCTGGGATACATCCACATGAATACTCTGCAAGTCACATTGAAGTGGATGGCAGAGGATTCATCGAACCGTTTTTGTGTTTCTCTACAGTTCCATGCCTAATAGCTTGCGGGAAAAAAAAATGGACACCTAAATCTTTCTGTTTTCGATCTGATTTCTCTTATTTTATTTGTTGATCAAGTATTCCTATGTAGGTGGGAGCTAACAAACTATGTTCACATTCGGTAGAGAAAGTTGGTGAAAGAAATTTGGGAAATACATCTCGTCGCAACGAGTAACACCTTTGTTTTTATGATTCCCACCCTAATTCCTGCATCATTTCCGTGACAATCTCCCCTACATCGCGATAATACAATACGAGCTGCCCTTTTCTGTACTTTCTCTAAATCGTACGTCAGTCCCACTTAGTGGGGATCCCACATTGCGCAACAGTACTCCAAAACAGGACCCATCATTGTGGTGTGGGCAGTTTCTTTAGTAGAACTGTTGCATCTTCTAAGCGTTCTGTCAACGAAACGTAGTCTTTGGATTCTTTTCCTTATAATATTTTGTGTGTGTTCTTTCCAGTTTAAGTTGTCGTGATTGCTGCTCCTAGGTTGTTGTTGTTGTGGTCTTCAGTCCGGAGACTGGTTTGATGCAGCTCTCCAACCTTACTGTATCCTGAGCAAGCCTCATCTCCTCAGAAGAACGGCAACCTACATCCATTTGTATTTGCTTACTATATTCATCTCTTGGTCTCTCTCTGCGATTTTTACCCCACACACTTCCCTTCAATGCTAAATTCACAGTTCCTTGATGTCTAACAATGTGTCCTACCAATCGATCTCTTCTTATAGTCACGGTATGCCAGAAATTCCTTTTCTCCCCAATTCTGTTCAGTACCTCCTCATTAGTTACGCGATCCACCCACCTAATCTTCAGCATTCTTCTGTAGCATCACATTTCAACAGCCTTTATCCTCTTCCTGTTCGCCCTGTTTACCGCCCATGTTTCACTCCCATACAAGGCAACACACAAATGCCTTCAGAAAGGACTTCCTTAGGCTTAAATCAATATTCGATGTTAACAAATTTCTCTTTTTCAGGAACGCTTTTCTACCCATTGCCATTCTGCATTTTATATCCTCTGTTTGTTATTTTACTGCCCAAGTTACAAAACTAATCTACCTCCTTTATTGATTCGTTACCTAATGTAATTCCTTCAGCATCACCTGATTTTTTAAAACTGCATTCCAATACCCTAGTTTTGCTCTTGTTAATGTTCATCTTATATGCACCTTTCAGCACACTGCCCATTCCGTTCAAAACTGCTCTTCCAGGTCCTTTGCTGTCTCTAACAGAATTACAATGTCGTCGGCAAAACGCAATGTTTTTAATTCTTCACCCTGAACTTTAATTCCTTCTCCAAATTTCTCCTTGCTTTCCTTTATAGCTTGCTCAATGTACAAAGTGAAAAACATTGGGGAAAGGCTATAACCCTGTCTTACTCCCTTCCCAACCACTGCATCCCTTTTATGCCCTTTCACTCTGACAACCGCTGTCTGGTTTTTGTACAAGATGTAAATAACCTTACGCTCCCTATATTTTACTCCTGCTTGCTTCAGAACTTGAAAGAGTTTATTCCAAACAACACTGTCAAAAGCCTTCTCCAAATCTACAAAAGCTAGATATGTAGGTTTGCCTTTTCTTAACCTATCTTCGAGGATCTGCCGTAAAGTGATTATTGCCTCCGGTGTTCCTACATTTCTCCTGAACCCAAACTCATCTTTAAAATTTCGCAACCATGACTTATTAAACTGATGGTTCTGTAATTTTCACGCCTGTCTGCTCCTGCTTTCTTTGAAATTAGGATTGTTACATTCTTCTTAGTCTGAGGGTATTTCCCCTATCTCATACATCTTACGAAGCAGGTGAAATAGTTTTGTCATGGCTGTCTCTCCCAGAGACTTTAGTAGTTCTAAGGGAATGTCGTCCTCTCCAGGGGCCTTGTTTCGACTTAGGTCATTCAGTGCTCCGTCAAGTTCTTCTTTCAGTCTAGTATCTTCTATTTCATCTTAATCTACATCCTCTTCCTACAATATTGTCTCTTAGTTCATTCCCTTTGTAGAGCCACTCTATATACTCTTTCCACCTTTCAGCTTTCCCTTCTTTGCTGAGTACTGGTTTCTCATCTGAGTTCTTTATATTCATACAGCTGCTTTTGTTGCCTCCAAATGTTTCTTTTATTTTCCTGTAGGCGGTATCTATTTTTCTCCTTTTTACATATTTTTCTACAGACTTGCATTTGCCTTCTAGCCACTCCTGCTTAGCCATTTTACACTTCCTGTCAATCTCATTTCTTAGTCGTCTTTACACCATTTTGCCTGTTTCACTTTCTGCATTTTTATATTTTCTCCTTTCATGAAGTAAATTTGTATTTTCTGTGATAACCAAGGATTTTTTGTAGGTCTTGCCTTTATACCTATTTTGCCTACCCTATTTTGTTTCTGAATGCTACCCATTCTTCTTCTACTGTTTTATTTTCCCCCGTTTCTGTCAATTGTTGCCTAAAGCTCCCTCTGAAATTCTCAAGAACTTCACGTTCGTTCAATTTATCCAGATCCCATCTCCTTATTTTCATAGCTTTTTGCAGTTTTTTCAGTTTCAGCCTACAGTTCATGACCAACAAGTTATGGTCAGAGTCTATATCTGCCCCTGGGTATGTCTTACAATTTAAAACATGGTTCCGAAATCTATGTCTTACCATTATAAAATCTATCTGGTACCTTCCAGTGTCTCCTGGTCTCTTCCACGCATACAAACTTCTTTCATGATTCTTAAACCAGGTGTTTGTTATGATTAAATTATGTTCCGGCAAAATTCTACCAGGCGATCTCCTCTTTCATTCCTATTCACCTACTATTTTTCCTTTTCTTCCTTTTCCTACTACCGAATTAAAGTCTTCCATCTCAATTCAGTTTTTCTCTCCCTTAATTGTCTGAATAATTTGCTTTACCTCCTCATACATTTCTTCGATCTCCTCATCATCGGCAGAGCTAGTTGGCATATAAACCTGTACTACTGTGGTCGGTGTTGGCTTCGTATCTATCTTGCCTACGATAATGCGATCACTGTGTTGCTCATAATAGTTTACCCGCATTCCTATTTTCTAATTCATTATCAGACCTACTCCTGTAATACCCCCAACTGATTTTGTATTTATAATCCTGTAATCGCCTGCTCAGAAATCCTGTTCGTTTTCCCACCGAACTTCACTAATCCCCACTACATATAACTTCAGCCTATCCATTTCCCTTTGCAAATTTTCTGACTTCCCTTCCCAATTCAGGAATCTAACATTCCACGCTCCGATCCCTAGAATGCCAGTTTTCTCTTTCATGATGATCATATCCTCCTGAGTAGTCCCCGCCCGGAGATCCGAATGGGGGACTATTTTACCTTCGGAATATTTTACCCAAGGTGACGCCACCATCGTATAGTCATACAGTAGAGCTGCTGCATGTGCTCGGGAGAAGTAATGACTGTAGTTTCCCCTTGCTTTCAGCCGTTCGCAGTAACTGCATGGCAAAGCCTTGTTAGCTGATATTACAGGGCCAGCTCAGTCAATCTTCCAGACTGTTTCCCCTGTAACTACTGAAAAGGCTGCTGCCTCTTCAGGAACCACACGTTTGTCTGACCTCTCCACAGATGCCCCTCCGTTCTGGTTGTTACCTACGATACAGTTATTTGTATCGTTGAGGCACGCTAGGTGAGGCACTCCTAGGTAATTAGTTGAATTCCCCGCTTGTAGTTTTGACTGATTTATCGCTTGAATGAAGTTTAATGCGTTTCTTTTAGTGGTGATATGGATGACTCCACACGTCTCATTATTAAGAGTCAATTGCCATTTTTTGCACCATTCTGATATCTAAATCAGTATGCAGTTGCTTTTGATCTTCTGGTGACTTTACTAATCGATAAGTGACAGTATCATTCGCGAACATTCTAAGAGAGCTACTCAGATTGTCTCCTAAATCGTTTATGAAAATAAGGAACAGGAGGGGCCCTGAAACACTTCCCTGTGGAACGCCAGACATCGCTTCTGTTCTACTCGATGACTTTCTGACAATCACAACGTACTGTGCCGCGGAGGAGTGGACAAGCACAGTGAGGGGCTATGCTAAGATGCGTGAGGCCGCTCCCCGTCGGGGGTTCGAATCCCCCTCGGGCATGGATGTTTGTGCCGTCTTTCGTATAAGGTAGTTCATAAGTAGTTTGTAAGTTTAGGGACCGATGAACCTGCAGTTAAGTCCCTTTAGCTTAACAATCATTTGAACAACGTACTTTGTCTTTTCTGACAGGAAATCACGAATCCAATCGCATGATTGTGGCGATATTCCATAAGCATGCAATTTGGTTAGAAGACGCTGGTGAGGTACAGTGTCGAAAGCCTTCCGTAAATCTAGACTACGAAATCTATTTGACATCCCTTGTCGATCATTTGAGCAAAGAGATAGCTGTGTTTCACAACAATGATACTCTTCGAGGTAGTTAAGAATATATTAGGATTAGATTAGATTAATACTTGTTCCATAGATAATATATACAACATTTCGTAATGATGTGGAACGTGTCAGTTTAGTAAATGTTGCCTATACATGAATATCAATATTTCAAGGATTTTTTATTTTCATTTTTTATTGTTTTTTTAATTATTAATTTTATTTTTTATTGTAGTTTGAGTTTATCTAAAAATTTATCTATAGTGTAGAAGGAGTTGCCATTCAGAAATTCCTTTCATTTCTTTTCAAATACAAGTTGGCTATCTGTCAGTCTTTTGATGCTACTTGGTGAGTGACTGAAGACTGTTGTGGCAGCATAATTCGCCCCTTTCTGTGCCAAAGTTAGATTTAAGCTTGAATAGTGAATATCGCCCTTTCTCCTAGTGTTGTAGCTATGCACACTGCTATTACTTTCGAATTGGGTCGGATTGTTAATAACAAATTTCATGAGGGAATATATATATTGTGAAGCTACAGTGAAGATCCCTAGATCCCTAAATAGATATCTGCAGGATGTTGTTGGGTGGGCTCAACAATTATTCTGATTACACGCTTTTGAGCAATGAATACTTTTTTACTCAATGTTGAATTGCACCAGAATATGATCCCATATGAAAGCAGTGAATGAAAATAGGCATAGTAAGCTAATTTACTGAGATATATATCTCAAAATTTTGCAATGACCCTGATAGCATAAGTAGCTGAACTCAAACGTTTCAGCAGATCTTCAATGTGTTTCTTTCAATTCAATCCCTCATCAGTGAAAACACTTAAAATTTTTGAATATTCTACCTTAGCTTCAGATTTATGTTCAAAGTCTAAATTTATTAATGGATCATGCCATTTACGGTATGAAACTTTATATACTGGGTTTTATCGAAGTTTACTGAGAGTCTATTTCCAGAGAACCACTTAATAATTTTCTGAAAGATATCGTTTATAATTTCATCAGTTAATTCCTGTTTGTCAGGCGTGATAGCTATTCTTGTATCATCAGCAAAAAGAACTAGCTTAGCATCTTCGTGAATGTAGAATGGCAAGTCATTAATATATATTAAGAGCAGAAAAGGACCCAAAACTTGTAGGACCCCACTTTTGACTACTCCCAAGTTAGAGGAAATCATTGACTCTTCTATATCATGCGAGCTGCTTATTTCAACTTTCTGCACTCTTCCAGTTAAGTATGTTTAAACCATTTGTGCACTGTCCCACTCATACCACAATACTTAAGCTTATCTAGACGAATCCCATGATTTAAA
Organism: Locusta migratoria; assembly: GCA_026315105.1. NCBI lineage: Eukaryota > Metazoa > Arthropoda > Insecta > Orthoptera > Acrididae > Locusta > Locusta migratoria. The sequence goes on along the minus strand of CM048745.1, from coordinate 257,844,510 downwards.
CAATCAATACTTCACCTGTAAAGGAGACCGCGTATAAAACGCTTGTACGACCACGTCTTGAGTATTGCTCAAGTATTTGGGACCCGCAGCAGATCGGTTTGAAGGAAGACATAGAGGCGGTTCAGAGGCGAGCAGCTAGATTTGTTACCGGTAGGTTCGACCAATGCGCGAGTGTCACGGAAATGCTCCGGCAACTCAATTGGGGATCGCTGGAAGAAAGACGACGTTCTTTTCGTGAATTTCTGTTAAGTAAATTTAGAGGGCCGGAATTTGAAGCTGAGTGTAGTACGATCTTGCTGCCGCCTACTTACATTTCGCGTAAAGATCACAAAGACAAGATAAGAGAAATTAGGGCTCGTACGGAGGCATATAGGCATTCTTTTTTTCCTCGTTCAATTTGGGAGTGGAATAGGAAAGGAAATGCCTAGTAGTGGTACAGTGCACCCTCCGCCACGCACCTTACGGTGAATTGCGGAGTATGTATGTAGATGTAGAATAGCCTTCGAGAGATCACAAAAAATCCCAACTGGTGATGTAGGCCTACGGTTATTCAGAGCATTTAATATTTAATCAGTGAAGGTATACACAGCATTTTCTGTTGAAACGCTTTTTTGAAAACCAAACTGACATTTTGTTAGAACTTTATTTTTACTAATATGTGAAGCAACTCGAGAATACATAACTTTTACAAAATTTTTGGATAAAGCTGTCAGAAGTGAGATGGGGCGGTAGTTGTTGACATCAGACGTATCCCCTTTCTTACGCAAAAGTTTAACGATAGCATATTTCAGTGTACCCGGGAAAATACCCTGCTTTAAAGAGCTATTACAAAATGTTCAAATGTTTGTAAAACTATCGGACCAAACTGCGTGGTCATCAGTCCGTAGCTTACAAACTACTTAAACCTAGATAAACTAACCTAAGGACAAACACACACCCATGCCCCAGGGAGGACTCGAACCTCCACGGCGAGCTATTACATATATGCCTGAGAATCGTACTTATCTCTTGGGATAAGCTTTTAATACCCCGCTGGAAAGTATACATAAGTGAGTCATTCAATCTCCGAGTTTGGCACTCTCAGTTAGTACTCACAGAACGGGCTATGGGCGAATTTTCATTGACAATTACTATGAGAGAGTTACTGGCGGGTACTTTCTGTAAGTAGCTGAAACTCTAGCAAGAGCAAGCGTAGGGAGTGACAGAAGTAATTTATTGGTAAAGGAGGGGAAGGAAGAAGTATTAGGAAGGAAAGTACTGACAGTGACTGCATTAGGGCAGTGAAATTAAACAATGGCGACTGAAATTTTATAAATGACCCCAAAATTGACAAGTTAAATCTATTACGTGTATGTCCATTAGGCCGCAGTGATCCTTTCTACCATCATGATATTACAATTTCAGTTTCTGTGCAAAGTCCGGCTATTCCCAAGGAACTAAAACAATACGCTGTATGGGGTTTGTTCTGATACTTACTTACTTTCCGTGTCCGGAACTAGACTTCTAACTTCCAAAAATTAGCAGCCGATATGGCTTCGTCGTTAGCCTCCGTAAGTCTTCCATTGTACAGGGCTTTTCTAAATATGGACAGATAAGCAGGTGTTGAGGATCCTGTACAGCACCACAAAGACACAGAGTGTTCTCATTATCTTTTAGGAAACACCATCGCTGCATGTTTGTCTTGCACTTTGGCACTTCTACCCTCATACGGTTCAGGGTTCTCCAGACTGTGTATGGTAGGTCTCCACCTGGTGCCAGATCTTCTTTTGCTGCTTTACGGGGGCTTCTCAAATCCATTTCCCACCTTGCAATATAAACAGCTGTGAAATTTTCATCCATCGTATTGTGCTTTTAGTTCCCAAAAGGCCAAAAGAATTACGGTTCTTTTTTTTTTTTTTAAATGTTTACCACCATTGGGACTGTTGTGGCGTAAAGTCAGCGCCACAGACCAGACGTAAGAGAACGATAGCAATGACATGAAAATTGTTTGTTAGCACTTTGAATTAATTTCATCGTGGCCAGCAAGTCAAGGTCGTAAATCTAGTTAGTATTTGTAATTATTGTAAATTTTATATTACGTGAACACATAAATATCAGCATTACAGCAGTGACTTATTTTGCTGGCCTGGTTACACTAAATTTCAAACAGCTTAGAGAGGCTGAACACCTTCAACTTCACGCTCTTTCTCATTGCATCTCCTGTCGGTCGCCAAACGTCTTCCTTCAGGAATCATGAATTCACGTAATCCTCAAGTTTGAAAATTATTGGTGGAGAGCCAGCCGACTCGGTGAATTGTTTCTGTATTCAGTTTCAATGTTGCACAAATATACACAGCTGTGAAATTTTCATCCATCGTATTGTGCTTTTAGTTCCCAAAAGGCCAAAACAATTACGGTTCTTTTTTTTTTTTTAATTTTTACCACCATTGGAACTGTTGTGGCGTAAAGTCAGCGCCGCAGACCAGACGTAAGAGAACGATCGTGTAGAAGGCAGCGACCGAGCGAAAGCCAATCGTAAGCAGGCGCCGCGCATCCTGGAGGGCAGTGTTGCCGATCTGATGCCTTTGGCACCAGATCTGGTGCTTTTTACATGCGGTTTGGCGCCACATTTAAGTAATTAGCGCCTTGGCGAAAATCTGGTGCTTTTTCAAAAATTATCTGGTGCTGATGACAATAGTTTTGTATCCCAGCCTCGTCTCTACTTTTGTCGCCGGTTGTAGGTGTTGGTGGCCGAGTAGAAAGAGACTGACACAGGAATAAAGGATGTACGATTGTGCAGGTACGGAGGTGAGCAGCCAGTGGGACAGCAGAAACACTAGAGTAAATTAGAACGAGATATATATTTCATAGAGACTTAGTAATACTTAACTTTTACTTAGTTCTTGACTCAAGAATGCTGATACATAGATTATCTAGAGACCTGCCTACTGATGATTACTAGTGCCTATCCGATAACCAAGTCTTAACTGGTGCCTATCTGATTCCCAAGTGGTCGATGCAGCAGTCGTGGCCACGAGCGGAGTGGCAGCAGAGGGTGCTCGTGGCTGACTTCACAAGAACGCCGCGCCGTGCGTGCCTGGCGGCGCGCGGCGAAAGTACGTGGCGCGCACTTCATACTTGTGCGACACCACAAATAGTATATATTATCAAGTAGATAATTTCAACTGATACTCAAAACAACTGAAAACAAGGGCTAATCAGCAATAGAAACCAGTCCTCGATTCCTGCCACGCATATTGCTTATTAAGTTATAATAAATTAGATTACTGGCATTCATGTGGTGCAAAATGCTCCGTTGATGACGTAACCTCCCACCCCCCCTTCCTCCAGCTCGGAGTCCGGACTGGGATTCCCCGAGTTTAGGGGTCGCTGAGGCCTGCTCTGCTATTGTACAGTTGATATTTCAATGTGGTGGACAGTAAACAGTGAGACAGTGTTTGTTGGTGTTTGTGCGGTGAAGTGGACATTTTCGCATAGGAAAATACACGTATTTAATTGAGTGTTATACTACAAGTAAGTTAGCAATCATGGGGAAACCGTAATATTCCCAGCGATGTCGAATCAGTGGCTGAATGACGAGAGATATAAACAATGGCTAATGAGGTTGGATGGAAGCGATACTAAATGTCATTGCAAATATTGCACAGTGGAGTTACTTGCCAGGTTGGGGGACAATGAGCGGCATAGTAAAACAAAGAAGCACGTGAAAGCAGCAGAACCATGCCGGCAACGTGCTTTACCATTCAAACCAGTCAGACAAGAATCGAAGTTGGTGGAAGGGCGGTTTGCTCTTTTTATTGCAGAACATTGTTCATTTCTGACCGTAGACCACTTGTGCGAAGTGTGTAAATCCTGCTTTTTTGACAGTATTAGAGCAGCAGATCTTAAACTCCATCGTACGAAGTGCACAGCAATTGCACCACATTTTGAACAATTGTTAAGAAGTGATATAGGAGATCAAGGATATAGCCTTATTTTGGATGAAACAAATGACATTCCAGTAACAAAATTACTAGGAATTGTGATTAGATACTATTCTACTTCAAAAAATAAGTGTTCAAATGTTTGTTAAGCTTATGGGACTTAACTAAGGGGTCATCAGTCCCTAAACTTACAAACTACTTACGAACTACATTATACTAAGGACGGCACAAATATTCATGCCCGAGGGGGGATTCGAACCCCCCGACCGTAGTGGCCGTTCAGACCTTGACTGGAGCGCCTCAGTCCCCGCGGCCACCACGGCCGGCCTATTATACTTCAAAAAATATAATCGTGAATACTTATCTAGAAGTTGTGCAATTAGACGAATGCTCTGCAGATGGCATTATTGATTCTCTTAAAAGCTGTCTTTCAAAAAGAGGATTGTATTTAAACAAACTTCTTGCTGAATGAAACTTTCACTCTGCAGCGGAGCGCACACTCCGCTGCAGAGTGAAAGTTTCATTCTGGAAACATCCCTTAGGCTGTGGCTAAGCCATGTCTCCACCATATCCTTTCTTCCAGGAGTGCTAGTCTTGCATGGTTCGCAGGAGAGCTTCTGTGAAGTTTGGAAAGTAGGAGGCGAGGTATTGGTGGAAGTAAAGTCGTGAGGCGGTATCGTGAGTCGTGTCGGGATAGCACAGTCGGTAGTGCCTGCGAAAGGCAAAGATACCAGGTTTGAGTCCCGGTTCCGGCACACAATTTTAATCTGCCAGGAAGTTTCAAACTTCTTGCTACAGGTACAGATAATGCATCTGTCATGGTAGGGATTAATAATGGGGTTTACACTAAACTGAAAACTGAAATTCCGCATCTTCAATTAATTTGGTGCGTGTGCCATTCTTTGCAACGTGCGGTTTCACATGCTGCTAGTGAGTTTCTGCCAAGGAATTTAGAATTCTTAATTAAAGAAACGTACAACTGGTTCTCACATTCCGCTTTAAGGCAAATTACATATAAGGTACTATTTGCTACAATAAACGACGGTGATTTGCCATTGAAGTTAGTTCAGATGAGTCATACGAGATGGTTGTCCATTGCAAGTGCAGTAACCCGAATATTACATCAGTGGTTGGAGCTTAAAACTAATTTTGAAATCTCAAGATTGAGAGATCGCTGTTACACGGCTGACTTTTTGTTTCCCATGTACAATGACGAATCCAACTACTTGTATCTCATTTTTCTTAAGGCTGTTCTACTGGAAGTTTAGAGGGTGAATAAGAAATTTGAATCAAAAAGTCAGGATCCCACAAAGCTACTGAGTGACCTAATCTTTCTCATCAAGTCATTGTGTTCAAAAATTACGATTCCTGGATTCCAGTTAGATGTGGTGAATTCCAAAGTTGAGGATCACTTGCACTCACATCCCTATCTTGGATTTGAATCCGAAACAAAACTTTCGTCAAGTAAAGTTTCTGTTAATGAAGTTACACAGTTGCGACAAAGATGTGTTCAGTTCCTTCTAGAACTTATAAAACAAATGTGGCAAAGACTTCCCAACAACATTAAAGTTCTTCGTAATATGTCACTCTTTTCTCCAGATGAGTCTCTAAAACCAGTAAAACGTCCAGTTATCGACCTCGCAATGCTCTTTGTTCAGGATCCCAGTATTATTATTTCAATAGATAATCAGTGGAAAAATTTACACCACATAAAATGGACTGAAGTAACAGATACGCAAAATTTTTTGGAGTGAAGTTGTTTCATACAGAGATGCTACTGGAGAAAACCCATTTTCTGAAATAGTTAAAACTGTAGTTTCCATTCTTTCCTTTCCACATTCGAATGCGGATGTTGGAAGATTCTTCAGCCAAGTAAATGTAGTAAAAACAAAACAGCGAAATAGACTGAAAGTGAGAACCTTGCATTCAATTTTGGCAATAAGATTTGGAGTTATGACTGCAGGGAAATGTTGCTGCAACTATGAGTTACCCAAGGATATAGTTGAGAAAATTGTAAGCTTGCAGAGCTACACTCCTCAAGAACCATCGTCATTGAAGGTCAGTGCCAGAGGGGGCCCGAATGGCCTGCGCAGTCCGAGGGAGACATTCGTCGTACTGCGCATGACGTCACCGCCGAAGCACCTGGCGGCAGTTGTAGCTTTAGCCCTGCAGTAGCTTGTTGTTTACTGTGTATTAGCGGGAACGTTTCGTTTATTCGTGTGTTTCACGACAGAAAATTCGATGCCTCTAATTCAGTTTAATGTATTAATGATTCGTTTGACATTTTATATTCTTGCAGAATCGTTGACAAAAAGACATTAACAAGTGCCTATGGAACAAACGAGCAGCTCCAAAAAATAATTCTCAACAAAATGTATTTGTGCTGTTACCATTTCACAAAGGACTCTTTTATTCAAATAGTTCTTTATTTGGCCTACATTCTGAACTTTTGTCACTAGGCATAAAGTATATATAAACAGCACGGCTGAATCAGTACTGTAACGATAATTTGTTTTGTTTTCACAGATTAGAGGTCTTGGCCATTTCTATTAGCATCCTCTTTCTAAAGAAGAAAAACATTGGCTGCGTTTGTTGCTTCTGTGAAAGAATGCCCAAACATTCCAGTGTCTAATATTTTATCTGTGAGACAGGAAGAAGAGTCACAACAAGTTCTCTCATCTAGTCTGCTGTGCGGAATTATGCCGGATATGTCTGAAGCAATGGCCATGTCAGAAGGGGAAGCAGAGAGGCAGTAAAGAAGCTTTAGTCGTCAGGCTGCTGCACCGTCTGCTGTGACAGACGTTGAACGGCCATCTGAAGTATTCAGATATCTGGCAGGCTACATTGCACGCCGTGCTGCGAAATGTGTCACCTCACTGGGGGTCTAATGAACTACTTTGTCCTCTTCCAAAACATCTCGCAGAATATGGGTGGATAGAATTTCTATCGCGAGGAGGTTTGTTAGTGCTGTCTGACGAGTGGATGCGACAGATCTCAGAGTTCGAGCTGCTGTTCAACGAGATTAACGGAAGTGACATACTTTCAAAAGAAAAAAATATTTCTAAGAGATTAGCTGACACAATTTCACAGAAATATCCTCACATGGCTCCGGAGGTCATGAAAATATTCTTACGTACCTGAATTTTTATACGATTGCTGTGAGCAGGAGGAAGTAATGTGTAGGAGCACTGCCATCACAGAGTGCGATAAGTTGAGAATTTGAGGAGGACGAGAAGCGTGCTGGATAGCCTAAATGGTTCAGTCCTCTTAATAAAAAAATGAACCAAGAACTCAAAGACCAACAGAGATCAAACATGATGTAACATCGGAAAGGAACCAAACTATGCAGAACAAGAAAAAAATAAAGAAAGTTTCAGAAAAGAAAAGAAGGGAAATAGAACAAAAGGTTAAGAGAACACTAGCTGAAGCGGATAATCTGGGTTCGAATCTCGGTCCAGCATAAATTTTCAACTTCTCGTTTACATTTATTTCCCTGCCATGCAACGGTCGATGTGTGTAAATGCGAGTATTTCATATTAGTACTATCATGTGTCACATAAAGATACAGGAGATACAGGTAGGAGAAACTAAAAATATTAAGGTGTACACTGGACTGAGACATGGGGATGCAATATCACCTACTTTATTTAACCTTCTCGAAGATCAATGGAGAATTCACCAAAACTAATCCGCAAAGGATCAAACTACAGGACAGTAACATTACTAGACTTGCCTATGCAGAAGATGTTGCATTAATAAGCAGTTCCAAAACAGAATTAATCAGAAGATGCAAAATTATAACAAAATTGCCGAGAAAACAGGATTACATGTTAATGAAGAAAAGACAGAATACGTGGTCATTGGTAAGAATAGAAGAGAGTCACCACACCTTTCACTATAGATGGATTCACTTTAAAGACTGTTCAGCGCTTCAAGTACTCAGCTCCAATCTGTAGCTGTCAAACTATCCCTCCCTGGCTACAACTACTCATTCTGCAACATCTACACTTTGTCACCCGAGCAGATCTACTGCATCTTACAGGGCAGCTCCCTCCTCCATTTCTCCTGGTCGGCGACTTCAACGTCCACCACCCCCTCTGGGGCTCTCCGCGCCCCTGCCAGAGGGGTTCTCTCTTGGTGGATATCTTCACTCATCTCAATTCATCTGTCTCAATACTGGTGAACCTACATTACCATCAGACTTAACACATACTCTCTCCCATCTAGATGTCTCGAACTGTACCGCTCAGCTTGCTCGTCGACTCGAGTGGTTTGTCCTTGCAGATACACACTCCAGTGACCATTTACCGTGTGTCATTCGTCTACTGAGCCCATCCTACCAGGATGTCCTCGCAACTGGCTCCTTTCTAAAGCTAACTGACAGCTCTTTTCCTCCTTAGCAACCTTCAGGGATCTTATTTCCCCAGTACTGACGACCAGGTCAACTATCTCCCTAACACTACCATCTTTGCTGCTGAATGTTCCATCCCTTACACCTCCACCTCCCCACAATGTACCTCTGTTCCTTGGTGGAATGAGGCATGCCACGAACCAACCAGAGCTTGGCGACATGCTCTCCACATTTTCAAATGCCATCCCAATCTGGAAAATAGCATTCAGTACAAACAATTGCATGGGCAATATCGTCACGTCATTAGCAACAGAAAATGATCTAGCCGGCTCTCATTCATCAAGCCTTTTAACAGTACCACCTCTCTTACATTGTTTGGGGCAGCCTCTGTCATCTTTCAAGGACCTCAGCTAATTATGCTGTCTACGGCTTATGGCAATATGAGGGACTTTTGTGAGACTGAAATCAGAAAATTAGTGCACCTTGACTTACCTTTAGATGAAATCACGTTGGTGGACACTCTACGTAGAAGATTACCAGGTAGAATACAGCAAGCGTTAGACTGTGGACCTGGCGATTCAGTTGAGGACTTCTTAAGATTTGTTCGAAGACAGAAGTTATGAGAGAGAAAGGGAGAGAAACTGCTACCAAGAAGACCATCATGGAAGAAACAGAAGAGATAATCACCAAGAAGATAGCCGTGAGAACTGAAGTAGACAGCAAGGTGGGAGTACGGATTATAGGAACAGACAAGGAAGAAACGATAGGAACCAAGGTTACTATAAGTCTAATGGAAACGGGCAGGGAAACTAAATGTCGCCCCTATGGAAGCCTGCCAGGTTGGGGTGAGAAATAGGACAAGAAATCAGGCTACTACAAATAGGATCAGATTTGAACGCAAATTGTAAAATTTTTTGTAAAACAGACACATGAAAATAAATAGCATTGTATATATGTTAGTCTCATAAACAAGTTGTGTTGACCAGCTAATTGTGTTAATTAATGTAATAGTCGAAATTTCATTATTGTAATTCTTTGTATATATTGACTGACGTGGGATTTTGAACTTATTTTGAGAATTCCCAAGATATTTGATAGTTCAGTATATGTTAGGAACATGTATGATGTACTCATTAACTAATTAATTGACATTTAACATTGCTGTTTGTTGTCAAACAGAAAGATCAGAGATTTCAACTTAAAATATATGCGCCATCTAACATTATTGTATGTATAGTTTTCATTTTATATTGTGATTATTTTTGTGTACAGGAAATGTTTTACTTGAGTGTTCCTTAATTGTAATTTAATATATTGTCGCGTTGAAATGGAAACAGGCGGGATTGAACCGACGACCTTCTGCACCGCAGTCCGTGATGCTATCCCCTGCGCCACGCCGGCAGTCAGTGTCCGTGGCCTCCCGCGGCATTGCTCCCTCTCCTGGAGAAACAGCGACCCACTGTTATGATCCCTGTGGAGCCAGCTGCAATGTCCTGGATCTTGACCGTGTCATGGGTCCTCTGTATGACAGTTCAAGAGAATCCTTCCTTTCTCCGCGATTATCGACGACAGACGTTCCTGTCGTGGCTTCATCAAGAACATTACCGTCCTTAAAGTCCTTGAACAAGAAGCCATTGTCGTCTACCTGCTCTTCAGGATCGTAGTAAGGCTTCATGCGCAGGACGTGAACAATGTCTCTTCATTTTTGACGTTTAGACGACGGCTCATAATCCTCAACTTCGTATGTGACATCTGACAGGCGGCGTATGACACGATACGGACCAAAGTATCGCTTGAATAACTTTTCTGGCAGTCCAACCTTCCGTACAGGGGTAAAAATCCATACCAGATCTCCTGGGCTGTACACAACAGGTCGGTGCTTGTCGTTATACCGCTGACGGTCCTTCTCCTGGGCGTCTAGTGTCCGTATGCGAGCCAGCTGTCTTGCTTCTTCGACCCTGGTGATGAGCTGTTTAACATAGTCATCCTGATTGTCGTCCGGTTGGAACGGGAACAGCGTATCCATTGTCATCTCAGGTTAACGGCCATGGAGCAGGAAAAACGGAGTGAAGCCTGTGGTGTCTTGTCTTGCGGTATTGTAAGCAAATGTCACGACTGGCAGAATTGTATCCCAATCCTTCTGCTCAACATCGACGTACATCGACAGCATGTCGGCTAACGTTTTGTTAAAACGTTCGGTCAGACCATTTCTCTGAGGATGGTATGCAGTTGTCATTCTGTGGACAATGTTGCACCGTGACATTACCTCTGATACTAGTTTTGAGTGGAATACTTTTCCACGATCAGATATCATGACACGTGGTGCTCCATGCTTCAAAATAATGTCTTCTACAAGGAATTTTGCGATCTCTGGAGCTTCTGCTGTCGGCACAGGTTTGGTGACAGCGTAGCGTGTGAGGTAGTCAGTGCAGACTATTATCCAACGGTTACCGGTTGTCGACTTCGGGAACCTCCCTAAAACATCGAACCCAACTCGGTGGAATGGAGCTGCTGCCGTCGAAATCGGTACGAGATGTCCTGGAGATAATTGCGGCACATGCTTCCGTCGCTGGCACTCTTTACAGTGACTCACATAGTGCTTGACAGATCGGTAGAGACCTTTCCAGTAATACCTGCGTCTGATTCTGTCTAGGGTCTTCACGAATCCCAGATGACAGGATACTGGAGCATTGCGGAAATACTTGAGAATAGCTGGCTGAAGATGAGCTGGAACAACAAGTAGCCATTTGGGGCCCAGTGGATCGTAGTTGCTCTTATACGATGTTCCGTTTATAAGTTGGAACTCTTCATTGGTCGGTTCTCCTTTCTCCAAGGCCTCTATCGTTTTTAATAGTGCTGGATCTTCCCTCTGTTTAACTGTAACGCCATCTAATTCAGTGAGAGCTGAAATTTCATTAATGCTGTTGTGTTCCACTAATGGATTCCTCGAAAGACAGTCGGCATCCTTGTGTTTGCGCCCGTTCTTGAATACCACTGTGACATCGTACTCTTGGAGTCTTAGTGCCCATTTTGCTAGTCGACCTGATGGATCCTTCAAGCTAGTCAGCCAACACAAAGAATGGTGGTCTGTCACGACGGTGAATGGTTTGCCGAATAAATACGGCTGGAACTTGTTGATAGCCCATATAACCGCGAGACATTCTTTTTCAGTTGTAGAGTAGTTTATCTCGGACTTTGAGAGAACTCTTGACGCATAGGCTATCACTTTTTCAGCACCTTCCTGAAGTTGTACAAGCACTGCACCAATCCCATAACCACTGGCGTCTGTGTGAAGTTCCGTTTCTGCATTCTCATCATACAAGGCTAGCACTGGTGCGGAAGTTAGAGCCTCCTTAAGTGCCCGGAAAGCTCTTTCTTTTGTCTCATCCCAGTAAAATTTAGCATCTCCCTGCAGAAGTTCTTGTAATGGACGTGCCTTGTTACAAAATCCTTTTATGAAACGTCGGTAGTATGAGCACAGCCCGAGAAAACTTCTCACATCACGAATGTGCTGAGGAGTTGGAAATTCTGTGACTGCCCTTACTTTATCTGGATCAGGACGGACACCATTTCCGTTGACTAGGTGCCCCAGGATTTTTATCTCTTTGGCGACGAAGAGGCACTTCTTTGGATTCAGGCGGAGACCTGCAGCCTGAACATACTTCAACACAGTTGACAGGCGACTCAAATGTTCTTCAAATATTTTCGAGAAAACGACAATGTCATCTAAATAGCAGAGAAACGTCGTCCACTTAAGGTGTCGAAGCAAGTTGTCCATCATGCGTTCGAATGTGGCTGGAGCATTACATAATCCAAATTGCATTACTTTAAATTCATAGAGGCCGTCAGGTGTAATAAAAATCGTCTTCTCCCCGTCAGCTTCGTCAACCTCGATTTGCCAGTAACCTGTCTGCATTTCTATAGTTGAGAAGTATGTAGCTCCTTTCAAGCAGTCTAAGGTGTCGTCAATACGCGGCAATGGGTAGACATCTCTCTTTGTGATTTTGTTCAGCCGTCGATAGTCGACACAGAATCACCACGTGCCATCCTTCTTCTTTATGAGGACCACCGGAGACGACCAAGGACTCTCCGAAGGTTGAATAATGTCATCTCGCAACATCTTCTCCACTTCTTCCCGAATTATCCGTCTTTCAGCTGGTGACACTCTATACGAACGCTGGCTAATTGGTGGATGATCCCCAGTATTGATACGGTGCTTTATCGTGGGCCGTTTCGTCTGACTTTTCCCCTGCTGTGGTGTGAATGCACCCGAAAATTGGCGTAGTATACCTAACAGCCATTGGTGTTGTTCCTTGGTCAGCCAAGGCCCTATTGGCAGTTCCACGTTCGTTTCCTCCAGCGTGTTGTCTGTACTAACAGCAGGGTATGGGTCTTCATTGATGACGTTGAACTCACCGTCCTGGATTGGTTCAGCTGTCCCGATACACATTCCCTTGGGGATAAGTTGTGACTGCTCCTGTCAATTTGTGATCCAAATCTCTCCTTGACCACCGATAATGCTTATGATAGCCGCTGGTATGTAAATTTATTTTGTGAGCCTGATAAACTTTTTACTATCAACAAGAACTTCACAGTTTAACCAGTCATCTGTGTTTGTGACTGCAACTCTTCTCATTGTCAACGGTGGTATCGTCACATTGTCAACGACAAATATCTTCCCAGAAAATTCTGTATTACGTGTATCCGGCGGAATAACTTCTTCAATTTGCAGCTCAGATCTTCCACAGTCAGTGATAACTTGGGATGCCTGAAGAAAGTCCCATCCGAGGATGACATTGTGACTACATTCTGTTAACACGACAAATTCAAATGGCTGTGTCCTGCTTTTAATAGTTATTCTTGCGACACAAGTTCCTGCTGGATGGACGTACTTTTCATTTGCGACCTCCAGAACAGTTGCCCCCGTATCACAGAACATTGTCTTCTTTAGTGTGCGGCGGTAATTATCCGATAATACAGAAAAAGAGGCTCCTGAATCAACAAGTGCCTGGACAGGTTTGCCGTCATTTATGACGTTGATGAGATTTCCTGACATCTTGGCGACTGTCGTCCATGGAGGATTTTCATCTGCGGCGGCCTCACCTCCGTAGATGATCGCCTTGCTTAGTTTTCCTGGGCGCGGCGGCTAGGGGAGCGGCTGGTACCTCTGTACGGCGACGGTGAACGGCTGCGGTGCGTCGGGGAACGACCTCGTCTAGGGTACGGCGATGGGCTTCTTCCCATAGGTCGACTGAACTCATCAGCAGGTGACTGCCTGGGATAGAACTGCTCCGTCGGCTGATGTCTTGCGGCAAAATAATCATCGAATACTCGCCTCCTCTCTCTGCAGTAGCGTACGACGCGTCCAGGGCGTCCACAGTGGAAACACAGTGGTGTGTTGTCTTCTGTCCTCCAGACGTCTGTTCTTCTGCGGGGCGTCATAGTTATCGGGGGAGTTGGCTGTGGTCGCGTCGGCCGGTTCATGGGCTGCCGTTTGGCGGCTACTGCGTAAGTCATAGCTGGGTGACGCCATTCTTCACGTCGGGTGCGATTGACGGGGCAGACAGGAGCTAATGTTTGAAATACCTCGTCCTCAGTGGCGTCCGGTCCCTCGTGACTTACATGGCTCACATCCATGGCCATAATCTGATGCTCACTCGGTCTAATAGTCCCGGCTGCTATGCACTGTTGTAATTCTTCTCTCACGATTTGTCGTATGAGAGAAGCGAAGTCATGCTGGTCTTCAACAACGGCCTTAGGGACTACATTTGGGAGTCTGTCATACTTCTTGCGTCCAACCGTCCCTTGTCGCATCTCTTCAATACGCTGGCACCACTTGATGAACTCTTCTGTCATAGCAACGTCTTTTATCAGAAGAGCTTGGTACATGTCTTCTGCAATTCCCTTCATTAGGTGCGTGATTTTGTCAGCCTCGGTCATGTTCGGATTGATTATGTTACACAGGGCCAAAACATGCTGTATGTACGATAGTGTCGGCGCACCATGTCGTTGGGCCCGGTTCTTCAGTTGTTCTTCCGCCAAGCGGATTTGTCTCTGGCGGTCTCCAAACGTCTGCTTAAGTTCCTCCTGGGACGTCTCCCAGTCATTGAACTTGTCTTCGTTGTTTTCGAACCATTGCTGGGCTGTTCCGTCCAGGTAGAAGTAAACATTGGCCAAGCACATCGTATGATCCCACCTGTTGTACTTGGCGACTCAGTCGAACCCTTTTAACCATTTGTTGGGGTCCTGTCCAGCATCTCCAGAGAACACCGACGGGTGTCTGGTGTGCAGCTGGCTTATTGCTGGTTTCGTCTTCATCGTTCTTCTGATAATACGGACTTTTGGAAGGATGTACTCGGTGTATCCCTTGTATTCCGGTTCCAGCCCGTGTAAGCGACGGCTTTTACGTTGCCTAATCGGAGCCACGGTGATGCAGCTGTTGCACAGTGTACCCGGCGCCTCCACCAAACAATGTCGCGTTGAAATGGAAACAGGCTTTTCTTCGAAGGCAACTAAACACAGCACTTATACTGGAAGCACGTTTATTACGAACTCAACATACACGCAGCACTGACTGCCTCTCAGGCAGAGTGCTCTGCTATTTATACACAGACCGATTTTACCAGAAATTAGAACAGTTAACATAAGAAACAAGTAGAATTTACAAGTGAACATAAGAAAGATGTAGAACCTTCTGGAATTGTTAATTACAAAGAAATAAATGTTTTTCCGGTGGGCGGGAATGAACCGGCGACCTTCTGCACCGCAGTCCGTGACGCTATCCCCTGCGCCATGCCGGCAGTCGATGTTCGTGATCTCTCGCGGCAATATTCAATTGTTATGAACAATGCATAATGTTATGTCATTATTGTCAATGTTATATATTTGCCTCACCGCCTTGCGTGGGGGGAGTTCGAGTCTTTGGCTTTCGCAAAGTGCTCTGGAAGCTATGTCTGTCTGTGTTTTGAAATGGAAATACTATCAGCTAAGTCTTGTTGCATTGTTTGTTTCGAAGTTGCAATGTTTTGATGGAATAAGCAGTTTGATTGGAAATTAAATAAGAAGTAAGAAATTGTACATACGAGTATTTATTTCTATGAGGCCCCCCCAGGAGAATAATTTTGCAGCGAGCACAACCCCCATACATCGTAATGTTGAAAAGCTGAGTATCGGTAGAATGAACTGTAATTACATAAAAATCAAGTAAACGTTATAGGCTTCATTGTTGCAAGTGATGTCATTGAAGACTCCATTGCCATCTCGAACACCATGGGCTGCTACTTCACCGAGATTTCCGGCTCCGTGAACTGCCATCCCAATTTCCTACCAAGAAAACGGGCAGCTGAAGAAAGGATACTCGCTCTCTCCTCCGAAAACAATGAATACTATTACACCTAATTTCCCATGAGGAAGCTTTAACTTGCATTTTCTTCGTCACTGTCCTCTTCCCCAGGACCAGACAGCATCCATATACAGATGTTAATAACACCTGTCTCCAAAGGACTCGCATTTTCTTCTTCGAATGTATAACCGTGTTTGGAGGAATGGGAAGTTTCCTAGATGCTGGCATGAAGCCATAGTCATTCCTATACCTAAGCATGGCAAGGATAAACATCTCCCTCCCAGCTGCCATCCAATTTTCCTCACCAGTTGCATTTGCAAGGTGATGGAAAGTATTATTAATGGTTGGCAGGTAAGGTGGCTGGAATCTAGGAACCTCCTCACAAACGCACATTGTGGATTTTGTAAGCACCGCTCTGCTGTCTATAGTCTCAATACCCTATGAACTCATCTTTTGAGAAATTTTATTTAGGGAAGCGCCAAACAGTGGTCATGTTTCTTGATTTGGGAAATGCATTGGACACCTGTTGGATGGGGGGCATCCTCCATACTATGTACACTTGGGGCATCCGGGGACGTATGTACATTTTTATTCAGGCATTTTATTAAAAGAGCGTGTAGCTTTGATACCTGTTGAACACTTTTCTTCAGAAGAACGGTGTCCCACGTGGCTCAGAGCTGAGCTTTGTTCTCTTTACAGTTGTAATCAACCCTATCATGGAGTGTCTCCCACCAGACATTTCGGCTTCTCTGTTTGTAGACGACTTCGCCATGTACTGCAACCCCCAGCGAATGTGTTTACTTGAGCAGCAACTTCAGGGGAGTCTTGACCATCTCTACTTGTGGAGCACCAACAATGGGTTCCGCTTTTGTGCAGACAAGATAGTCTGTATGAACTTCGGGGCAGTGCAAAGTGTTTCTCCCACCGACTCTCCATCTTGGCCCAGATGTTCTTCCATTCCTTGAGATAAAGAACTTCACGTTTGAAAGGAAATTTTGTTGTGTCTCCCACGTCTCCTCTTTGGTAGCCGGGTATAACCGCTCACTTAATGTTCTCAGAGTACTGTGTGGCATTTCATGGGTTGCAGAATGGTCTACTCTCCTCAGATTGTACCGCTCCCTTGTCCACTCGAAACTGCACTATAGGTGTATCGTCTACTCCTCTGCACAACTGTCAACTTTACGCCATCTCAACACAATACATGATCAAATGATCTGTTTGGCAATGGGAGCTTTCTATACGCTGAAGCCGCTAAATTACCACTATCCTACCAGACGGACGTCCTTCTCAGTTGATATTGCAAGCCAATTGTCATCTTTGTGTGGCCAGCCAACGTATACTATCTTTTTTTATAACACCTTGACTCTCTATTTGCAGTGCGTCTATCATCACTATGACCACCTGGAGTCAGCTTTTGTTTATTGCTTTGGTAAGTAGACTTTATGCTCCCTGACACATTCCCAATGGGTGTGAGCTCTTCTCTGCCGTAGCTCTATCTGGAGGTATGTTTCAACTTTGAACTTCATTCACTTCCCAAGGAGACTACCCGTGGCCCACTCTACTGTAGCGAGTTTCTTGCACTTTGTACACACTTTGCTGATAATACCTTTATCTACACAGGTGATTCAAAGACTGACCATGGTGTTGGGTGTGGCATGGTGCTTGGCAATGAATCCTTCCAATATTGTCTGCCTGGCCAGACTGTGGAGCTCTTTGCTCTATACCAGGCCAACCAGTACCTTCGACGCCACTCACCTCCTCACAGTGTTATCTGTTCAGATTCCCTGAGTGCTCTTCAGAGCTTCTGCGTTCTATATCCAGTCCATCCCACGGTACTGCGGATCCAGAAATGTCTTCACTCACTGTCAGTGGGACGATATTACAGTGGGATCCTGGAGTGTTTGGAAATGACATAGTGGATGCTGCTGCAAAGGCAGCTGTTCCCTTCCCTCGGCTTGCTACCAATTCTGTTCCGTTGGATGACCTCTGTGCCATAGTCTCCAGGCATGTGGTGTCACTCTGGAATACGCATTCGTCTTCCCTTCAAGGCAACAAACTCTGGGAGATCAAACCCGTCCCTTTTGCATGGTCTGCTTCCTCCCAGCCCTCTCACCGGAAAAACATTTATTTCTTTGTAATTAACAATTCCAGAAGGTTCTACATCTTTCTTATGTTCACTTGTAAATTCTACTTGTTTCTTATGTTAACTGTTCTTCTAATTTCTGGTAAATTCGGTCTGTGTATAAATAGGAGAGCACTCTGCCTGAGAGGCAGTCAGTGCTGCGTGTATGTTGAGTTCGTAATAAACGTGCTTTCAGTATAAGCGCTGTGTTTAGTTGTCTTCGAAGTCAAGCCTGCTCCCATTGCACCGCGACATTGTTTCGTGGAGGCACCGGGTACACTGTGCAACAACTGCATCACCGTGGCTCCGATAGGCAACGTAAAAGCCGTCGCTTACACGGACTGGAACCGGAATACAAGGGATACACCGAGTACATCCTTCCAAAAGTCCGTATTATCAGAAGAGCGATGGAGACGAAACCAGCAATAAGCCAGCTGCACACCAGACACCCGTCGGTGTTCTCTGGAGATGCTGGACAGGACCCCAACAAATGGCTAAAAGGGTTCGACCGAGTTGCCAAGTACAACATATAGGATCGTACGATGTGCTTGGCCAACGTTTACTTCTATCTGGACGGAACAGCCCAGCAATGGTTCGAGAACAACGAAGACAAATTGAATGACTGGGAGACGTTCCAGGAGGAACTGAAGAAGACGTTTGGAGACCAGTAGCGACAAATCCGTTCAGCAGAAGAACAACTGAAGAACCGGGCCCAACGACATGGTGAGCCGACACAATCATACATACAGAATGTTCTGGCCCTGTGTAACATAATCAATCCCAAAATCACGCACCTGATGAAGGGTATTGCAGAAGATATGAACCAAGCTCTTCTGATAAAAGACAGAAGAGTTCATTAAGTGGTGCCAGCGTATTGAAGAGATGCAACAAAGGAGGGTTGGACGCAAGAAGTATGACAGACTCCCAAATGTAGTCCCTATGGCCGTTGTGGAAGGCCAGCATGACTTCGCTTCTCTCATACGACAAATTGTGAGAGAAGAATTACAACAGTGCATGGCAGCCGGGACTATTAGACCGAGCGAGCATCAGATTATGGCCATGGATGTGAGCCATGTAAGTCACGAGGGACCGAACGCCACTGAGAACGAGGTATTTCAAACATTAGCTCCTGTCTGCCCCGTCATTCGCACCCGACGTGAAGAATGGCGACGCCCAGCTATGACTTATGCAGCAGCCGCCAAACGACAGCCCATGAACCGGTCGACGCGACCACAGCCAACTCCCCCGGTAACTATGACGCCCCACAGAAGAACAGACGTCTGGAGGACAGAAGACAACACACCACTGTGTTTCCACTGTGGACGCCCTGGACGCGTCGTACGCTACTGCAGAGAGAGGAGGCGAGTATTCGATGATTATTTTGCCGCAAGACATCAGCCGTCAGAGCAGTTCTATCCCAGGCAGTCACCTGCTGATGAGTTCGGTCGACCTATGGGAAGAAGCCCATCGCCGTACCCTAGACGAGGTCGTTCCCCGACGCACCGCAGCCGTTCACCGTCGCCGTACAGAGGTACCAGCCGCTCCCCTAGCCGCCGCGCCCAGGAAAACTAAGCAAGGCGACCATCTACGGAGGTGAGGCCGCCGCAGATGAAAATCCTCCATGGACGACAGTCGCCAAGATGTCGGGAAATCTCATCAACGTCATAAATGACGGCAAACCTGTCCAGGCACTTGTTGATTCAGGAGCCTCTTTTTCTGTATTATCGGATAATTACCGCCGCACACTAAAGAAGACAATGTTCTGTGATACGGGGGCAACTGTTCTGGAGGTCGCAAATGAAAAGTACGTCCATCCAGCAGGAACTTGTGTCGCAAGAATAACTATTAAAAGCAGGACACAGCCGTTTGAATTTGTCGTGTTAACAGAATGTAGTCACAATGTCATCCTCGGATGGGACTTTCTTCAGGCATCCCAAGTTATCACTGACTGTGGAAGATCTGAGCTGCAAATTGAAGAAGTTATTCCGCCAGATACACGTAATACAGAATTTTCTGGGAAGATATTTGTCGTTGACAATGTGACGATACCACCATTGACAATGAGAAGAGTTGCAGTCACAAACACAGATGACTGGTTAAACTGTGAAGTTCTTGTTGATAGTAAAAAGTTTATCAGGCTCACAAAATAAATTTACATACCAGCGGCTATCATAAGCATTACCGGTGGTCAAGGAGAGATTTGGATCACAAATTGACACGAGCAGTCACAACTTATCCCCAAGGGAATGTGTATCGGGACAGCTGAACCAATCCAGGATGGTGAGTTCAACGTCATCAATGAAGACCCATACCCTGCTGTTAGTACAGACAACACGCTGGAGGAAACGAACGTGGAACTGCCAATAGGGCCTTGGCTGACCAAGGAACAACACCAATGGCTGTTAGGTATACTACGCCAATTTTCGGGTGCATTCACACCTCAGCAGGGAAAAAGTCAGACGAAACGGCCCACGATAAAGCACCGTATCAATACTGGGCACCATCCACCAATTAGCCAGCGTTCGTATAGAGTGTCACCAGCTGAAAGACGGATAATTCGGGAGGAAGTGGAGAAGATGTTGCGAGATGACATTATTCAACCTTCGGAGAGTCCTTGGTCGTCTCCGGTGGTCCTCGTAAAGAAGAAGGATGGAAGGTGGCGATTCTGTGTCGACTATCGGCGGCTGAACAGAATCACAAAGAAAGATGTCTGCCCATTGCCGCGTATTGGCGACACCTTAGACTGCTTGAAAGGAGCTACATACTTCTCAACTATGGACATACAGACAGGTTACTGGCAAATCGAGGTTGACAAAGCTGACAGGGAGAAGACGGCTTTTATTACACCTGACGTCCTCTATTCAAATTCAAATGTTTGTTATGCTTATGGGACTTAACTATGGGGTCATCAGTCCCTAAACTTACAAACTACTTATTAACTACCTTATACTAAAGACGACACAAATATCCATGCCCGAGGGGGGATTCGAACCCCCGACCATAGTGGCCGTGCAGACCGTGACTGGAGCGCCTCAGTCTCCTCGGCCACCGCGGCCGGCGACGACCTCTATAAATTTAAAGTAATGCAATTTGGGTTATGTAATGCTCCAGCCACATTCGAATACATGATGGACAACTTGCTTCGACACCTTAAGTGGACGACGTGTCTCTGCTATTTAGATGACATTGTCGTTTTCTCGGAAGCATTTGAAGAACATCTGAGACGTCTGTCAAATGTGTTGAAGTGTGTTAAGGCTGCAGGTCTCCGCCTGAATCCAAAGAAGTGCCTCTTCGTCATCACAGAGATAAAAATCCTGGGGCACCTAGTCAACGGAGATGGTGTCCGTCCTGATCCAGATGAAGTAAGGGCAGTCGCAGAATTTCCAACTCCTCAGCACATTCGTGATGTGAGAAGTTTTCTCGGGCTGTGCTCATACTACCGACGTTTCATAAAAGGATTTTTTAACAAGGCACGTCCATTACAAGAACTTCTGCAGGGAGATGCTAAATTTTACTGGGATGAGACAAAAGAAAGAGCTTTCCGGGCACTTAAGGAGGCTCTAACTTCCGCACCAGTGCTAGCCTTGTATGATGAGAATGCAGAAACGGAACTTCACACAGACGCCAGTGGTTATGGGATTGGTACAGTGCTTGTACAAGTTCAGGAAGGTGCTGAAAAAGTGATAGCTTATGCATCAAGAGTACTCTCAAAGTCCGAAATAAACTACTGTACAACTGAAAAAGAATGTCTCCGCAGTTATCTGGGCTATCAACAAGTTCTGGCCGTATTTAATCGGCAAACCATTCATCATCGTGACAGACCACCATTCTTTGTGTTGGCTGACTAACTTGAAGTATCCATCAGGTGGACTAGCAAGATGGGCACTAAGACTCCAAGAGTACGATGTCACAGTGGTATTCAAGAACGGGCGCAAACACAAGGATGCCGACTGTCTTTCGAGGAATCCATTAGTGGAACACAACAGCATTAATAAAATTTCAGCTCTCACTGAATTAGATGGCGTTACAGCTGAACAGAGGGAAGATCCAGCACTATTAAAAACGATAGAGGCCTTGGAGAAAGGAGAACCGACCAATGGAGAGTTCCAACTTATAAACGGAACATCGTATAAGAGCAACTACGATCCACTGGGCCACAAATGGCTACTGGTTGTTCCAGCTCGTTTTCAGCCAGCTATTCTCAAATATTTCCACGATGCTCCAATATCCGGTCATCTGGGATTCGTGAAGACCCTAGACAGAATCAGACGCAGGTATTACTGGAAAGGTCTCTACCGATCTGTCAAGCACTATGTGAGTCACTGTAAAGAGTGCCAGCGACGGAAGCATGTGCCACAATTACCTCCAGGACATCTCGTACCGATTCCACCGGCAGTAGCTCCATTCCACCGAGTTGGGATTGATTTTTAGGGAGGTTCCCGAAGTCGACAACCGGTAACCGTTGGGTAATAGTCTGCACTAACTTCCTCACACGCTACGCTGTCACCAAACCTGTGCCGACTGCAGAAGCTCCAGAAATCGCAAAATTCCTTGTAGAAGACATTATTTTGAAGCATGGAGCACAACGTGTCATGATATCTGATTGTGGAAAAGTATTCCAGTCAAAACTAGTATCGGATGTAATGTCACGGTGCAACATTGTCCACAGAATGACAACTGCATACCATCCTCATAGTCCAGGAGATCTGGTATGGATTTTTACCCCTGTACGGAAGGTTTGACTGTCAGAAAAGATATTGAAGCGATACTTTGGTCCGTATCGTGTCATACACTGCCTGTCAGACGTCACACATGAAGTTGAGGATTATGAGCCGTCATCGAAACGTCAAAAACGAAGAGACATTGTTCACGTCCTGGGCATGAAGCCTTACTACGATCGTGAAGAGCAGGTAGACGACAATGGCTTCTTGTTCAAGGACTTTAAGGACGGTAATGTTCTTGATGAAGCCACGACTGGAATGTCTGTCGTCGATAATCGCGGAAAAGGGAAGGATTCTCTTGAACTGTCTTACAGAGGACCTATGATATGGTCAAGAGCCAGCACATTGCAGCTGGCTCCACAGGGATCATAACAGCGGGTCGCTGTTTCTCCAGGAGAGGGAGCAATGCTGCGAGAGGCCACGAACACTGACTGCCGGCGTGGCGCAGGGGATAGCATCACGGACTGCGGTGCAGAAGGTCGTCGGTTCAATCCCGCCCACCGGCAAAAATTTATTTCTTTGTAATTAACAATTCCAGAAGGTTCTGCATCTTTCTTATGTTCACTTGTAAATTCTACTTGTTTCTTATGTTAACTGTTCTTCTAATTTCTCGTAAATTCTGTCTGTGTATAAATAGCAGAGCTCTACCTGAGAGGCAGTCAGTGCTGCGTGTATGTTGAGTTCGTAATAAACGTGCTTTCAGTATAAGTGCTGTGTTTAGTTGCGTTCTTAGTCAAGCCTGTTTCCATTTCAACGCGACAATACGATGTCATTTTCAGCAGAGTGGACTGTACTCAGACATCTACTGCTGTTGTAACTCTTCAGGCTTTCCTGACGATATGATGAGTAGTTCTGCCGGATGTCAGTGTCTAATCTGCACAACATTTCGGCTAGGTAACTCACAACCTTCTTCAGGTGTGACCTGAGACTGCTTTCTGAGTGGACCATCTCCCATATTTATGTCTGCGGCCTTCCCCCTCAACTGGCAGGTGTAGGTGTTATGTCTGTGGTCTGCACCTATGAGACCCGCCTCTGCATGCCGTTCTGTCTGTGGTCCGCACCTGCTCGCTGTGATGTTCTGGAGCGTTGAGGTTCTGTTCTGCATCAGTTGTGGCGCTAGTTGCTTCCTTTGGGATCCAAGTCATCATTCCCGCATCTGAGAATTCCATATGAGGCCTGGCACTCCATTTGCGGTCTGCACCCACTCGCTGTTCTGTTCTAGAGCATTGATGTTCCATTTTTCATCTATTGTGTCCCTGGGTGCTCTCTTTGTGGTTTGCACCTGCCATACCCATCTCTGAGAGCTTCATTTTCTGTCTGGCACTCTGTGCAGTCCGTGCCCGCTTGCTGTGATGTTATGGTGTGTTGACATTCTATTCTGCCTCAGTAGTGGCCCTAGGTGCTCCTTCTGTGGTCTGCATCCACCAAACTGGCCTCCAGTCGTGTCATTTGCGCTTTGGCGTTCTGTGGCGCTCCATACTAGACATCAGGTAGAAAGAGCATCAGGGGCACACCCAATGAAGGCAAGTGGCGAAATCAGCCATTGCTGAACACTGTCTGGAGCTGGATCATCGCATAAACTACGATGACACCAAGATTCTGGCACAGACGCCCAGATTTTGGGACATTGTTATTAACGAGTCAATAGAGATCAACGTGTCTGACGATCTCATGAACTGATACACAGGCTACCAACTAAGTAGAGCCTGGGACCCTGCATTTGAATAATTAAACAAGCAACGATGACAGCACCACTATAAAACAAACACAAAGAACTGGAGGCGTGGACATGCCGAACGTTCCCCACGCAGAGCACCAGGAGTGTGGGACTGAAGACACAACGTCCGGGAGCTGGCATAATGGGTGCAGACCACGGAGGGAGCCCCAGACCAAAGTGGAAGCAATCAGAGGTGGGAACGACGGGTGCGGACTGCAGAGAGAGCACCCAGGACAGCAGTGGCAGGAAAGTGGGACTTCAGCACCCCAGAACACCTCAGTGAGTGGGTGCGGACCACAAACGAAGCACCAGACTGCAGAGGCGGGAATGACGGGCACAGACGGAGCACCTAGCCTACGCTTGCGAGTGGAGGGGGAAGGCAGCAGACATAAATATTGGACCCAGTCCACTCAGAAAGCAGTCTCAGGGCACACCTGATGAAGGTTATGAGTTACATAGCCGAAATATTGTGCAGATTAGACACTGACATGCAGCAGAACACCCGACTGGATGACTACCCATCATGTCATCCACTGCTGTGTTTACCACTGAGTCAACAGACAGTTGTTTACGCCAGCAATCAATGGTGCAATGAACAATGGACATGGGCAACTGAATAAAACTAAATAGTTTTTAGTGACAAATCCCGATTCTGTCAGCATCTCCATTATAGTCTAATTGCAGACATTGTGAGAGACTGTTATGCACTGTCATACAGAAGCTGCATCCATTAATTTACTTTCATTCCTGCACCCCCTAGTATACTTTGTTGGTATACTGACCAGTCTGTATTACATCTCTGAATATATAGACGGGCTCTACAAATGAAATGAGCTTTGAGATAATACTGTAGAAAGGGAAGAGGGAGTAGATGAAGATGAGGTACGAGATACTATACTGATATTAGAACTTGATAGAGCACTGAAACGCCTAAGTCATAACAAGGCTCTGAAGGAGACGGCAGTCTATCAAAGCTAGTGAAGTCTCTTGAAGTGCCAGCTATGACAGAACTATTCCATCTGGTGTGCAAGATGTAAGTGTCAGGCAAAATACACTCAGATTTCAAGAAAAAATGTAATGATCCGAATTACAAAGAAAGCAGGCACAAACGGGTTGTAAATTATAGAACCATAAGTTTAAGTCATCCTTAAACTGGATTACTTGCAGAAGAATGGAAAAGATGGATTTATCTAAGAAGATTAAAGTTCATGGTGAAGAAATAAAACATTTGCGATTTGCCGATGATATTGTAAGTCTATCAGATACAGGAAAGGACTCAGAAGAGCAGAATGGACAATGTCCTGAAAGAAGCATATAGGTTGAACAGTAACAAGAGCAAAGCAAGGATAATGTAATGTAGTCTAACAAAATCAGGTGATGCTGAAGGAATTAGATTAGGTAACAGAACAATAAAGGTGATAGATGAGTTTTGTTGCTTGGGCAGTAAAATTATGTATTATGGTCACAGTACAGAGGATATAAAATGCAGAATGGCAACGGGTAGGAAAGCGTTTCTGAATTAGACACATTTGTTAACAATGAATATTATTTAATTTTAAGGAAGTCATTTTTGAAGACATTTGATTGGAATGTTGCCTTTTATGGAAGTGAAACATGGATGATAAATAGTTCAGGCAGGGAGAGGATAGTAGCTTTAGAAAAGTAGTGCTACAGATGAATGCTGATGAGTAGGTGGGCAGATTGCATAACTAATGAGGTATTTAACAGACTTGGGAAGAAGAGAAATTTATGGCATACTAAAAGAAACCATCGATTGGTAGGGAATATTCTTGGACATGAAGGAATTGTGAATTTAGCATTGGAGATAAGCGTGTGGGGTAAAAAAATCACATAAGGAGACAGAGAGCTGAGTACAGTAAGCATGTTCAAATAAAATGTCAGTTGCATTTGTTATAAGGAGATTAAGAGACTTTCTCATCAAACCATTCTGGACTGAAGAAGAAAAACAACATTTAATTTTTATACAGATACCTATCCATTGATTGGAAACTCTTTCAAGTTCTGAAGCTAGCAGGAGTAAAATATAGGGAGCGTAAGTTTATTTACAACCTGTACAAAACCAAGACAGCTGTTGTCAGAGTTGAATGGCATGAAAGGGATGCAGTGGTTGGAAAGGGAGTAAGATAGGGTTGTAGCCTTTCTCCAATGTTATTCAATTTGTACAATGAGCAAGCTATAAAGCAAAGCAAGGAGAAATGTGGTGAAGGAATTAAAGTTCAGGGGGAAGAATTAAAAACATTGCGTTTTGCCGACGACATAGTAATTCTGTCAGATACAGCAAAGGACCTGGAAAAGCAATTGAACGGAATGGACAGTGTGCTGAAAGGTGCATATAAGATGAACATTAACAAGGGCAAAACTAGTGTAATGGAGTGCAGTCTAAGAAAATCAGGGGATGCTGAAGGAATTAGATTAGGCAACGAAGCAATAAAGAAGGTAGATGAGTTTTGTTACTTGGGCAGTAAAATAACAAATGATGGTCACAGTACAGAGGATATAAAATGCAGAATGGCAATGGGTAGAAAAGTGTTCTTGAAAAAGAGAAATTTGTTAACATCGAATATTAATTTACGTGTAAGGAAGTCCTTTCTGTAGGCATTTGTGTGGAGTGTTGTATTGTATGGGAGTGAAACATGGACGATAAACAGTATGGACAGGAAGAGGATAGAGGCTTTTGAAACGTGGTGCTACAGAAGAATGCTGAAGATTAGGTGGATGGATCACATAACTAATGAGTAGGTACTGAACAGAATTGGGGAGAAAAGAAATTTCTGGCATACCTTGACTAAAAGAAGGGATAGATTGGTAGCACACATTCTTAGACATCAAGGAATTGTGAATTTAGCGTTGGAGGGAAGTGTGTGAGATAAAAACCGCAGAGGAAGACCAAGAGATGGATAGAGTTAGCAGATTCAGACAGATGTAGGTTGCCATTCTTATGTGGAGATGAAGAGGCTTGCTCAGGATAGGGTATTGTGGAGAGCTGCATCAAAACAGTCTCCGGACTGAAGACCACAACAACAACAACAACCTATCCATGTGTTGAATGTGTGTTTCAGTCTTTACATAAGGGAATGAACATGATTTCTTTATAAAATAAGTGCAAATATTGAATTCCGTAACAAAAAACTTGTGAGATGAATTTTGCCTGACACTGAGCCCCAACAAATTATTTGTCATAATATACCTTGCTTTTGGCCATCACAATCTTGGAATTTATTGTATTCAACACTCCTCTTCAATGTAAACCTTGGTTGAAATGGCAAGGCTTACTTTTAAATGAAGGTAGTCATATTGGTCTCTTTTCAAGAATGAAGGGTAAACGTTTCTGCTTATATCCATATAAAATTTGGTCAAATTAATATGATATGAAAGTCAAAGTATTAAGCTCATATTTTCATTACTTCACTGACAATCATGAAATTGTAGCAAGGAAATGTGAAAATTATTTTGGGCTGTTTTTGGTGCTTCAAGAGAGACACTCCAGATACAAAAATTACTCAAGAGTCTCTTAAAATAGCATTTAATCCATAAAATGATTTTAGTATAGGATCACATATAAGTGATTTGGAAAAAAAATCAAATGTTTGTAAATCTATCAGACTCAACTGCATGGTTATTAGTCTGTAGGTTATAAACTATGTGAACTAAGGTAAACTAACCGAAGGACAACACAAACACCCAAGCCCAAGGGGGGGGGGGGGCTTGAACCCCTGATGGCGAACAGCCGCATGCACTGCAGCACAGTACCCTAGTACGCATGGCCAATCTGCCGCAGCTAAGTGATTTGGACTTCATCCAAATGTAGGACAGTTTTCAATTCAAAATTAGCACATCTTTTATTTCATTTTAAAACTGAAATAGCAATATACCTGAACTGAATTAAAAAAACAAAAAAGAGTAAAATTATGCATTCATACGAAAAAGAGTTTGATTTCTAAATTCAGCATTCACAAAATATTAAGTATTACCTGTAATACACATGACAGCAACCACTGCAGCTTATACACATTTTCCAGCAGAGTCCAGAGTCTTTAGTAGACAGTTCTTTCACAGCCAATGAGTAAACTGATTCTGATGAAAATTATCACTGTGTAATTCCAAAATACAGTTGTGTAATGATGTGTCACCAAAAGTAGTTCCTTTATCCTCTTCAGTCCCAGTGCCGCGGTTAATTTAAAATTTTGAAAATGTCAATATTTTTTTGTTCATTAGGTTGCTTAGGCACCATATTTCTCTCTTTTGCAATTTGGAAAATTTTCTTTCTTTGAACGTGATTGGTACACAATTGTCTACCTTGGGTCTTAATCATAAACATATTTCTTAAATTTTCTTAAGGGAACATACTGTATTTAAGGGTAAAATTAATTACAGTATGTTGTATTTGTACAACCTACATATCTTATTTACAATAAGAAATTTTACAACACATATTTACAAGTATTTGTTACTGCCAGATGGTTTTGTATGAGTCCCCATGACAACTTTATCGCCAACATGATGCAAAATTTCTGATGCGGTTGGTTTTAAACTAAGTGAACTAGTCTGAACAGATTTGAGGTGTGTCTAATATGTCACAACCTCTTGGAATTCAACTATCACAACCTCTCGGAATTCAACTGGAAAGAATTCAGTGAAAGATTCCAAGTCTCCTTTGGGTTCTCTGGAATCACTTTCCTCTCCAGAGATGCACCATGTCAGGCATGCAAAAAAGTAATGAACAAACCATGGATAGGCACCAAACCTACATTTTTCTTAAAATTTGATGTGAAAATGTACACATTTTCTTACAAATAAAGAAAGAAACAAAAATACATTTTTTCAAAGTATAGCAATACCAACCAAATAGCTCTTCACCTCAAACCTCTTATGGATTTTTTAAATATCACCATTCATTAAATCTTCAATGTTTTGAGACTGAAATTCTTTAGGAGCATCACGTGGGAGTCAGAATTTGTACGCTGTCGATTCATTACAGCAAATAAATCATCCACAGATACAGAATTTGAATATTCTGCAACACTTCCCTTTAGTATGTGTGATATATCCTTATCACTTAGCATATGAGCTGCCAAAATATGGTACGTTATGAAGTACAGAGCTATTGTAAAAGTGCACATTAAGAACCAAGGTACACAAATGTGTACTATGAAAACATCAGCATTTATTCCCCAGGAAAATTGAAATAATTCACATTTGCTGTATTTCATATGATTCTTCAAACTTCACTTATCACTCACTACAACAAAGATAAATACATAAAGCTTAATGTATTATTTACTTGTTACATTCTGTCATAATGACGCTGCCGGGCTGCCAATTTCACTAATATCAAACTTATAATTCGTGTAGCTCAAGAAGTACTGCTGCAAGGGCTATGCAAGTGGCGTCATTTGAAAGCAAAAAGGTACACAATTGTGTACTCGCGGTCTGAGTACACAAAATACACCACAGACAGAGAAAACAGTTTACGAACCAAGGTGCACATATGTGCACTTATTGACTGAAGAGGTTATACTTCAAGCAGTCTCATATCTTTTATCTATTTCTAAAGAACTCATAAACATAATACAAGTGCTGAAAAATATGTATTAGTTGGGAATAGGTAAAATTACTTTCTGGGCACTGTATGTGTAAAAGTATTTGTTTATTGGTAAGACTGAAATAGTACATATACAAACCACATGGAATATTTAATGAAAAAAGTGAATATTTACACTACTAGAAGATTATAAGAATTTAATTGTGATTTCTTTAAATGGCCATATCAAGAAAGGAACATTTGACATTTAATGATTTTTGACAAACTGCAAATACAGAGGATCTTTAGATGAAATGAAAATACAGAGTTTCTTTGAAACATGTCAAACATCAAAAACAGTAATTTTCTGAGTCAAATAAAGTGATTAGTTTTGATTTTTCATCCATTAACAAAAACAGATTTCTACTAATACAAAATGATTAAAAAAAAGTAACAAATTACAAGAGAGCAGAAGTAGATGACAGAATAACCTGCCAAGGTAATCCTTAGAATTATTCACTGATACAATTTTATTTACTGAGATTGCAACAAAGATATGTCTGTCAACTTTCTGCATTGCTCATATTAGATAAATAAATATTTTATAATATAAAATATTTTGTGCATTTATTTGTGTATATATATACAAAAAGTATTATTTTCATTTGTACATTTAAGGCTTAAACGAGCACTCTTAATTGACACACTTGATATGCAATATATATATATAGTTATGTTATATTTACATCTCAAAATATAAATAAAAAAACCCTCACCTGCAGATGTTTTAAGGGTGGCATTTATTTACATACAATGGTACATAAAATCGATGGTATTGAACAGTAACCTCGTATGTTATAAAAATTCAGTTTTACAGGAGAGTGAAATAAGCATTATTATTTTACATTTATCTCGATAGCAAATAAATAAAAAACAATTATTATCACTATAAATTATTTCATTAATAAATATTTTCCATTAAAACATACTGGACAATAATTTTCAAGCAATAAATTAAATAAAAATTGTCAACCATGTGAGGCTTATGACAGTATCCACAGCTATCCTGAGATGGCTTAGTTAATTATTATGGTGAAGCAGTCACCAGTGAAGATAACAGCCAAAGTGAAATACCAACAGGAGCTGTCGTATTAGAACAAGTATGCAGCAAGGTGATGTTATTTCATCACTATGCTATTTAATCTCAGAAAACAAATGAAAAGAGAAAGCAAAGCCAAATGGTAGAACAGATTTACTGTATATGTAGACAACATTAGAGTGCCAGCAGAATCAGAGGAAGACATGGTCAAAACTGTGAAGGACCTAGCACAAAATGCAAGGATGATCAGGTTATGGATTATTATGAAAAGACTGAGGTAATGGAGGTATCCAGAGAAGCTCCTAATTATCTCCTATTACAGGAAGGGATATAGAATTTTGCTAAAGCGAAAATAATAATAGTAATACCTTGATACATGGTTCAACAAGGAAAAAAATTAAAATCGGAAATTAACCCACAGATTGTGAATGAGGCAACCAAACATCGTGCAACAAATGACAGCATGGGGAATAAGTCAGCAGGCCACTTTGCCAGGAGATCAGGCACTTCTTGAGTAACAGCTGTACTTATGGGCAGACCTGATGGTAGCTGTCCAACTGGAAGAACCAGAAAGTGGAGGAAGGATGAACAGTGAAAAGACCTTAGCCAGCTGGGAGTCCATGACAATTTCATACAAAGAATTCAAGATAGCCACATATGGAGGAGCATCATGAGGTTGACACATGGTCAGCAAGGTCCTCAATTGCTGCTGCTACTCATGATAATTATGTAAAAGTAGTGAAAAGGTTTTCAGATCTATTGAGGAACAAATATATCTGATGTGAGAGGTATGAAGATTGCTTCAGTCATCAAGCATCAGAAATCATCGTAAAATGATCTCACTGATGTGGGGTATTAAACAATTATTCAAACCACTTCAGTACCAGAAGTTACCACATAATGGTCAAACTGATGTAAGAGATGTTAAGCACACAATAGCATCAGAAATCTCCAGTAACAATATAACACATGTTAGGTGTGTAAAGGAGCTATTCAAATTAACAAGGAAACATTTATTATCTCAAAGTTTGTCACAGGCATACTGTGTTTTACAGCAAAAACTCACCATATGGTAAGTTAAGGAGTGATTTTTTTTGTCCAAAATATTTTTACCCCCTTGAGTATTAAGTGAGGAAACAAGTCTAGAGGAACTAAAATGATTAGTTTTAATCAATTTTTTTCCGTTCAGGCTTCTGCAGCGCAACAGGAAATTGCTGTAATTCTCCAACTAATTTTTGATTACCAACAATTTCATTATGCAGCAGAAGTTTCAGCGGGAAGCCTTTTCAGATCCTTCAGTCCCAGTATATACCCATTTGATTTTCATATTTTTAGAGCCACAAAAGGAGAAATTCTTTGCTTCGAATGATGAGGCACATTCCTGACTCCAATCACTGTTCCATAATCAACCACAAATATTTCATCATGAAGGTACTGACAAATTTAGTACCACACCTTACAATTACTTTTGAAATAATAAGCAATTCCCTTACTTTTTCCATATGTCTCATTTTCATTTGACTGCCATTACATAACAGTTTCAAAGGAGGGTGAAGAGTTGAAATCCAAATCTACAGGCCGACAATTAAGCAGAAATATTTGAATTGAAGTAATAGTTTGTACATGTCACCCAACTTACGTCATTTGACACTGTTTCACTTGATGAGATTTATCCAACAAAATAGGACGAATGCTGTCAAGCAATAAATGGACAAAGGTATGACTTTTCTTAATAGTAAAAACTTCTCAGAATCAAAAGTGAGTGATTCTCAGTCACTGAAGCCTCAATGTAAAAAGTATAACTTCAGTAGGAGTGACTTAGACATCTTCATCTGGTAACATATTTTTACCAATGACAGGCAGTGGTATAAAGCAGATAGTTTCTGACATAAATGAAGAATGTTGCTTAAAAGATAACAACCAGATATTGTCAGATAACATGACAATCATCTGTGTAAAGTAGTGAATACAGATGACATGGAATGTAGTCCAAGTATTACTGACCAAATCGGAACTTAAGGGGGAAGTAAAATTCACAATTCTAACGTGAGGAGTTGAAATTACCATTAAAAACTCTGAGTCTCCATATCCATAAGAGGTGCCTGTTCCTTATTAAAGTTCATTACTTTTTTTCCATAGTTCTTATTACTGTTTTATTTACATCTCTCTTACAATACTACTTTATGTAAAATATTTTGTAAGTGAGGGACAGGAACACAGTCTTCCAGTATTTTATGGCTAGTCTACATGTGTATTTTAAAATATTTGTCTCATTTACAAAAAGATAAATATTATTTATAAAATATACTATACATTTTTGAAATTAAAAAAAAGTCCACATTCAAACATTATTTTGAAGGGAAATTTTTTACACATAAAATATTGTGTGAAAAATTAGATTTTAAAAATTTAAATACAGAATTTTTTTTCCGAAAATCAAGATTTTAAGCAATTTAGTATGGAGTTGGATGCTTCATAATCTTACAAACTGAGTAAAATAAGAGAGATAACACAGAGTG
Organism: Locusta migratoria; assembly: GCA_026315105.1. Lineage (NCBI taxonomy): Eukaryota > Metazoa > Arthropoda > Insecta > Orthoptera > Acrididae > Locusta > Locusta migratoria. The sequence continues at coordinate 257,811,174 of CM048745.1, read as the reverse complement.
AGTACAAAAATAAACATGTTATTAAATGAGCTGTATTATTATCCCCATGAATATATCATGCTGTACCACATCTGCTCAGCATATATCAAGTTACTAGTTGAATTTCAATTCACACATTAGTACAATATGTTACCGGGTTACACATCAATATTGGAAAACAGAGCTTTGCAAGTTATATTTAATTCTTAATTATTGTTGTTTATTGTTCACATAAATGTATCCAAAACCATTATGACTGCTAGTTCACAAATAATTTAGATAAAACGATGCAAAATGTACATTTATCTTTTATTACTTTGTAGTATCCTTGCCCACATGCTATTTGAAAGCATGAAGCACTTGATCTCCCCACATTAAACTTTTAACATATTACCCTATTGATCTTAATTTTTGTAAATTATGATACAATTATTCTATCTATTTCCAACCAGCCACGTCTTTTGGGGGTAGTGTTCACTCAAAATAAAACCAATAAACATATGTAAGCATGTAGGCATGACGTAATCCTTTCACAGGCCATGGGGGATGTACTTTCCACTAAGGCATTCCTCTACTGCATTTATGGGAACACTTTTCACCAGTTCTCTACGCTCCTGGCCCCTAGAGGTAGTCTACCGCCCTAGATCTGGTTTCCGTTTGTTGTTAAATATAGCTTTCTGGCTGCAGAAAATATATAGCCCACAAAATAACTGTGTTTCTGGCATTTTTGGGAAGTTTTCTTACCACCAAAGTCATTTTAGAAAAGAGGTTTGGGAAATATACATACCACAATCTTTTGTGTTCCTTAGGAACCATACTTATGACCGAGATAAATGTATCCCAAAGCTTCTGGGAATACATTTTACCACCTTTGTGCTTGATATCATTTGATAATACACCATCTAGTTTCTGTTTGTCGTTGGATCAGTACTGTTGTTGGAAGAGATAGCGAAGACTGTTTTGACATTTGGTTGAGAAACAAATATGACTTGTAAACATAAAACATATATATTTTTGAAAGAAAGTAACATAAAAAGAAACCATAGATTTTTATTTTTTCCATGTGATGACAACATGTTACAGCTAACAAAAGGGAAATAGGAAATCCATTTACCATCAATGTGTAAGGCTGACAAAGATGCTGCATGGTGATTCATATACCACCATGGTTTTTAGATCTAAATCACAAAAACAAAATCATAAAAAAATAAAATATAATAAATTGATCACATTTGTAGTAAGATACAAAAAAAGTTAATTTCACTGAGCCAACACAAAAAAAAAAAAAAAAAAAAAAAAGTCCCACTAAAGGGTCAAATCCCTGGTTATGATCTCAAATCACTATCGTCCCTTACCAAATTACCAATATTCATAAATATAATTCTGAGAAGGTAAAGTGACTAAGCATAAGCCTAATACAGTAAATTGAGCAGTCTGTGGTAAAAAAATAACTAATGATTCATTGAATGACATGGAATATTTCACATACTTCATACACATTCAACAATAAATTTTAATACTTTGTCTCCAACAACTGGAGAGTAAACTTCGTTTTAAGTCAGTTTTCATTTTAATACTAAAAAGATTGTACAGGACTATGTAAATGGTCAGCATACCAACAAGCATGTGTAAAGACAGCTAATGAATCCATTGGTGGATACAAGTACAGTTAAATACAGTGTAAATAAATCATACAACTAAATGAACAATTAGTTTGTTTTGGCTGTCACTAACATATATGAACCAACATTGATACTAAATTCTGATTGTTCCTCTTTATCCACATCCTACACTACATTTTTCAGGTATCACTCATTAAATGAAATTTCTAATAAAATGTACCTATATTTGAACTCACTAATGTATCGATTACCCGTGTAACAATATTCTCTATTAAAGAGAAGAAGAGACCACAAATATTTGTTCAAAAAATTTACGTGAAGGATATTCCGAATACACTTTATGATTGCACAATTAGGCATTACTTGTCTGTCAAACATATAACATTTAAAATTTACAAAATATCTATTGTAATTCACTTAGATAAATATTGAAGTTTGTTCTGAATTCTGTTAGTGACATCAAACAGCGAAAATGTAGTACTCTGAATTTGAAATTTGAGAGAAATGTGACTAATATGGTGGTACCAATAAGAGAAATTTAGGACAGTACTTATTAAAACAATTTGAAATTGCTGTGAAACTGATGTCACCACTACATACCACCTATGTTTTGCTCATTCTTAGTCATAATAATTGTAATAATGATTTATGATTAAGTTTACAGTCATAAACTATATTCAGAATATGTTTCATGTCTGTGCCCTTTAATCTAGCTAGAAAATATTTCCCTAGTTTTTTAAGAAACATTTCTGCCCTCGTCTGACTGACACTTTTGACTATTCTAGTGTTGTCTAGTTCATCAGTGCATTACAGCTTTGTCCACTTTGATTCTGCAGTTATGACAAAGTGTTTGATTTATAATAGTTAAAGTGGATTTATAATACAAATTAAATGACAATTTGATTGGCTGTATAAAAATAATGTTTTCTGCTCACATACTAAAAACTTAAGACTGGAATTAGGGTTCTGGCTTATCTAACCCTCATGTTTATCAGTGGCATTTCCAATTTGCTTGTTGTTTTCCTTGCAAGTGATAATGTTAAACAGCCTTCTTGGCATGTGCCTCTGTATACTTTTCTACTTGTTCCACTGTAATACTCTTTGCATATTGAATTGTTCCAGACTTGTTTCCATCTACTATTAAAAATACAGCTTTATGTAACTAAATTTAATGGACTGTTATTTCAATAAACAACTTTCCAAAAATATGGTATGACATTACATCATAATCCTAACATATTTCTATTATAAAATAAAGGAAGCAAGAGTTACATGACATATGCAATATACCTTATACAAAAATATCTAATCCATCCTTGTAATGTTTTTATTGCAAATATAAAAGAGTTAGAAAACACTAATCAGTGTTTTATCAACTGCAGTTATTATTAGAACACGAATTTTCCCTTGAAAATGCTCTCAAATATATACCTGAATAAAACTACACACATCAGGAAAGAAACATCTGTCAAGAAGGCACAGATTAATTTATGAACTGCAACTATTATTCGAATATGAATTTCCCATTGAAAAATACATGGTATTGTCACTGTTCTCAAATATATACCAGAGTATGGTTGCACACATTGGGAATGAAAAATCTGTCAAAGGCACAGATTACAGGTACAGAAAGTCATCTTCTACTGATTTCTTGCAAAGTTTAATTTGATTGTTGTTGATTATTTAAAAGTAAATCAGATGACATTCTAATATATTAATAAATGAAACTCACTTGAAATCCACAAGCTTCATTCTTAGTTTAAAGGATAAATAAAGCATATTTCAATATCTATATCTAGAATATTTAAGTTTTTAGCCATCGTAAAAATAAAGGTGGCCAATACAAAATGTTGTCTCTGGAAATAAAATCTATTTACTCAGTTCCTGAATTTTTGTTGCTCCTGATATTACCTTAATCATCTGCCTGTAAAGACTTTACTTAAAAAATGCAGGTTGACAAGCAAAATATTAAGGAAGATTAAAGTCCACTGTCTCATTATATACTCATCATATACAATGTAAGCTTTCATGCTGGCATTAACATTTTTAAGCAGAAATAGAAATGAGCATATGGCTTTCTTGACCGGGAGATCCCTTGCGGGATTGTTCGGCCGCCTTAGTGCAAGTCTTTCTATTTGACGCTGCGTGGGCAACTTACGTGCCAATGATGATGAGATGATGATGATGATTAGGACAACACACAACACCCAGTCCCCTGCCGGGAATCGAACTTGGGCCTCCTGCGTGGTAGTCAGCGACGCTACTGCTGAGCTACGGAGGCGGACTTTTAAGCACACAGGCCATAGAACAGAATTAAATCTTTCCCCTAACATTTCATCTCCAGTTGTGGAAGACATCATTGCAGGTAAATCAGCAAACTGAAGCCATTACTCTAGAGAGTGGCATGATGTTGACGTGAGACTATCTCTGGTAGTGCCTACACAATGGTAGAAGTAATCAATTCTCAATACAGTGGTGCAAAATCCAAATTTTGTCTTATCTAATTTAACTATGCCCACACATACAAAGAAGCTATTGATGAACAAACACCAATATAATTTTAATAGAAAAAGGAAGCATTAAATTAAACAAAATTTGTATTTAAACACTTCATCAGCAAATTGAAAATTGATTATTGGCACAACCAGAGATAGTCTCATAGCCAACATCATGTGACTGACTGCCTGCATATTCAGTGCTCTCTCAAGTACTGGTAGCAGTTTGCTACTTTACCTCCCATTTCCCGCAGCCAGAGACAAAACATTAGGGGAAAATTATGGCCTATCGGCTTGAAAATTTTAAGTGATGTTAATGCCAACAGTGAAAGCTTACATTGTATATGATGAGTATATAATGAGACAACAGACCTTAATCTTCCGCTACACACAACTAATTAGCAAAAGAATATTATATTGATATAGTTGCTGCAATTAGCATGAACTGTTATTGTTTCATGCATGTAAAAATAGCAATTTTTTATGTTACTGGGACAACAGAATAGTAGAAAACCATCATTAATATGATCAGTTATAGGTATTTGTCAAGTCCGACAAAAAAGATAATGTGAAGTTTAAAACTTTTTCAACTTTCAGACATTGGACATCATACACAGCCAAAGGTAGGGCTAACTACCTCACCAAGCAAAGCACAATACATATTTTTGGCATTAGTTACAGTAAATCACTGGAGTTTAAGAAAGGTATTGATCTGTCATGTATACAATAGTTGCTAATGTCTGCATATTGACATCAGGCATAAACAAAAAATAATTTGAGAAAACTAAGTAATACTGCACTTTCTACACTACTCTACTTCAGTGTACTATCACATAACCCTCATTTATATAGCTTTTATAAATTGCGCATGAAAATGGTATTTAATTTGGTCTTTAGGGGAAAATTAATGACTAACGATGCACTTAATATTCATGTTAACCCACGAGAACAGGCACATTTAAAAATTACACAATCAATTACCTGTATAGCATTTTGCTCACACTCAAGGCAAAGTTCTAAACATACTTAATATGTGTAAGTAAATACTTCTTGTTGTATTTATAATGGAACACACACATCTTACTATGTAAAAATGACAAAATTGTGATTGCTTTAAAATTACTGTAATCAAAATTCTCATAGTGGGAATGCTCATGGGTAACAGTGCTTGGGACAGATAGTAGGCAGTGTAATTTAATGGAGACATGGTGGAAGTAACAAATATGAGAGCCAAAGAGGAATGGAAATAAACCTACTTGGCAATCATAGAAGAGTCGTGTATAGCCAAGTTATGCCTACATATATCCCTTACTTGTCACTGCATAATAATAACTGTATTATCATAGCTTAATACCTTTCATAATGTGTATCACAAATACAAAACTTACGTTAATAAATCTACAAAATGACACTGGACAGAGCATTAGATCTGTGTTGTTCAGATCTGGCACTTCTAATAATTAGTATTCAAGTGTGATGACAGCACAAACTAATTTGAGAAGCAAATTCTATAAATACTATATTAAGTCCACGATGCAGGCTTTTCTGCTTCACTGGCAGATCCATTTGAACAATCCTCATTATTCTGTGAGCTGCTACTTGCTCCAGCATTGACAGTTCCTCCATTGTTGCCAGATCCACTACTATTGGCAGCACTTTTATTCTTTCTGATCATACTGACAAATGTATCAAGACGTGTTGGATTTGGTATCTGTAAAACCATATGTGCTTCTTCAAGTATCAAAAGACCGTTGTGGGCGTCTGTGGGAGCCAATCCATGGCTGTTTGTCACATGCTGTTCCCAATCAGAGTGTGACGGAAGAACTTCTGCACACCATTTGCACGGCAGCTTCTGAGACTGAGTATGTACAGCTTTGATATGGCGTCGACGGAAGCCCCAACTGGTGTAGGCACGATCACAGAAAGGGCATGGAAATGGTGGATACGGGAAACTTCTGCTTGCTGTAAAATAAACACACTCATTAGCATTTTTCTTTAAATATGTGACATGTGAAAATTTATTGTAATTTTTCAAAAAGTCAGTTAACATTAACCTCAAGCAACGTTTCAAATAAATAAATAACTAACACGTAATGCATAACAATTAGTAAATGTCACAACAGATTCTCTTTAATGAAAGAAAACAGTCTTTTTCTTTAAGTTGAAAACACAATCTCTCTCTCTCTCTCTCTCTCTCTCACTCTCTCTCTCTCTCTCTCTCTCTCTCTCTCTCTCTCTCTCACACACACACACACACACACACAAAATTCAAAAGACAATAGAGCATAGAGCATTCCACATAAAGCCTAAACTGATGTCATTTTGGCCTGCATTTTATGAGTGTTGTCTCCATTTTTCAAACTGAGTTTATACTGCAAAAGCCTCTCCATCTCTGCACAACTATTGCAACCTAAATAATTTCAACCAGTTTAACATAGTCAAGCTTTGGGCTCCTTGTACACATTTCACCCCAATACTTTCCTTCATTACCAAATTAACTATTTCTTGAAGTCCCAGGTTATGTTCAATCTCAGTTTTCTGTATATGCATTGTGCCTTCAAGCATCCCAATTCAGTTAAGTATCTCTTCATTAGTTAGCATTCCTCTGTAATACCGTATTTCATGCAGTATCTTCTATTGTGAGACAACCAAGAAATACAACACCAAATCTATATGGCCACAGAAGCACAGAAGTTTGGCAACACAAGTTCTTACAAGCCCATAAGAGGCTACACAGTATGAACTCAAACGTGTGTGAAATCTGATTGACCAAAGCAGTTAAATAGTCTGTTCATATGACCTGTAGGCAGAATGTACCTTCAGGTTCATAGGGACTGCATTGTCTTCATCCATAATACATCAAGTTCATCAACTGTGTGCTTCGAGTCAGCAGTGCAATGAACCAGCAGATAGCCAATGATTTAGGACAGTGTCACACTATGTTGATCATTGCCTTTAAGATTTATCTCTGTACTGAAACTTAGAAATATTATGGCCAGCAATGAAACTTTGAAGTTTAATGCACAAAGCCTGGGCTTCAACTTTATCAGTCTGCTTGTACTTCGACAACACCAAATTGAGTATTCATTTAATTATAGTAGCATTTCTCATTTACCACTAAAGTTCTGTAATATTTGTTTTAAACACAAAACAATAGTGCAGTCGGTATTTTTATGCATTTTTATTAAAATATTGAGCAACCTGTACTTATCTTTAAGGATTTTTCACTTACTTTCTGACAGTGTTCATAACGGGTAATGAAATTGTAAACTTATATAACATTTTTTTTGTCTCAGTAACAACAACTAATGCAGCTTATGGCTGCAATATCAGAACTACTATTGTTGGTTGATGAGAGGAAGGGACCAAACAGCTAGGTCATCAGTCCCTTTAGCTCTGAATGGGATGCAAGAAAAGATGCGGTCAAGCTAAGGACAGTCCGCCAGTAAAATGAGGGAAACTAAAATTGCATTAGAATCAATAATACCAAAAGGACTAAAACTAACATAGAATGAGGAATTCTGATAAGCACATTTCTACAACTCTATAAGTTATATAACCCCCATTCATTAACAACGAGTATGTAATGGTGAATGGTTTATGTCCCAAACACAAAGCCTAAAAATGCAATAAACAAGGTAAAATAAATAAATAGGTGTCTTAGGGGGGTGGGGGAGGGTGACAAGTGCTCCAAACCCCACTGCTCACAGGAAGAACCACAAGCCCACCCATTCTGTCCAAGTGTCAGAAATAAAATCTTATAGCCGAGAATAAAATCCGCTTTCATCTACATCTACATGGATACTCTGAAATCACATTGAAGTGCATGGCAGAGGGTTCATCAAAGCACTTTTAGGATATTTCGCTATAGTTCCACTTCCTAATAGCTCGCGGGGGGAAAAGGAACACCTACATCTTTTGGTTTTCAATCTGATTTCTCTTATTTTATTATGATGGTCATGTCTCCATATGTAGGTGGGTGCTAACAATATATGTTTGCATTCTAAAGAGAAAGTTGGCGAAAGGAATTTTGCAAATAGATCTCCGCAACAAATAATACCTTTCTTTTAATGATTTTCACCCCAACTCATGTGTCATTTCTGTGCAGCTCTCTCCCCCATATCACGATAATCCAAAACGAGCTGCTCTTCTCTGTATTTTCACTAAATTGTCTATCAGTCTCTCCTGGTATAGATCCCACAATGTGCAGCAATACTCCAAAATAGGACGCACAAATGTGTTGTAGGCAGTTTCTTTAGTAGAACTGTTGCATCTTCTATGTGTCCTGTCAATGAAATGTAGTCTTTGGTTCGCCTTCCCTACAATATTTTCTGTGTGTTCTTTCCAATTTAAGTTGTTCAAATTCTTACTCCTATGTATTTAGTTGAATTTACGGCGTCAGGTTTGACTTATTTATCATGTAACTGAAGTTTAACAGATTTCTTTTAGTGGTCATATGGATGACCTGACACTTATCATTGTTAAGGGTCAATTGCCAATTTTTGCACCATGCAGATATCTTATCTAAATCATTTTGCAGTTGTTTTTGATCTTCTGGTGACTTTACTAACCGATAAATGACAGCATCATCCATAAACAGTATAAGAGAGCAACTCAGATTGTCTCCTATTCGTTTATAAAATTAAGGAACAGTATAGGGGCCCTATAAGACTTCCCGGGGGAATGCCAGATATCACTTCTGTTCTACTCAATGACTTATCATTGATGTGATAACGAGTGGCATGTATGTTTGAACGGTGCGCCATCCATTACCACGACATGCTTTTGAGCGGTGCTGGCTGGGCTATCGCGCTGCACCCATGGGGCCGTTAAAGAGAGCTGCCGGGCCCAGCTGTGGCCGCTTCTATCCAGTATGGTTTCATCAGTATTTATGGACTAGTGTATGCTTTTTGATTATACCTTGTGCTGTTCGCATGTACTGGAGTAGGAACCGCTCACATCATAAGACCTCAGATCCCCAATGATACAATTCAAGACTTCTTTACTGGTTGCAGCTTACATAGCTTGCATAGGTGTGTTACTCAGTATAACAGAAATCACAAAGAGTGTGGTATTTGGCTTGGCATGTGCTACTTCATGGACAATGGACCCCTGTGGGGCCAAATTCTCCAGCAATCTCTACAGACTGTGGTTGAGTCCGTTCAACGGTTAACTACAATCATGTTAGGTCAGGCAGAACGTTTTGATTCCCTTATGTCATGGCTGCTGTCAGATTGTCTGCTGGGGATTGCTTTCAGTTATGTGTCTAATGTTACGGCGTTCCCATCTCCTTTCTCTGGTTTTCATGACTCATTAGAAGATTGGGACTCTTATGAAAACAGGCTGCACCAGCATTTCCTTGTGTTCTGGGTGTCAGGCCTTGCTTTGTATAAGGCTTTATTTCTCTAATGGGTCTCCCCTCACATCTATCAACTTTTGTGTCAACTTGCTCCCCTGCAGGAACCGACTGCTTTGTCTTTCGATGAGATGTGTCATTTGTTGTCTGTTCATTACTGCCCTTGTACACATGTTATTGCAACACAGCTTGAATTTTACTGGTTGCATAAGCAACCGACTCACTCCTATCAGTCATGGGCCGCAGAGCTGCACGGTCTTACCTGTCATTATATGTTCATTACTCCGACCCACAAGGAAACGTATGTGGATGATGTGGTAAGGCATCGAGTAAAACAGAGGTGATATTGGGTGTTCCACAGGGTAGTGTTATTGGTCCTCTGCTGTCCCTTATTTACATAAACGATTGAGGGGAAAATCTAAGTAGCTCTCTTAGGTTGTTTGCAGATGACGCCGTCATTTACCGTCTAGTAAAATCATCTGAAGATCAAAACCAACTGCAAAATGATCTGAATAAGATATCAGTATGGTGTAAAAATTGGCAATAGTGAGAAGTGTGAGGTCATCCACATGAGTACAAAAAGACCGTAAACTCCACAAAATACCCAAGAATTACTATTACTTCACACTGAAATTGGAAAGAACACGTAGATAATATCGTGGGAAAGGCGAACCAGAGACTGCATTTTATTGGCAGAACCCTTAAAACATGCAACAGAACTACAAAAGAAACTGCATACACTACGCTTGTCCGTCCATTTTTGGAGTATTGCTGCCCAGTGTGGGATCCTTATCAGGTGGGTTTCACGGAGGACATCGAAAGAGTCCAAAGAAGGGCAGCTCGTTTCGTATTGTCACGATACAGGGCAGACAGCGTTACGGAAATGATACTGGATCTGGGATGGGGATCATTATAACAACGGCGTTTATCGCTATGGCTTGGGCTGCTTACGAAACTCCATCGCCAACATTCTCCTCCGAATGTGAAAATATATTATTGACTCTCACTTACATAGGTAGAAATAATCATCAGAATAAAATAAGAGCTTGAATGGAGAGATTCAGGTGTTCGTTCTTCCCACGCGCTATTCGAGAATGGAATGGGAGATAAATAGTATAAAGGGGGTTGATGCCCCCTCTGCCAGGCACTTAAATGTGATTTGCAGAGTATCCCATGTAGATTTAAACTGAAGAAAAAGGGTCACATGGTTTCTGTTTGCCATTCCCGTCCAACTGAGCAGGACGATGAGATGGATGTTAATCTTGTCCAGAATGTTCACTCTCCATCTCCCAAACTTTTGTTGAAGTTCAGATTTTTGACAAGCAGGCCACCTCACTTGTAGATACAGGAGCTTCTGTTTCTGTTCTTAATTATCTTACGTGTATAAGGCTAGTCTGGCCCCCCTTGGCAGCAGTCACCGTTCTTTACGTGTCTATAGCCACCAACGCATCCCTATCTTGGGTAAATTTATGGCCTCCACGGTGTATAAATCTGTCATCCGGCTGGTCACTTTTCTTGTTGTTGATGACACTGTGGCTGCTACCATCTTTGGCCTTGATGCCTTTAATGTTTTTGGCTTTACTATCAATGATTCTGACAATCTTCTTTCAGATTCGGTGCCTTTTCCAGAGTTGAATGCCCTATGTCGGGAATTCTCTTCTTTGTTTTCTGGTGGGCTGGGTTGTGCCGCCCACATTACTATGAAACCAACGGCACGCCCAAAGTGTTTCACATGCACCAGGTGCTGGTGGCTCTGCGTGACCAACTTAAGGCTGAAATGGATTGCCTACAAGACTTACAGGTCTTAACTACTATTTCTTCCAGTGAATGGGCTACGCCGCTGGTTACTGTAAAGAAACCTGCAGGGTCTTTACATATCTGTGGGGATTTTAAAGTTACGATCAATGTGCAGTCTGTGATTGACTTGTACCCCATGCCTCATAGAGATGAACTCCTAGCTTTACTTTCTGGTTCGCATTCTTTTTCTCATATAGATCTGGTGGAAGCCTATCTTCAGCTTCCTTTGCACGACGATACAAAACGTCTCCTGGTCGCAAACACTCCTCTTGGTTTATACCAATATAAATGGCTTCCTTTCGCGGTCGTTAGTGCCCCTATTTTTCAGCGTTACTTAGAGGAGCTCCTCCGCCCAGTTCCAGCCTGTGTTAACTACTTACATGATATTGTTGTGACCAGGGCATCACCCCACGAACATTTACAAAACCTATGGGCCCTTTTCTCTGTTCTCCAAGCAGCCGGCCTCCACTGCAATATAGCCAAGTCTAATTTTTTCCAATCTTCTATTCCTTATTTGGGGTTTGAAGTGTCTTCAGCAGGCGTCCACCCTTTGCCAGACCGCGTGGCCATGGTACAGTCTCTGCCGCATCTGGCAAAGATGTACAGGTTTTCTTGGGAAATCTTGCCTATTACCATCGCTTCTTACCAGGGGCTGCCTTGGTGGTGCACCCCTTAAACCATCTGCTTTACAAAGGTGTTCACTTTGTCTGGTCTTCTGAGTGTGAATGTGCATTTTGCACCTTAAAGCACTTATTGATTTTTGCCCCTTGTTTGACGGCAAATGTTCCTGGGCAACATTTGGTTCTGGCTACAGATGCTTCTCAAGATGGCATTGGTGCTGTTTTGACTCTTTAGTATTATGATAGGTCAAAGCACCCCATCGCGTATGCATCTAAGACATTGATGGCTATCCAGCAACGATACTCTCAAATTGAGAAAGAGTCTTTAGCCATTGTGTATGCTTTGAAGAAATTTCACGTTTATTTGTATGGGGTCAAGTTCCATCTCATTACTGATAATAAGCCCTTGGTCTCTCTATTTCCTGACAAAGCAGCTCATAGATTGCAGAGTTGGGCTATCTTTCTTTCTCGTTATAATTATGAGATCCATTTCCATCTGATAGCACAACATGCTAACGCGGACGCATTATCTCACCTCCCGGCAGGTCCTGCTCCTGACTTTGATAGAGATGAAATTTGTGCTTTTATGTGGATGAGCAACCTCAGGCTATTGTTGATGGTTTTCCTATTACTGCATTGGTCTTGGCTAAGGCAGTGACATTCGATCCGGTGCTGCGGTGCGTTGTTCACTTCATTCGTGTGGGCTGGCCAGACGCCCCTCTGCGTAGGGATTCAGATCCCCTCCGTAACTATTATTCTTTTCATTTTTGTCTGTCTGAATGGGACCATATCCTACATCAGGGTTTTGATTATCTGTCAACATGAGAGACATCCTATGTAATATTCTCCCAATCCCCCCCCCCCCCTTAAGTGGTGTTCCTTTGCCCTCCCAACCTCCACAACATCCTAGTCCATCCCTATGCCACTCCTGATCCCAGCCCCTTACCACAGGGATCATATCCCTGTGGAAGATCCCAATGCAAAACCTGCCCAATCCACCAACCCAGCACTTCCTATTGCAGTTCCGTCACAGGCTTGTCCTAATCCATCGGAGGCTGGGTCACCTGTGAAAGCAGCCACATAATATACCAACTCTGCTGCAATCACTGTTCTGCATTACCAACCAAGCCATCTGGATCCCCCCCTCCTTCACCAGCTTTCCTGAACTGCAGAGATGGGAGTTGGGCCTACAGCACATCCTACGATCTCGCAACCATCCTGGTTTCAACCTCAGATAACCTAACATCCTACATTTCATGCCTCACAGTCCGCCTCCACCTCACATCCTGCATTTCCTTCCAATTCATGCCCTTTCCCTACTGTGTGCTACCTGTTTTTTTAATTTTTAGAGGAAAAAATTCCTAACAGGAAAAATATATGTAAAAAAATAGATGAAGTCCACTCACCAGGCGAAGGAGCACAGGCAGTGATAGTAACAGATAAACACACACACACACACACACACACACACACAGATACACACACACACACACACACACACACACACACACACACACACACACACACAAACGCTAGCCCTCACAGCCCAGCCGCCCCACCAGGCAGAAGGGAAGGAGAGGGAAAAGGAAATGATGAGGGCTTCCAGGGAGTGGGCTAGGAGTCACTCCAACCCCAGGACAGGAAAGACCCACCTTGGGGGAAAAAAGGAGGGCAAACAAACACACACACACACACACACACACACACACACACACACACACACACAACAGACGCAAGCACACCCAGGCAGACACACTGCAGAAAGCAAAGAAGTTACTACAGGGTTACTTATATTTATATTATATAGAAAGATAAGTAATTTGAAGTAGAAACCCCATGATATTTTGTATGTTTTGGAGCTTTATCTTCTCTCTCTCTCTCTCCCTCTCTCTCTCTCTCTATCTCTCTCTCACACACACACACACAAAACATACAATATATAATAGGTTGTCTACTTACAATTACTTATCTTTACATTATAAATAGAGATAAATAATTTTAAGTACACACCCCATGATATTTTGTATGTTTTGCTACTCACATACAGACGATAAATTTTGCTGAAGCCCCTTTTACTTTACCGAGATCAAGCTTTTTTTTACTGTTGTAAAATCTATGAAAATATAGCTATTAAAAAAAACTGGCTCAAACTTCACACCAAACAGCCCCACCATTCCTCCATCCAATACAGGAAAGTGTGAGTGTTTACCGCAACAACGACTTCACGTATCACTCATTAAAATAATTCAGATACCTTACTTTTTTCCCCTTATATTAATTAATTTGGAGGGAGGGGGGATGAGGGTAGCCCCACCCCCTCCTCACCGCTTACAAATGCCTCTGAATAACAGTAATGTATGTGTTAACACACTTCTGTCAGACTTTCTGACACCTTACAACAACATATCGTAACCTATGTGTTTAGGAGAGGTGATTGATGAAGTGTTTTATTTACATTGCTCAGGTTTTTAATACAAGTATATATACAAAATCTAACAAATGCAGATGACATCTTCAAAATCATGAAATGGATGTTGCACCGTATGATTTGGCAATCATTGTACTGTGAGGACATGTGAACTTATCAGTCAATCACATTATCACATTTTCAACAAATGAACAATAGAAGGATGGGTTGGAAGGAATGTTGAAGGGAGAAATTTGCTGCCTTTCTTCTGCAATGGAAATGGTTTAGTGGTAGGAAAGAAGAAATAGAACCACAAAAAACATGGTACAGCAGTGATTTAACAAAGACACCATTGCTGTATGGCTGGGAAACAAAGGAGAGTGTCACAGATTTAAAAGTTGTACCATCAGACGCATTAGATAGTGATCACTGGCTACTGATCATGAACCTGAGGGTAAAGAGGGTAAAGAGTAAGAGGTCGGAGTACCAGGAAAGAAGAATCAAAATGAGGAATATGAAGGGAAAGACAGTTAGTAAGGAATTCCAGAAGAAAATAAGGGAAATGTTTCCAACAGATAATCCAAAAACAGGAGAAGAGGAATGGATGCAGTTGAAAAGTGCAGTGGTCAAATCTACAGTAGCATTATGTGGAAGAACAAGCATCAGAAAGCGATATAAGGAGAAACCTTGGTGGAATGATAGAATAAAAGAAGTAGTGGGGAGGAAGAAAAAGGCTTTTAGAGTGTAGTTCCAGGAAAGAACTGATCTAGAAAGAGAGGATTACAGGCAAAAGAAGAAAGAAGCAGAAAAGGTGGTCGCAGAGCAAATAAGAAACTACTTCATGGGATGGTCAAAAATAAGAGAAAAGGTTTGAGGTGAGGGCATGAATGCAAATGAGATTCACAAAAGAGATACTCTCAAGACAGTCTGGAAAGAGTATTTTGGGGATTTGCTAAGTGCAAATGGACATGAGGATGGCAGCACAGTAAAAGATGGAAAAGACATTACAGGAATGGAGAACAATCTGACTTGGTGAGAAGTGGAGATGGCAATAAATAAGATGAAAGGAGAAAGGGCACCTGGTGTGGACAAAGTGAGTGTGGAAATGATGATAGCAGCAGGGGAAGTTGGGAAACAGTGGCTGTATCGGATGATGAGGATGATATGGAAGGAAACTAAGATCCTGGAAGATTGGAAGAAAGGATTGATAGTCCCAACATTCAAGAAAGGAAATAGAAAGGAGTGAAGTAATCACAGAAGAGGCACACTGATGCCACACTGTGCAGAGATACTTATTATAATACGATATTGGAAAGCAGAATTCGAGCCAAAGTCAAGAGGGGAAGGGGAGAAGAGCAGTATGGATTCTGACGTGAATGATTGACTGTGGACCTCATGTTTGCAGTAAGACAACTCGAAGAACAGATTATGAATATGGGGAGGATCTCTTGATGGCCTTTCTAGACATAGAAAAGTTGTATGATAGTGTGTGTAGGAAAAAGGAAGCACTTGAAATTACAGGAGTGGAAAAAGAAACTGTAAACAGGTTGAAGAAGATGCCTTCTGGAAGTATGTGCTGTGTGAAAGTCCGAAAGGGAAGAGGGCTGAAACAAGTGAGTGGGCTGAAGCAAGGCAGTGCATTGTCACCCCTTCAGCTCATTATGGTTATGGATGACATAATGACAAAAGTAACAGGGGAAATTGGGGAAGAAAAGATGAAAGCAATGGTGTTTGCAGATGATCTGATGGTCTGGGGAAATGAGGAGGAGGAAATCCAGGAGCAGCCAGATGTTTGGCAATAAACAGTGGAAGAATACAGATTGAAGTTCAACATCCATAAATGTGAGTTCATGTAAAACATCAGGAAAAAGGATAGACCAGTGAGGGGAGTAACCCTTGGAGGTGAACAGCTGAAGAAGGTAGAAAGCTTCAAGAACCTGGGAAGTGTAATCGAGGAAATGGGAGAAATAACAAGGAGATTACAGAACATAGCAGACAGGCAGAAGTATTTCTGGGAAGCGTTCAGAGTTTAGTGTGGATTAAGAAAAGCAAAGGAGTGTTATACTGAAGTTATTATATTCTGATACTGACTTATGCGTCGGAAACTGGGGTAGCAAACAGAAGTGATATGAGCAGAATACAAGCAGTGGATATGAAGTTTCTGTGAAGCAGAATAGGGATCTCAAGAAGAGACAGAATGAGGTATGGGAAGATCAGGGAAATAGTGAGAGGAGAGCTTTGCGGGATAGGGTCGAGACATCAAGACTGCAGTGGTATGGTCAATAAAGAGAATGGAGGATACACGAAAAACAGATGCAGAAAAAACAACCAACAGGGAGACGAAGGAATAGATGCCTAAAAGGAGTGGAGGATTGTGTCAAGAATAGAGGATAGGACTGGGCAAGAGTGATAGCGGAGGGATAGTGAGAAGACGGGACAAGCGGGGGGGCTTGTGTTCCAAACAGACCCAGCCTTGTGCAAAAAGAAGAAGAAGAAGAAGAAGAAGGAGAAGATAATGCTGATGATGAACACAAACAGAGAAAAACAACGAACTTGCTGCCAACATACAATTTGTAATGTAGAGGATATCTTTAATAACTATTAAATCATAATAAGTAACACTACAAAATCCATACATGGGACTAAAAAAAGAGTCAAGTACAGTAATCAAATTAATACTAACTGCTACCACCCCTATGAACTACAGACATTGCCGAGGTGGGGTGGCTTGCGTGCCTCAATGATGCAGATAGTCGTACCATAGGTGTAACCACAGTGGAGGGGTATCTGTTGAGAGGCCAGACAAATGTGTGGTTCCTGAAGAGGGGCAGCAGCCTTTTCAGTAGTTACAGGGGCAACAGTCTGGATGATTGAATAAGGTGGCCTTTTAACATCAGCTAACATGGCTTTGCCATGCAGTTACTGCGAATGGCTGAAAGCAAGGGGAAACTACAGTCGTTACTTCTCCCAAGGACATGCAGCTCAACTCCATGGCTATATGATGATGGCGTCTTCTTGGGTAAAATATTCCAGAGGTAAAATAGTTCCCCATTCGGATCTCCGGCGGGGACTACTAGGGATGATGTCGTCATCAAGAAAACCAAAACAGGCATTGTAGGGATCGGAGCATGGAATGTTCTAACCCTTAATCGTGTAGGTAAGCTAGAAAATTTGAAAAGAGAAATGGATAGGTTAAAGTTAGATATGGTAGCGATTAGTGGCAGGATGAACAGGATTTCTGGTCAGGTGAGTACAGGGTTAACAATACAAAATCAGTTGGTGGTAATGCAGGAGTAGGTCTGATAATGAATAAGAAAATAGGAATGCGGGTAAGTTACTATGAACAGCATAGTGAACGCATTATCGTTGTAAAGATAGACATGAAGCCAACACCGACCACAATAGTGCAAGTTTATACGCCAACTAGCATGGCCGATGATGAGTATATCGAAAAAATGTATGAGGAGATAAAAGAAATCATTCAGAAAGTTAAGGGAAACGAAAACTTGATTGTGATGAGGGACTGGAACTCGGTAGTAGGAAAAGGAAGAGAAGGAAATGTAGTATGTGAATATGGACTGGGAAAAAGGAATGAAAGAGGAGATCGCTTGGTAGAATTTTGCACAGAGCACAATTTAATGATCACCAACACTTGGTTTAATCATAATGAAGAGACCAGGAGTCACTGGCAGGTACCAGATTGACTTTATAACGGTAAGGAATAGATTTAGAAACCAGGTTTTAAGCTGTAAGACATATCCAGGGGCAGATATAGACTCTGACCATAACTTATTGATTATGAGCTGCAGATTAAAACTTAAGAGACAGCAGAAAGGTAGAAAGGTTAGGAGATGGAACCTGGACAAATTGAAGGAGCCAGAGGTGGTTGAGAGTTTCAGAGGAAGCATTAGGCAAGGATTGGCTGAAATGGGGGAAAGTAATACAGTAGAAGAAGAATGGGTAGCTCTGAGAGATAGGGTAGTGAAGGCTTCAGAGGACCACATAGGCAGAAGGACAAGGCCTAATAGAAATCCATGGATAACACAGGATATACTGAACTTAATTGATGAGAGGAGAAAAAAATTCAGCAAGTGAAACAGGAAAAAGGGAGTACAAACGTCTGAAAAATGAGATTGACAGGAAGTGCAGACTGGCTAAGCAGGAGTGGCTAGAGGACAAATGCAGAACCGTAGAAGAATGCATAACTAGGGGAAAGATAGATACCGCCTACAGGAAAGAGATATTTGGAGACAAGAAAATCAGCTGTATGAATATCAAGAACTCAGACGGAAAGCCAGTACTAAGCAAAGAGGGGAAGGCTGAACTGTGGAAGGAATATATAGATGGCCTATACAAAGGAAATAAACTTGAAAGCAGTATTCTAGAAATGGAAGACGAAGTGGAGGAAGATGAGATAGGAGATATGATACTGCGAGAAGAATTTGACAGAGTGCTGAAGGACTTTAGTCGAAACAAGCCCCTGGAGTAGATTATATTCCGTCTGAACTGCTGATGTCATTAGGAGAGCCAGTCATGAAAAAATTGTATCACCTGGTATGCAAGATATATGAGACAGGGCACATACCCTCCGACTTTAAGAAGAATATTTTAATTCCAATTCCAAAGAAAGCAAGTGAAGACAAGTGTGAAAATTACCGAACTATTAGCTTAATAAGTCATGGTTGCAAAATACTAATACGAATTATTTACAGACAAATAGAAAAACTTGTGGAATCCAACCTTGGGGCAGATCAGTTTGGATTTAGGAAAAATGAAGGAACACGGGAGGCAATACTCACATTACGACTTATCTTAGAAGACAGGCTAAGGAAAGGGAAACCTACGTTTTTAGCGTTTGTCGATTTGAAGAAAGCTTTTGACAATGTTGAATGGAATACACTCTTCCAAATTCTGAAGGAATCAAGGGTACAATATAGGGAGCAAAGACTTATATTCAACCTATACAAAAACCAGACAGCGGTTATTACAGTTGAAGGGCAAGAAAGGGACGCAGAGGTTGGGAAGGGAATAAGACAGGATTGTAGCCTTTCCCCAATGTTGTTCAATCTGTACATTGAGCAGGCAGTGAAGGAATGGAAGGAGAAATTTGGAGAGGGCATTAAAGTGCAGGGAGAAGAAATAAAAACATTGTGGTTTGATGATGACATAGTAATTCTGTCAGAGACCGCAAAAGATCTGGAAGAGCAATTGAATGGGATGGACAGTGTCTTGAAAGGAAGATATAAGGTGAACATTAACAAGAGTAAAACGAAGGTAATGGAATGCAATGTCAGCAAATCAGATGATGCTGAAGGAATTAGATTATGTAATGAGACAATAAAAGTAGTAGATGAATTTTGTTATTTGGGTAGCAAGATAACTTCTGATGGCCACAGTAAAGAAGATATAAAATGCAGAATGGCTATGGAAAGGAAAGCATTTCTAAAGAAGCGAAACTTGTTAACATCCAATATTAATTTAAATGTTAGGAAGTCCTTTCTGAAAGCATTTGTCTGGAGTGTAGCATTGTATGGGAGTGAAATGTGGACGATTAGGAATTCAGATAAAAAGATGATAGAAGCTTTTGAAGTGTGGTGCTACAGACGAATGATGAAAATTAGAACTGTAGAAAGCAAAGAAGTTTGCTTTCTACAGTTCTACAGTATGTCTGTCTAAGTGTACTTGCGTCTGTGTAAATGTGTGGGTGTGTGTGTATTTGTTTACCCTTCTTTTTTCCACCCAAGGTATGTCTTTCCTGTCCCGGGATTGGAATGACTCTTTAACCACTCCCTTAAAACTCTCATCATTTCCTTTTCCCTCTCCTTCCCTTCTGCCTGATGAAGCAGCTAGGCTGTGAAAGCTTGCGTTTGCGTTTGTGTGTGCGTGTGTGTGTGTGTGTGTGTGTGTGTGTGTGTGTGTGTGTGTGTGTGTGTCTGTGTGCTATCACTGCCTGTGCTCCTTCGCCTGGTAAGTGGCCTTCATCTATTTTTTACGTGTATATATATTCGTATCTACGGTCACAGGCAGACAGTGTTTGTTGGTAATGAGGATCACCCTGTGGCTAAACATGCCTTGGTGCATGGCCAGCACATCTTGGCACAGTGTTACACCATCCAGGTTATCTGGATACTTCCCACTGACACCAACCTTTCAGAACTCCAGAGATGGGAATTTGCCCTTGAGCTTATTCTCTCCTCCCATTGCCCACCTGGTCTCAACCTCCACTAATTCAAATTCCCGCCCACCATCTTTAGCATCTTTGCCTTGGTTCTGTGGACAGAGCCTCTGCCTCAAGTGGTATCTCTGTCCAACTTCTTTGCTTTTTACAAATGTCTGTCTAGGTGTGTTTGCGTTTGGATATGTGTGAGTGTGTGTGTATTTGTTTACCTTCCTTTTTTTCCCGCAAGGTAAGTCCTTCCACTCCTGGGATTGGAATGACTCTTTTTCCACTTCCTTAAAACCCATATCCTTCCCTTTCTCCTCCCCTTTTTTTCCTCTTATCCTGAAGAAGCGACGAACGGTTGCAAAAGCTTATATATATATGTTTTAAATCTCAAACTGATGCTCTTTCTCACACATGCTGTCTTTATGTTCAGTTACTATTGTCTCCTTTCCTTTCAGATGGATTGGTAGAGCTTGTAAACCTAGAATGTGAAACATTAACAGGTGGGTATAGGGGGTAGAGGCCAATGAAAAACAGGTTTCTTGAATGAAATTTTCACTCTGCAGTGGGGTATGTGCCAATACAAAACTTCCTGACAGATTAAAACTATGTATTACAATGGAATTGGAAACCCAGGACCTTTGTCCGTTATAAACAAAGGTTCTGCGTTGAAATTCCAGTGTGGGACACAGTTTTAATCAACCAGAAAGTTTCGAAAATTTTCTTATTGAAGTTAACCTGTCTCAATGATCCAGACCCCCAAAACTTACGTATGGTCTCCACTCATCTCTCTTATTTCTCAGTTTCGTAATAATGACAGTTTACAACTCATCACAAAGACACGGCGATGAGCTGCGACAGGCACATACAAAAGATGCTTACATACAACACTTTCAGCTATTGGCCATGGCCTTCTTCAAAAAGTAGAACATTCATGCAATCACACAGGCACACAACCTTCGGCAGCTGGAGGTGAGGTGGAAGGCCATGGCTGATAGCTGAAAGTGCCATATGTGTGTGTCTGTTGTATATGCCTGTCACAGTTCATTGCCACGTCTTTGTGGTGAGTTGTAAACTGTCCTCATTATTATATTATTAATCCCAACCCCGACTTTCCATTACTAGTTTTTTTTCAATGTCACTATCTCCTCTCTCCTTTGCTCTCACTTCTACAATCTCCAACCATCATCCTTTTTACTGGCACTGTCTCTTTCCCACTATGATTATGTGTTCTCTTTTTCTCTCCTACTAGCAATGTCTTATCTCTTTTCCACCATCACTTTCTGCTATTCTCTCTCAGCACAAAAAAGCAAGAATATTTTCACAGGCCAAAATTTTAAGTGACGAAGGCAGACTGAGGATTGAGGCAGCTGTTTTTCCACTGTTCTGTCAGTCTTTTACAGAGGAACAAATTTTCCTTTTTTGTGCTTCGACAGGTGCATTTCTCAGCTGGTTGCCTTCTTTTCCTTGCTACAGCAGGGTGTGCTGTCTACATAAGACAAATTCAGTAGATCTATCAAGATTTGACACTGTACACTTTTACACCTTTATGTACAAGGTATGACTAATAACAAACATAAATTGCTATTTATTGAAGGAAGATATCAAACTGTATAACGCCCAAAATCAAATTATTTCACTGGATATGGAACCAATAGCATGAGACTGCAATGATATATTGTTGTGCTTTTAATTTAAAAAAAAAATTGATACCTGCTCTGAATTTCATATGCTGCTATGTAAGAGTTAAAATCAACCAAACACAAAGGCTTTGCAATGATTTTTTACCTCTGCAAAACTTTATGTAATCTGATGCTACACAATAACTGTGACAAATAATGAAAATAATATCAACTCTTAAACTCTTAATGTAGATGCGGTAAAAACAATTTTTTCACCAAGTATATTTCTTAAAATTATTGGGTAACTTTCATAGTGGCCAGAAAACCATCTTTCAGCAGAATCACCACATTTGGCACACAAATGTGTTTTTTTAATGATCTATCTTGATAATAGAAAATATTTTTGAAAATGGAAAAGTGGTACTTTTACATAAATATTTAAAGACTACACTTTTAAAATTTGAATCATTTTAGATATTTCCAATCTATGGTGAAAAAAAAAGTGTGTGTGTAAGTATGGGAAGTTTGAACCTCTAGCTTTCGGGAACAGATCAAGATATAAAATAATAATAATAATAATAATTTAAAAATATAATAATGGAAAGTCCAGGTTGGAATTAATAATATATTAAGCATAGTTTACAACTCACCACAAAGATGTGGTGACAGGCACATACAACACTTTCAGCTATCGGCCATGGCCTTCTTCAGAAAAGTGCGGCAGACGGAGGTGATGGTTGTATGACTGTGTTGTGTGTCTGTGTGATTGCGTGAGTGTTCAGCTCATCGCCACGTCTTTGCGGTGAGTTGTAAACTGTCCTTACTATATTATTAATAATTTAAAAATCAGTTTGAGGATATTATCTTAAGAACATGAGGAAAAAAAATTGACAATTTTCAATGAATAAAAAGTGCAGAAATGGTAATCCTCAAAATTAGAAGTTTTTGCACCCAAAAATAATGGTCCCCCCCCCCCCTCAGTTCAGTAACCGTCCATGTAAAATTGGTGAGTTTATAACCCATATAAAGTCGATGCTACATCACACATAATTTACAAATACCAATCAATTTGCTGAGTTTGGCTGGGCTGTAAGAAGTGTGTAATATTTCAATCTATAACAACATTTTAAAGAATCTTTATTTATTCATTGACATCAACTTTGTTCCCTTTAAAAACATCCACATCAGATATAATAAACTCATGCCAGAACCTTTCCCGCTCTTGGAAGTACTTCTGGAACTCATTTTTCATTATGGTGTTCTGCTGCTTCAAGAATTCTCTATGTGTATCATAGTGGCAAATTGACATCCTTTCATGATTCTCTTCCACCTCAGGAATGGAAAGGAGTTACTGGGGGGGGGGGGGGGGCATGTCACTCTAATATGGTGGGTGAAACAATGCAACAGTTTTGTTTCTTGCCAAAAAACATGAAAAAGCCCTGAGAAGTGCACTGGGGCATTATCATGATGCCACAGGGCAATCTAATCATTTTAACCCATAAGGCAAAAACTCAAGATTCACTAACCCAGTGTAATCAAAGAAAACAGAAGAGCCAACACATGCGAAGAAACTTGTTGCCGCCCCCCCCCCCCCCCCAATCTGTGCTCTTCACAAAGTTCTCATTTAGGAGACTGGACTTTGCTTTCAACATCATGCCCATATTGTAATCTTTTACAACTTTCGTTGTCCGCCTCCGTAGCTCAGCAGTAGTGTCGCTGACTACCAGGCAGGAGGCCCAGGTTTGATTCCCGGCAGGGGACTGGGTGTTGTGTGATGTCCTAATCATCATCATCTCATCATCATTGGCACGTAAGTCGCCCACGTGGCATCAAATAAAAAGACTTACACTAAGGCGGCTGAACTATCCCGCAAGTGATCTTCCGGCCAAGAAAGCCATACGCTCATTTTTTTTTTTAATTTTTTTTTTCACAACCTTCGTTAGATGTTTTGGCATGTCGTCATTTTCACAGTAACTGAATTATGTCTATGTCATCTTTCACAACATATCTGAAGTGATTTGAAGATTTTTCTGTAAAACCATTTTCTATACTTAGTTCACATTATCATCACAAATTGATGTGCTAAGTGGTTAACATATTCAACTTATTCTTAACTGTATCTGAAACATTTCTACCATTCGTAAACTCTTGTCAGCATTAAATGTCATTTCTCTCAATTTTACCAATAGATTCATGAATAGCATATCACTTTCCTATTCTGCATTTTCATGCCAGTTTCCAAAGCATCTCACGTTGATCAATCTTATCAGTAAATAATCTAGTAACACCCTTCTGAATTAATTTTCATGTCTTCTTTTAAC
Source organism: Locusta migratoria (assembly GCA_026315105.1). NCBI lineage: Eukaryota > Metazoa > Arthropoda > Insecta > Orthoptera > Acrididae > Locusta > Locusta migratoria. The sequence goes on along the minus strand of CM048745.1, from coordinate 257,786,792 downwards.
CTGACCTAGTGCAGAATGCAAACTCTGAACCAGTACTCAAGAATGGGTGGTACACATGTTCTATAGTTGGTTCCTTTTGTAGATGCACTTTCTTAAAATGTTCTCAATAAATTTCATCATTTGCATTTTTTATTACCATCCTTATCTGCTTGTTACAGTCCATAGCACTTTACAGCATTACACCTAGATATTTAACTGATATGACTTTGTCAACAGAATACTACTAATATGAAATTTGAACAGAATTGTTTCTCACATTCATCTAAATTGACATACATTTGAAGGAAGCTTCAATTCCTAACATGAAACAGAAATCATATTTAAATCTTCTTGTTTCCTTCTACAGTCACTCAATGATGACATATGTGTCATCAGTGGTTACAGATTGCTGCTCACCCAATCTGTCAGATTATTTTCATCATCATCATCATCATCATCATCATCATTAAAGACTGTTTGTGCCTTTCAGCATTCAGTCTGGAGCATAGTACCTCCATGTTTATTAATGTATATAAAAAACAAGAGTAGTCCACATTTCCCTGGGACACTCCTGACATTATCATTGTCTTTCGTGAAAATGTGGCATTGAGAGCAACATACAGGCTTATCTAAGATAAGACAGTTTTGAGCATTACTATATCTGAGAATCTTTATTAACAACCTGCAATGGAGTACCATGGTACATGCTTTCTGGAAGTACAAAATCTTCCTGCTGGCTTTCAATCACGATCCCCAGGATATTGTTTGAGAATAAAAAAAAGCTGAGTTTAGCACAAACAATGCATTCTAAAAGCACCTAGATAGAGTAAATAATAATAATAATAATAATAATAATAATAATGTACATAGCTTGTTTGACAAAAAAAGATTTGTTTTGTGAAATTTTGTAGTTTTGTATACAATTACATATAGTTTAGGGCTAGAAGGAAATAATATATAAGCTTTTACTACTCTCCATTTCCTCTCCATTAATACTACCAAAGTATTGTCACTCACTAGATACCTTTTACTGAAGTAAGGAAAGGCATAATTTCTTCTTTTGAAGAAATACATTCCGTCCACAACATGACTTTATTATGTTCTAGTATGACTGTGAAAAACTTTAATTATTTAGTCATACAATCAGTATTTTCTGCTCACCAACTTCATTTCCTTAACCACACCGATATGCTGAAGATCTTAAAATTCATAGTATCATCTGTTGGCTTTTACCATCAACATGATATTTACTGGTATTTAATTGTAAGAAACCCTACTAAGACTGACGTGCTACTGATAAATCCTCTGTACATCAAACATGAGTCAGTGCAGTTATCTGACAGTGTCAGAGTTGGGTATGGACTGTCATTCTGTTTGAAGGCTGCAGTGTGCTAACACCTGGTGTAGACGTAAACCAGGCACAAACAGCCTTGCAGCACCTCATCTCCATCTGAAAAATTCTCTTGTTCTGCAATCCCAATTACCTGCATCCTATATCCCAAACAGATACCCTTGCCCTCCAAGTACTAGAGCAGCATTCACAACATCACCTCAGAAAACTCGCTTACTCCCGCCTTGATCTATCATTATCCACTCTCTCAAGAAGAACCTCCAAAAATACCTCACAACCCCTCATAGCTGACAAGACCTGCTAGTGGACCTTATACATTTAGCACACTCTCAGAAACTCCCTCACACCACCACAAACAATCCACAACCTAAACTGACCAGATACACAGTCATCAACCTTTCCTTCGAATGCCTCAATCCCATAGAAGTGTCAGTCCTTTCCAAAGGCCTTACCTTTTGTCCCACTCCAAAATTCAACCATGACAGACTTGTTAAGCATCATCTCTCCTTACAATGGAAACATCATTTTGCTACCAACCCTACTGTTCGAACGCATCCCAATACCAATATTGAACCCTGCCTGACACAGTTCACTCCCCCATCCAGTGTCAATTCACTCCCACTGCATCCAAATCATCCCCTTTTAATTTTACAGAATTTCCTAACTTCTAACCTGGCCTCACCATCATTTCCCAAAACCCTCAACCTCACCCCCACAGAAGTAAGTGCCATCCACCAACTAAAAACCAAAGAAACAAAAAAACCTGTGGACAAAGGCTCTACCACTGTGTTTTAGACCGCAAGAACTATGTGGCAGAGGGTCTCCACCAATGGTCAGATTCTTCTGCATACACACCCTGCCACAATGATTCGATCCCAAGGGTCCAACAGGATCTCTAGACCCTCCTCAAATTCTGAGGCCCATTCCAGGACCTCTTCCCAAAGTATATCTCTCTCCTCACCCCTACTACATGCTCCCTAAAGTCCATAAAACCAACCACCCTCAGTGCCCCATTGTGGCTGGTTATGGTGCTCCCACAGAGAGAATCTCCGTTCTTGTAGACCAACACCTTCAACCTATTACCCAGAACCTACCTTCCTATATAAAGGACACCAACCATTTCCTCCACCAAAAGTCCCTACCATACAGCCTAGTCACCCGTGGTCATCGGATATGCAGTGACGAGCAATCCCTCTCCAAATATGCCAAACTGAGGCCTTCACTTACCGCAATTATTTACCAAACCTTGTCCAGAAAGAGATATCACAGGCCCTATCTGTCTGGTCACCCACAACCTCGCCCACACCCACTGTCCAGCCACAATGGAGCATCCCCAATACCCCCGAGGACTAGAGCAGTTAAATCACACTCTCCACCAGGGTTTCGATTACCTTTCATCCTGCCCTGAAATGAGAAATACCCTCCGCAATTACAGTGGTATTCCACCATCCACCAAACCTACGTAATATCCTTATCCATCCCTACTACTTCCCTACTACCAACCCCTTACCCCATGGCTCATATCCATGCAATAGACCTAGATGCAAAACCTGTCCTATCCACCATCCCACCTACTCCAGTCCCATTACAGGCATTTCCTATCCCATAAAACGCAGGGCAACCTGTGATAGCAGTCATGTTGTATACAAACTGAGCTGCTAACACTGTGCAGCTTTCTACGTGGGCATGACCAGAAACAAGCTGTCTGTGTGAATGAATGGCCATCGTCATACTGTGGCAAGGAGACATCTGGACCATCCTGTTGAGGAGCATGTAGCATTGCATGATGTGGCTCACTTCAATGACTGCTACACAACCTGTGCCATATGGATCCTCAACACAAACACCAACTTGTTTGAATTGCACAGATGGGAACTCTCCCTACAATATATCCTATACCCCTGCAATCCCCCAGGTCTAAACCTTCACTAGTTCCTGTCCCCATCACTCTCTTTTCCCCTTGCTTTCCCTACCCACACTCCAGCTTACAAACATCTCCCTTTCCGCCACAGAGCACTGACATATTGCTCCATCCCCATCGGCATCCCTTCCCTATCTTCCTGCTTCCCTCTCCATGCTGCTTCTTCCCCTTACCACTGATTGCTCTCACCTCAGCTGTGTTGCAGTCCAGCCGAAACAGCCAGTGTCGGCGGTTGGGTTTGTGTGAGAGTGACTAAATGTGTGTGTGTGTGTTCTCTGTGGCAGATGAAGGCTTAACACCCAAAAGCTTCACTTTTTGTTTATTGTTATTTTTTGTGGCTCATTGGACATCTCTGGGTGAGTAGCAACATATCCTTTCCAAAATGTTGATTAATAAGATGTACAATGCTAAATGAATAATTTGGGAGACAAAGAGGAGAAGAAACAAATGAACCATCTTACTCAAGAAACAAGATTTCTAAGAAAGATTGAAGTGTGAAATACTTCAGAAATATTGGCTTAAGTCTAACAATGGAAATTCCATCAAGGATGCAGCAATATTTTTGAGAAAGGTTGGTACCACGGAGACATCTCGATGAGCCGCAGAAAGGCACATAACAGATTAAAACTTTAAAAAGCTTTTTGTCGTTACGGCCTTTGTCGAACAGGCAAACAAACACAAACTCACACAAACATGACTGCCATGTTTCAGCACTGTGGCCATCCTCAGACTAGCTACAGCAGCTGGAGAGGTAGGTCGTATGTGTGTGAGTGTATATATGGGTTTTCTGTCTGATGAAGGCTGAAAAAAATGAAGATTTTGAAAGTTATAATCTGTTGTGTGTGTCTTTCTGTGGCTTATTGAAACATCTCTGTGGTGAGTAGAAATATTAGATTGGTATATAAATTTGTAATGGTTTTGTTTTACATATTGATATTTGATTTGCTATGGGATTCATTTACGACTGTCATTTTTTTATTTATAGTTCACTGTTGATATTTGAGTTTACATATCATATTTTTGTCATTTGGCGATAGCAAGTAGGTTTGGGGAAGGTAAATGAAGTGACAAGTGGGGATAACACAACATTTTCAACATATTCTTTTTTTGAGTTCAATACAGGAGTGCCAGCAATGGAGGCAACCAGAACATTTGACCCGGGTATGGGAATAATGTCACTGCGCAGAGCACAACAAGAAAATGGTTTTGACCTTAGTGACTCTACAAACTCAGTAAGATTTTTGTGGTGATAAAGATTGTTTAATGGATTAATAATAAATAAATATATAGTGCAGGAGACTATATTATTAATGACTAATGTTTTGTTATGTGTATCTGTGGTGTTGTGATTATTAAATGAATGGGAAGACACTAGAAATTTATGCACCAACCTAATTTCTCTGCTATTTCATTCGCTAATGTATGTAAGAAAAAGGAACCCCAGAATGTTTCCATCTTTGATCTGATTTCTCTTATTTTATTATGATGATCATGTCTTCCTATGTAGATGGGTGCTAACAAAATATGTTCACATTCGGAAGAGAAAGTTGGTAAAAGATGTTCACAAATAAATCTTGCCTCAACGAATAATGGTTTTCTTTTAATGATTTTCACCACAACTCATACATGATATCCATGACACTTTCTCCCCTATATCATGACAATACAAAAAGAGCTGCCCTTCTCTCAACTTTCTCTACATCCTCCGTCAGTGCCATTTGATGGGGATCTGACAATGTGCAGTACTACTCCAAAGTATGATGCACAAGTGCACTGTAGCCAGTTTCTTAGTAGCACTGTTGCATCTTTTAAGTCTTCTACCAATTAAACATAGCCTTTGGTTCACCTTCCCCACAATATTTTCTGTGTGTTCTTTCCAATTTAAGTTTTTCATAATTCTTATTACTATGTATTTAGTAGAATTGATGTCTGTATGTTTGACTGATTTACCATGTAAATGAGGTTTAATGGATTTATTGCTGTACACAATCAAAATTTTCTCATACAATAAGAAGCTAACAGTGTGAAACATATTATATGAAAAGTTCTTAGTGCAATATAAATAATGGAATGGAAAAAAGTAGCACCGTACCATACAGCTTTCAGATGATGTCCTTCTCCAGAGATAACTGCGGAAGACTCTTACATATAACTACATAGCTTGTCCAGACCATCTATATTGACGAACACTGTGTTGAGAGGTTCTATTCAGTGGAGTTGCTGAGGGGAAAGAGGAGGATGAGATGAATTAATGGACAGGGTGAGTAGCAATCTGTATCTGTCTACTGAGGGTGCTTTGGTGTATAGAAATGTGTCATCATTAAGTGATTGTTGAGGGTACAAGATGACTTAGAAAAAATTTCTAGTTGTTGTGGTGATGGTAGCTATCTCTAAATGCAGAAAAAATGCACAGTAATGCAGATGATTGGGAAAACAGTCCCATAACATTTGAATACAGCATTAGTAGTTTGCTGCTTGACACAGATATGGTGATTGATTATTTAGGCATAACATTGCAGAGTGATATGAAATGCAATGAACATGTAATGACAGTTGTGGGGAAAGTTGATAGTCAACTTTGGTTTTTGGGGAGAATGTTTGAAGATGTGGATGGAAAGGACACTGCATAAAGAACACTAATGAGACCTATTCTTGAGTACTGCTCAAGTGTTTGGGATCTCTACTGAATCAGTTTAACAGAAGACATGAAAGCAATTCAGAGGTGGATTGTATGATTTGTTACTGGTACATCTGATCAACATGCAAGTATTATGGAGATGCTTTGGGAATCCCTGAAGGGAGGAATACTTGTGGAAATTTGGAGGACTGACATTTGAAGCTGTCTGCTGAACAATTCTACTGCCACCAACTTACGTTCTGAATAAGGGCAACAACTATAAGAGATATTATACCTGATATAAAAGCATATAAGATGGGACACAAAAAATGCAACATAACAATAATGCAACAAATAATATTAATTTGGCAGTTTTTAAGAAAATAACAATATTTTTTCTTGTTTTTAGTTTTTCTTTTTAGGAATTAATGTAAAATTGCTGGTTTTCAACTAAAATATTCTGTATCTGAATAGGAAACATCATAAATCTAATGATGTCAGTATCATATATAACTTATAATAATGGAATATTATAGAGGAAAAATTCCTAACAGGAAAAATATACGTAAAAAATAGATGAAGTCCACTTACCAGGCGAAGGGGCACAGGCAGTGAGTGATAGCAACAAATAAGCACACACACACACACACACACACACACACACACACACAAACGCAAGCTTTCGCAGCCTAGCTGCTTCGTCAGGCAGAAAGGAAAGAGAGGGAAAAGGAAATGATGAGGGTTTTAAGGGAGTTGGTAAGGAGTCATTCCAATCCCGGGACAGGAAAGACTTACCTTGGGGGGGAAAAAGGAGGGTAAACAAACACACACACACCCACACATTTACACAGATGCAAGTACACCTAGGCAGACATACTGTAGAAAGCAAAGAAGTTAAGAAGTTAGACAGCGATGCCACTTGAGGCAGAGGCTCTGTCCTGAGAACCGAGGCAAAGATGTTGAGATGGTGGGTGGGAATTCGAATTTAGCGGAGGTTGAGTCCAGGTGGGCAACGGGAAGACAGAATATGCTTAAGGGCTAGTTCCCATCTCCGGAGTTCTGAAGGATTGGTGTCGGTGGGAAGTATCCAGATAACCCGGACGGTGTAACACTGTGCCAAGATGTGCTGGTCGTGCCCCAAGGCGTGTTTAGCCACAGGGTGATCCTCATTACCAACAAACACTGTCTGCCTGTGACCATTCATGCGAATGGACAGTTTGTTGCTGGTCATTCCCACATAGAACGCTTCACAGTGCAGGCATGTTAGTTGGTAAATCACGTGGGTGCTGTCGCAAGTGGCTCTGCCCTTGATTGTGTACACCCTCCGGGTTACGGGACTGGAGTAAGTGGTGGTGGAAGGGTGCATAGGGCAGGTTTTACAACGGGGGCAGTTACAAGGGCAGGAGCCAGAGGGTAGGGAAGGTGGTTTGGGGATTTCATAGGGGTGGACTAGGAGGTTACGGAGGTTAGGTGGGCGGCGGAAAGACACTCTCGGAGGAGTGGGGAGGATGTCATGAAGGATGGATCTTATTTCAGGGCAGGATTTTAGGAAGTCGTATCCTTGCTGAAGAGCCACATTCAGAGTCCGCTCCAGTCCCGGAAAGTATCCGGTGACAAGAGGGGCACTTCTGGGGTTCTGTTGAAGGTTCTAAATTAGGGGGGATGAGGAAGTGGCTCTGGCAATTTGCTTCTGTACCAGATCAGGAGGATAGCTGCGGGATGTGAAGGCTGTTATCAGGTTATTGGTGTATTGGTTCAGGGATTCAGGACTGGAGCAGACTCGTTTGCCACGAAGACCTAAGCTGTAGGGAAGGGAACGTTTGATGTGGAAAGGATGGCAGCTGTCATAATGCAGGTACTGTTGTTTATTGGTAGGTTTGATGTGGACGGGTGTGTGTAGTTGGCCGTTGGATAGATGGAGGTTGACATCGAGGAAAGTGGCATGGGATTTGGAATAGGACCAGGTGAATTTGATGGGACCAAAGGAGTTGAGGTTGGAGAGGAAAGAAGAATTCCAGAATTTCCTCTCAAATCTCAACTCCTTTAGTCCCATCAAATTCATCTGGTCCTATTCCAAATCCCATGCCACTTTCCTCGATGTCAACCTCCATCTATCCAACGGCCAACTACACACACCCGTCCACATCAAACCTACCAATAAACAACAGTACCTGCATTATGACAGCTGCCATCCTTTCCACATCAAACGTTCCCTTCCCTACAGCTTAGGTCTTCGTGGCAAACGAGTCTGCTCCAGTCCTGAATCCCTGAACCAATACACCAATAACCTGATAACAGCCTTCACATCCCGCAGCTATCCTCCTGATCTGGTACAGAAGCAAATTGCCAGAGCCACTTCCTCATCCCCCCAAATTTAGAACCTTCAACAGAACCCCAGAAGTGCCCCTCTTGTCACCGGATACTTTCCGGGACTGGAGCGGACTCTGAATGTGGCTCTTCAGCAAGGATACGACTTCCTAAAATCCTGCCCTGAAATGAGATCCATCCTTCATGACATCCTCCCCACTCCTCCGAGAGTGTCTTTCCGCCGCCCACCTAACCTCCGTAACCTCCTAGTCCACCCCTATGAAATCCCCAAACCACCCTCCCTACCCTCTGGCTCCTACCCTTGTAACTGCCCCCGATGTAAAACCTGCCCTATGCACCCTTCCACCACCACTTACTCCAGTCCCGTAACCCGGAGAGTGTACACAATCAAGGGCAGAGCCACTTGCGACAGCACCCACGTGATTTACCTACTGACATGCCTGCACTGTGAAGCATTCTATGTGGGAATGACCAGCAACAAACTGTCCATTCGCATGAATGATCACAGGCAGACAGTGTTTGTTGGTAATGAGGATCACCCTGTGGATAAACATGCCTTGGGGCACGACCAGCACATCTTGGCACAGTGTTACACCGTCCGGGTTATCTGGATACTTCCCACCGACACCAATCCTTCAGAACTCCGGAGATGGGAACTGGCCCTTCAGCATATTCTCTCTTCCTGTTGCACACCTGGTCTCAACCTCCGCTAAATTCGAATTCCCACCCACCATCTCAACATCTTTGCCTCGGTTCTCAGGACAGAGCCTCTGCCTCAAGTGGCATCTCTGTCTAACTTCTAACTTCTTTGCTTTCTACAGTTCTACAGTATGTCTGCCTAAGTGTACTTGCGTCTGTGTAAATGTGTGGGTGTGTGTGTGTTTGTTTACCCTCCTTTCCCCCCCCCCCCCCCCAAGGTAAGTCTTTCCTGTCCCGGGATTGGAATGACTCCTTACCAACTCCCTTAAAACCCTCATCATTTCCTTTTCCCTCTCCTTCCCTTCTGCCTGACGAAGCAGCTAGGCTGCGAAAGCTTGCGTTTGTGTATGTATGTGTGTGTGTGTGTGTGTGTGTGTGTGCTTATTTGTTGCTATCACTCACTGCCTGTGCCCCTTCGCCTGGTAAGTGGACTTCATCTATTTTTATAATAATGGAAAATAGATGTTTCTAGCATTTTAAAGGCGTTTCCAATTCTGATTGCCTACTCAACAGTGTGCAAAATCAACATACTGCACATGCGCATCTTTGACTCCTGGAACTGTGTTTCAATCATATCTTTGATCTGAATTGATGTTGAGCACTTTTGTTGTCAGATTCTTTGACTGGACAGTTACTGTTATCATCACCATTTCACTGCAATTTTAATTACTACTTTATGACTTGTTTAGGATTTCTCTCTGGCTTATAATCATCACAAATGGATTTAGACATAGGCTTTTTGGAAACTCATTTTTATCATCTTCTGGGCTTTGACCATATTTAACCTCAATGGTAAAATTTTACTTACAGCAGAGGGCATAGTGTGCTAATGTTGGCAATGACCTTTGAATGCTCTTCAAAAATTCAATCAAATAGAATGAGGGGAACAATCTTTTGAGTTGACTGCAAAATAAGTAATATGCTGTTCCAGCTGTATTCTTGACAGCTTCTTGTTTGTATACTTGTCTGGTAAGTAAATCAATTATCATCGTAGAATGAAAATTTTGTTGCCATCATTAATACACTACACCACAACTGCCCTAATTAAAACTTAATTCCCCCTCCAGTCCCCCCCTCATTCACAACCTAGATGCTTGTGTCACTGGAGTGGCACGAAAAATAGACAATCACATTCACACAACTTATATTTTTGGCCATATCCTTTATCAGAAAAAGAAACAGATACACATAATCATTCAGACAACTATACACAAACAACCACCATCTCTAGCTGCTCCAGCATTACAAGCACCTTGGCAGTGAGTGAAGAGTGTGCTGGAGGCGTAAAGATGCTGGGTGAGGGTGGGGATGGAAAGTTCCACGTGGCATGATGGGTTGTAAAGGCTCTGATAGATGGTAATATAAGATGAGGGAGATGATAAAAGGGAGGTTAAGAGGATTGTGGGAAAGGAGTGGGGGGAGATTTGAAGCGATAAAAATAAGACAAAAATCATGATAATATGGGGGGGGGGGGGGAAACATATTTCCCATGCCATATACTACACACAACAATCCTCCATCCACCCCTAATAACCAATCACAAAGGAACATTGTCCTTGTCACCCAATAGCACCCTGGACTGGAAAAATTAAATCACATCCCCACACTTACCCAGCAGCCTTCCCCCTACTCACTCACTGTCAAGATGCTTGAAGCATTGGAGCGGCCAGATGTGGTGGTTGTTTGTATATAGTTGATAAATATTGTTGAAATGAGATAGAATGGCTGGCCAGTACTTACCATTGTGCTGTATCGCCGATAGTAACACAAAATGAAAAAACAGAAAAAAAGGGGAGAAAGGGACAAGCTTTCGGAACAGAGTTCCTTCGTCAGGTGGGAGAGAAGGAAAGAATAAAGGATGGGAACAGAAGGGAAAGGTGGTTCACGACCTAGGTCATGAAGGTGGTGTTTTGGGAGTGTGGACGTCAGAGATACTGCATGTATGTACTGAGCCAAGCCAGAGAGGATAAATATAACTAAAGAGGAAAGATCAAGTAGTAAAGAGAAGAGAAGAGAGTGAAATTAATTATGCTGAGGGGTGTAGGAGGGGCGGGGGGGGGGGGGGTCTAAAACGTTTTTCATAAACAGGGAAGTATGGATAGAGACACACACACACACACACACACACACACACACACACACACACATGGAGAGAGATAGAGAGAATGACAGAGAGAGCGAGAGGGCGGTAGAGAGAGAGAGAGGTAAGGAACGGATAATGAATAGGTGAGCTGAGGATGGAGGAAGGGGAGGGGTTAGCGTAGATTTAGGCCAGGGGGGTGGCGGGAGGAGAGGATATGTTGGAGGGCAAGTTCCCACCTCCGTAGCTCTGAGGGACTGGTGTTGGTTGGTACTATCCAAATGGCACGTGTGGTGTAACACGTGCCCAGGTCCCTGGAGTTATGTTGGAGGGCATGTTCTGCCACAGGATATAGTTGAGTGATTATGTGTATGTGTTTCATTTTGTAATTTAATGAAGGCCATGGCCAAAAAATTTAAGTTTCGTTAATATGATTGTCTATTTTTTGTGCCTGTCGGCAGCTAGGCAAGCCTCTTTATGGTAAGTTGTTACCTATCTGCCATTATTGACAATCCATTGTTAAATTCTATCTCGGAAATAGTGTCATTTTCAATACAACATTGAAAAATGGTTACATATGAGAAAAATAGAGAATCAAACATGGAAAAAGATCAGCAGACTATAATACCAATAAGTAATAATAATAATAATAATAATAATAATAATAATAATAATAAAAAGAACCACCACCAATTTTGGTCATAAAACAACACTGATTTTTTCCTGTTCCTATATAAAGCACTCATTTTTCTTTCACTCTGTTTGGCAGCTGAACAGGAAAGAAAATGACCATATGACCATTAGTGGTATGAGGTACACTCTGCCACACACAGTTATGATGGCTTTTTGAGTATGTATGTAGATGTAGAGGGAGGGACAGTTGAATCAGGAGTCTGTTAGATAGAAGGGAGAGGTAAGTAGTGTACAAGATGATAGGAATGCACCACCACTGATCTAGCTGCCTCTGATACACATAAGGATGTGTGTGGGTGAGGGGGGTGAGGTGTTGCATGTTGTGCACAGTGATGTAGAAGAGCAGAATGGGAGAAGAGGATGGGGCAGAGGATAAATAAACAAGAAAGACTGAAGAGAGAGGTCGTTGAGAGAATATATTGAGTGACTTGGGGAAAATGGTTAACAAATTCTTCAATCCTGCATTTCAGCTCACCTGAGAATTTGCTAGCCTATGATCCACACCCACATCTGCCGTTATTTCACAATCACATTCTTTCCTGCCCTACACTCCCCACTCACTCACTCTTTGCAAGCTCACTGGTTCCACATTCCCATCTAATGAAGGTCTTGTCAATCCCTACCAACTCCCACCTCCCTCCTCATGTAAGTTTTCCCTCCATTTATTCTTTGCAATATAGACTCTTGTCCCAGTTAAGCTGCAATTTTGGTGCACAGTAGTTGGCACGCAGGACATTGTCCGATAACTCATTGACTTTTTAGCCTTGTTATGAGCCTTTTAACCACTCAACTAACAGTACCTGGTATTTTCAAAAGTTGTGGATAAATTTTCTGAAAGTACACACATGAAGCACAGAATGATATGGAATTAACACGTGGAAAAACAATAAGAAGAATGAGGAAGCATCTGATGCAAATGAATGGTTTTAAAAAGGACCACACCTGCATTTCTGACTACAACAAATTTTCATTCTGAAGAATATCAACAGATGCAAGACAGGTGGGTAGTGCAACTATGAGTTCATGTTTACTGACTTCAGAGACACTTACGTTATTGAATGTTGTGAAGAGTTTGGAGCAAATGATGCATGCAAATAAATAAATAAAATAAAATAACACAGACTTTTGTGAACATGATATCAGAGGTGTAGTACAAGAACAAGATTTTAGAGTCCCTTTAGGTAAATGCTAGGGTCAGAAGAGTACCTAATTGTCAAATTTATTATGAGTCAGTGGTTTTTTCTGAAAGAATCTCAATTACTTTGTAATTAGAGTAATGGGACAATGCACAGGAGCATGAAGAAAGTGTCAATTGTTTACCAGCCCAGTGTCGCTCTTCTGTCATCACATGACCACTGAAGGTGTGTGTTTAATATTTATCACAGATTTTCATATCAGTGATTACAGTGTTTGTTGGTATTCTCCATTATTGTTGCATAAATGAAACAACAAATAACAAGTGGGAGCATTGGTGTACTGTGTATATTTGTTTTTGAGAGAGTTAAAGGCAGAATTTCTGTCCCTTCTTATAGTGCGATGCAATGGTACTAGTTGATGAGTGTTATAAACAGAGTACAAACTGGTGCCAGCTGAATCTATTATCTGACTCTTCCTCTAAATAATTTTATCACATACTTCTGTTATTACATCACTCTTACAGCACAGACAATATGGCTGACTGTTTCGTCAGTACATTGTACAGTCATTTGCTTATTTTTGTTTGGAGAAGATATAATTTAACTAACAAAATTTCAATGTAGTTAAAACATTCATTAATTCCATCAAATGACGATCTGGGAGAAAAAGGTTTACATACCTTGATTTGGATCATAGCTACTGTCCTTACTAATATTCACTGCATCTGACAATGAACTACCTACAAAATATGACAAACAGTTAAAAGTGCTGTGTAAGTAATTTTTTATTAATAATTATTAATTATAAAACGAAATGGGTCAATACAAATTAAAAAAAAAAAAAAATGTCTCAACAGAACATGTCTAAGGAAAAAATGTACTGCCTGAGCTCCAATGCAACATACGCTTATACATAGTTGCAGCAAACTGATTGTAAATTACAGAGTGAAGTTTCACAATGAAATAACGATCCTGTACCTTCATCTTTGGTTTGGCAATTTTGTAGCCTTGCTAAATCAGTAATCTATAATATAGTAAGGACAGTTAACAACTTTCCGCAAAGACGTGGCGACGAGCTGCGACAGGCACATACAAAAGACACACACATACAACACTTTCAGCTATTGGCCATGGCCTTCTTCAGAAAATAGAACACTCAACTCAATCACAAAGGCACACAACACAGTCATACAACCATCACCTCCGACTGCTGCACTTTGAATCACGCTCGCCACAGAGCGTGATTCAAAGTGTGGCCGCCGGAGGTGATGGTTGTATGACCGTGTTGTGTGCCTTTGTGATTGAGTTGAGTGTTCTATTTTCTGAAAAAGGCCATGGCCTATAGCTGAAAGTGTTGTATGTATGTGTCTTTTGTATGTGCCTGTCACAGCTCGTCAACACGTCTTGCGGTGAGATGTAAACTATCCTTACTATATTATTAATTCCAACCTGGACTTTCCATTATTATATACATCAGTAATCCTACTGATATAGTGTCTATAATACTGAAAGAAGTAAACATCCAGGGGTTGGCAATATTTTACGTCTTTGACTTTAAGATCTCCAGTGTAACATCTGTGTCTGGAAAATTTGCATCTCGAAGGGTATGATCTGTATGACCTGCACAGATCCTTTATCATTTAGCTACACTATAGCAGGTCAGCAACTGGAAGCAGTTAATTCCATAAATTATATGGGAGTAGTCATTAGGAGGCATTTAAAAGGGAACGACCATATAAAAT